>JAODUH010000021.1:703165-726135 GCA_027564835.1 Typhlichthys subterraneus | reverse complement strand
GAAGTTTGGGGTCCCTTGCTGAAGCTGCTGCCCCCGCGACTCGACTCCGGATAAGCGGGAGAGGATGGATGGATGGATGGTGTATTGGCTGTACATACAGGCACATTGTTAAAGGAGACTGACAAGATGCATGTCAAACAAACATCAGTCTCAGCATATACAATTATTGAATAATAATCAGAATATAATATTACCTTTTTCTGACTACTTGGTATAATAATAATAAATACAAATAAACTATAGTAATGTGCGTTTGAGAGGGGGCTGTGCTTGCAGGGGTTTGGTAGTCTTTGGCATGCAGTAGTGTTGGTCTTTGGAATGCGGGGCCGTGTGATGGTGGTCCAAAAGCCAGACCTGGCTCTGAGCTCCAGCTGCTCCTCCAGGGCCTGTAATCTCTTCTCCCTTTCCCTCAGCTCCCTGGCATAGCTGAAGTCATCCTCCTGCTCCTTGTTCCTGGCAGTGCTCCGCCACTAGTGACAGGAATACATTCGCCTTAATGCTGTGGCTCTCATAGTGGACCCTCTGGACGCCTTTTAAACATGATGGATGTGTATTCAAGCAGAATCCAACAACGATCGCTAATCCCTCGACTCTTCACAAATTTTTGCGATACTTGAAACTAGAAGATCAACCTTAAAATAAACTAGTAGGGTTCCAGGGTTAGCTTACTCACCTCCTGCTCCTGCTGCAAGTGCTGCTTCAGCTCCTCAAAGCGCTCCCTCTTCTTGGCCTCCTCGGCCAGACGCTGTGACACCTGGTGCCCTGCAGGGGGCGAGAAAGCGATCAGCAGGCTGCACACCCTCTCTCTCACACACACACACTCGAGTGGGGCCGCCACCATCTGCCTCACAGAAACACACACATTCATATGCATGGACCCACACCCATGCAGGGCATTAGGCCAGAGATCTCCGCCTTCCTCTTGCCACGTATCTTTTGAAGTAATAAAACAGTGAGAGGAGTTAGCTAAACTATGCGCGCGATGATTTGATTCCGCAGGTCTGGAAGGCGTTCAAAGCCTTCCTCGCACACAATTATCCCCCTGGCATCTCTCATCTCCGTGCATGCTGCCCCCCCACGCCCACATTTCTCACTCACTCATCTGTCTCTCACTCTCATCTCTCTCTGCTGTTTTCCTCTCTGAAGTGGGGCTCTGCGAGAGAGAGAGAGAGAGGTGAGTGAAGGCTCTCAGAGCTGAGAGCCAACCAGCTACAACAGGTTATAATCAGATCTGTGTCTGCCTGCTGTTCAAAGCTATAATCAGTGGGCCGGCGAGCAGGCTCGTTCAGTGGCGCAAGTGACCGCGCTCGCTGTGTGTGTGTGTGTGTGTGTGTGTGTGTGTGTGTGTGTGTGTGTGTGTGTGTGTGAAAAGCATGCGTGCGCACGTGTGAGTGCATTACTCACCACAGATGCTCTCCAGTGTTTTAGCAGCCGACACTTTGACCTGGCTGATCAGCTCCTGGCGTGCCTGTTCTGCGCGCAAGACCTGAAATTAAATTTAAAAAAATAATTAAAAAAAATAAGATGAGCAGCATCAGTTACAAGTATATATCTGCCTTCCCTCTGCCTATCTCTCCTTGTTTGCATTCTGGGCCAGCTGACTAACAGACCTGCACAATATGGACTGACTCACAAGCCATTGGCAGGCCTTGAATGTGTACTGAAAGCTCCATTTCCGTTTTAAAAGCACAGAATCAATTGTGGAACGTTGTTTAATCACAATGTCAATATGTTCTTGCTCATGTCTGAACTAACAATATGTACATTTTTGTTAATTGGGGTAACAATGGTTTTGCCTACTCCAAACTCACGGAAGCCTCTGCATTTAAAACGTTTATATAATCTGGTGTCTAGGTGTGACATTTCTGGGGGAAACAAATAAAGGAGAGGATGCAAAACAACAACTGAAATGACTGAATGCAATGTTGCCACTCACAGTTAAGTAACCTGAATATTGACTTTCTAGCTTTAAGACAAACCGTTGCGGTTTACCTGCTCCTCCCTGCTGATGGCACTGTGCTTAGCAATTCTCTCCACGCGCGCGCGGTAAACAACGCAGTCTCTCTCGACCTGCTCCACCTCGGGCAGGGAGAAGGTGACGGCGATGCGAGGTACGGGTAGCTCAGACCAGCAGATGTAGTGCTGTGGAGATATGGTTAGCTTAGTATGTTAGCTTGTAATACATGTGACACAGCATCCAGACAGACTGAAAATAAGCAGATATTATTGATTTAAACATGAAACATTTTACATGTCGCAATGCTAACCTGGGGGCAGCAGATCTTGAGAAGGTTGATGGTCTTGCCACAGACGTACACGTCTTTGGCAATGTGTCTCAAGAAGACTGGAACACTGTCCTCCACCTCCTTAGAAATCAGGGTGTAGCCCTGAACCCAGAAACTCTTGTCTGCAGAGACAAAGCCGTGGCCATTAAGATAAGCAACCGTCTATAAAAACACAATGAAAACATACAACGCAAACTTACTACTGAGGCGACAGGAGCAACAAATGGCACAAACGCGCTGCGATGCGCATTGCCCAAGTTAACACTTTAGTGCTAGGCTTAGTGATCCTCAGCAAAGACCACAGAAGGACATAAATGCAGAGGCTTCCAGAGCTCTCTGCAACAAGCCTGTGGCTTGCCAAGAAAGCTTAGCCACTGATTGCTAGCCTGGCTCACAGACTTGGAGGAGAACAATGACATTTGTGTGTCCTCCAAATGCAAGGGAGAGGAGCGCGTTGGTTCACTGCAGGAATTGATGAGGTGTAGCCAGCAGCAAATGAACCTCTAAGCCAGACAAAGCAGAGGTGACACGCTGACCTTGACACGGGTGGTGGTAGGTGATGTACCAGATACTGTGTATAATGTAACTGTTCATGTTTACAGAGGGCTGTCGTTGACATGTACACATATCAATGCCGTACATTGTGTGGATTTCTTAACAAAAGCTCAGAGCTTGCAAAAAAAGATTTGTATGTGATAACAGAGTCTGGTTTAGATTTATATTCACAGGACGGATTCAAAGACCCAGATAGTACACATAAGAGTAAGCTTTTGTATAACACAAGTTGTTTCATTATTAACATCCTAAAAATACAATGATAGCTTGGAAAACAAGTGGTATTTGACAAAAGAATCATACGATTCATTTAACATCATTAATTTAAGCTTGTAAAAATCATTCATAGCCAAAAAGCTAATTAATCATTTTGGTTTCACCCACTGCGAAGATTAGCAAAACAAATAAATAAACAAAGTCAATTAAACCTAAAATCGATTTTCTGACAGCATAACTGAAATACATTGTAGCCACTGAAAGGTTAGAATTCTTTCTTACATTCAATTATTTCATTTGGCAGCATTTTATTATTATCTAAACTTGGCTGAACAATTCTCTATAATTTATTTAATATTATATCAGATAATATCTTAACTAGAACCATCACAAAAACACTGTGGAAGAGCACAGTATAAAATATGTACTCACCGCGGATGCTGAGGTATTCCTCATTGACCTGGATCATGAATTCTCCATATGAGTCTCTAAACAGGCCGCTGTACACCCAGTCAGACACAAACCTACAGGGGGCATACAGAAAAGCTATTAATGTACATGTAGATCTAAACGGAAAGTGGAATTAAGGAGTACAGAGGAGTACAGCTATGTCTGAGATTATATTGTCTGTCATATTGGACAGACTAACTTTTCTACCAAATCACACAAATGCCAAATACTTCAAAATGAGTCCCATTAGGTGAGTGAGTCCTTTTACACAACACAACTTAGTTAAAGTCAGTACTGACCGTGTGTAAGGCTCACAGCTGCTCTTGAGCAGGGACAACAGCACTGGGTAGTTCTCATTGCTGCAGTTGCTCTGAGCTTCATTATACAGGTACGACAGTAGTTTCACACCCTGGGGGGAGCCACATAAACGCAGAGCTGACACTTAATCTGGTCCTGGTGATTGCGAGATCACAGTGTGCAGATAGGAGTACTCACCACAGGAAAGGTAGCCTTGCCTACACCCTGGGGCCCATCTACACAGCACAACTCAGACAGGTACCTTAGAGCAAACAGACATTATTGAATATGATGAGCATTACAACAAGTCTAAGACTTATGAATCTGTGCTACACATTTTTTTAAATGTCCATTTCTAGTCTGTAATCATCTATGATGTCCCTCTGTATTTATAATGATCACAATGAACCACAAATATAGCAGGATACAGTGCATTAGATTTATTTGAGATACTTTGAATCATACATGCATAATGCAGCCACAATTGAATTTGGTCCCATTTACTTCCATTATAACTGAGAAAAAAAAAAAATCACATTAAGATCACATCTACAGGATGCATACAATACAAATGACATTAACTGACATAATCACATAATCACTGACTGCAATCAACTAAAAACAACATTGGAATATATAGAACTATTCTGTAGTGTTCCTGTAAACTGCATATGTTTGTCTAAAAAGGTCAATTAGGGACACAGCAGTTTGATATTAATGTATTTCACCTTTCAAAACATAATTGATGGGTAGAATGTACATAATTCAATTGTAATTAATCAGCAACTTAAAGTAAACTGGCAGAGCAATACATTAATTTGACATCTGTGCCGAAGCGTGTGCGCGTATGCGCGCGGGTGCGTGCGGGCAAACACACACACACACACAAAATGGAAAATGTCTGATTGGGGATGGTGTGGTCTCACCTAAGCTGCCGGCCCACTTTGCGGAAGAGGAAGCTAATGGTCAACAGACTGAGGGCGGGGGGTGCACTGAGAACACAGGCCCTGTAGTAATGCAGGTACTTCCGCAGCCCACCAGTAAAAGCCTTTATGGAAGAGAGGCAGTTAATTTACCCACGCCAACGAAATGAGAGAGCAGATGGAAACACTGCCACTAAACAACCACAGCCATACCTGGAAGACCAAGCCCCTCTTGTTAGCACTCGGCAGAGAAAAGCGGCTGAGCCTCAAGTAATGGGTGCCGTATTGGGCCAGCTCCCCCAGGAGCCGAGACACACTCTCCGGGGAAGCTCCGGACACACACACGCCGGGCCTGACGTCAAACTGTACACACTGGGGAGAAAGCACACACAGGCAGGACATGTCTGGATTTAGTTAGAAGGCATGACAGAGCCAAGACACATTACCTAATGGAAAAACTATGAGTCGCTATAGAAGAAAAGGGAACTACATATATCAGCACTGATATCATTTGATTTGATAGTTAGCATTTAACAATGTTGGTTTCAGTTGGTAAATTAGTTTAGCTTTGGCTAAAACAAGCGAGTTTGCAATTTCTTGCTGTGCTTTGGAGAGCTGTTTTAATAGGGTATTTTGGATTTGTTTTGCTTTCACACATGAGCAGATCCTCCCGTGTCAAGTTTGTCACTGTACTTCACCGCTCCATTTCTATCACGTGAATTGTGTTACGCATAAAACGATACGTAGTATCGTATCGTGGCTCACACACTTTTCATAGTCTGTCAGCTATTAAGATCAACACTATGGACTCTACAGTACCTGGTTGAGAGGGAACGTGGTAGAAGCCACTCCAATGAGAACATTTAGGAGGTCAGTGACCAGCTGGGTCTGGGAATCAATGGGCAGGACGGGAGAGGAGGTATCAGTGGTAACCACCCTCATTTCCCCCTCCCACAAACGGTAGAGCTGATCGAAGGCCTCTCTGCCTCCCTCTGTTAGGAAGGGGGACTCCCGTTTACCTGGTGGACTGAGAGATTGATAAGGAGCACGTGTTACAGTAAACTCTTTATGCAACAACTACCTGTGTGATCGGTAGGGTGTTAAATGTATGCAAATATATGTTAAAATGCAGATTAAATTAAAAATCAATGGACTATATATGTGTTTAAATACCAGGGAGAAGTTGTGTTTTGAACTGGGTAATCGATGCATCGCACAGTTTCTGGTCCGTCACATCCGTCACATGTGTGCATACACATCTGTATGCACACATGTGAGTGCATACATTATTTGTATGCACTCACATACAAATAATGTATGTGAGTGCAAGTTCCTGAACATAGCATAATGCTTAGTCTATTAAACCATACATATATACACACACACACATACAAATATATATATATATATATTTTTTTTTTATTTATTTATTTTTTTTTTTTTTAAATCTACTTCACGCAAAGCACAAGAAAATAAATTATGAATGAATTACAGAAATACATACATGCATACAGTTTAATGAATTTCACTGGCAAAACTGCTCAAAACGTACACTCACCCTTTGGTAATTAATAAGTTTTTATAATGTGCATGTATGTCCATTATCACAACTGACAGTCTGTACATACCGGCCAACAGACTCCCAGCAGCGACGTCTGCCCGGCTGAAAAAAGCGGAGTGCCTCCCAAATATCGACCTCTGGTATGGGACTAGCCTCTGACTGAGAATCTGGAGTCAGGTTGGAGGCTGACTGGAAACCTTCATCTTCTGACTGGTCCAGAGATGAAGGAACCTGCATACATTAACATAATGAATTCTGATTATCTATATCTAATATTTTGCTTGGTATATACAATTAATGTCAGAATTACAAGTAGACTTAAGTATAATTAGCTACATGTTATTGGGTGTTATAGTGTAAACAAACAGTCTCATGAACCTACCCTGATGGCCAGCCCAGTAATATCTGCATTACTTGGAACAGGAGGCAGGTCTAACTTGAAGTCTAGGTCTGAGGTGCGAGTATGATGTAGAGCTCCAAAAAGCGACAGCCTAGTCTCTTTTTCAAACCTCTCCTCGACTTCTGAGCTAGTCCTCAGTGCCAGCAGCCCTGTGCCAGGAGGGGCGTCCATTAGCCCGATGGTGTCACACACATCTCCCAATGAGCCCCACTCCACGCCACACACCATGCTCCAGGCCCGCGCCTCTAGTCGCTGCAGCTCCTCGTTCTGGTAGCCCCCCAGCGGAGGCCTGCGTAGCACAGGCCTCTCTCGCCTCATGTAGTCCCTGCTAAAGGAGGTTGGTGGCGGGGGTGCGGACCCAGCTAGCTGTACCAGAAGTTCCAGGACCGCATCCACCTCCTTCAAGCCAGAGGCACCTCCCGCAGGCAGCCTACATAGCTGGTCTTCCAACCTCTCCGCTTCTTCTTGACATCCAGACACCCGTAGATCAAAACAGATCATCAGTACTTTGTTTCTGGGAGGGGCTGTCACCGTGCTACTTGGTCTTGACGTGCAGCCTTTAGAGGGGACATCATGGAAAAGCTTGGACAGCAGTGCACCGTACGCTCGTTTTTTTAAGGCTCTGCGGACACCTTCTCTGGAAAGTCCGCCCAGGGCACGGAGTTTCCATGACACCCCCGAGAGGCTGTAGTCACAAAGGGCTCCTAGCATCTCAGTGATGCTGGCGCTACTGCTGCTGTCGTGTGCGAGGCTTGTTTTAGAGTACATCGCAGCCGTGTCCCTCGCCCTATGGATGAAACAGTTAAACAATACGTGCTCTATATACAAGCATAAATGCACTGTATGTAATGCGAACTGAATTGACCTCAGATCGAGGTTAAATGAAGTAAACTTTACGGTAACTCAGCTAGCTACGGTTAGCAAAACTGGCCTCGGACGTCAAACTGACAGCAAAGACAAACGTAAATAATGTCGACACGATGAAATCATATTCCTGAATACGAACCTTACTAAAGTGGAAATCTTTAAATCAGGTGGTAGGTTAAATATTGTATCCAGCTCGCTGTTTTCTTTTGCAGAGCCTACCGGTACATGCTAACGTTAAAAAGCTAGCTATGCATTGCAGAGCATAACTGCCGCCTCCTGTGTCTGTCCTGATTAACATAGCGGTGTCGTACCATAATAAAAGATTGAATGAAAAGAGCTCGAATAATCTTAATTTCACAACTGATTTCTTATTTTAGCAAATACATTATCTGTTTGTTATTGTTACATTTAGAACATGCTTATGTTTCATTGATTTTCTCCCACTGAACGGGCAACAAACAAACCAGAAACCTCCCCCCTTTGATATTATTGGACAAGAAAATATACCGGCCCATTTGGCGTCATCAAAAAGTCGTTCATAACAAATAGGCATCGGCGATTGGCTGAACAAGTTCAAATGTCCCCGGTAACTGGCTAAAAATGCACGTCAATCAAAAATACGCGAGACTACTATCGCTTATGAACGCGCCAAAGCTTAAGCTTGTTGGTCTGGTGCACTCCGCTCTCTGGACTGGACTGTGGACGAGACATTTACATAAAAAGAACAGCTTCTATCAATAGTAAATGCATAAAACATGTAGTAGGCCTATATATTATTCTTACTCAGATTTTACATACAGTTTGAAAATGTCTTGCTCTTGATTACAGAGCTTGTCAATATTATATAAATACTTTAATTTTCATCTTGGTTGTCTGAATTAAAGCAAAACTATTTTAGAAACTATTGCACATGCGAGGGTTAAACTGGTAAACACCACCATACCTCCTGCTGACTTGGAGGTTGGCTGTTGTGTGTTCATGGGCCCCACATGCAGGAAATGGAGAGCATGCAGATTTTAAGCCAATTTATATACCTTCTGGGAGACTGACAATTGTGCTTAGTGTGCAGTGGGTATTAGCTATCATTGACTGCTAGAGGTGAAAGCACATAATTCACTTATTTATCACACCAACACACAGCCACTGGATTCATATTTCATCTTGATACAGTAGCCTATGGCCTTTTATTTTTTCTTTATACCAGTTATCAAAGATAGCGTACAGCATGTGTACAAGTCGCATGAAGATAATGAAGTGTAATCATTCTTGCAATGGCAGCAGCCCTTGAAGTTGTGCTGTCTCAGTCAGTGCATATCTGGGGCTGAATCTAGATGCTCAGAAGCTGCCTTCATGGGACTGTGGTCTCTCTTTGATATTTCCCCCCCAGTGTTGAGGTTTGTTAAGCAGCCATACAAAGCAATATTGCCTTTCATCTTGTTACACCCCCTCTACATTTCATTCTTAGCAGTGGGCGCTTAATTAATGTTTTCGCAGCAATTTCATTGTTCACTGGGGACTGTAGCGATGCTGTGCAACTGTTTCTATTATAAACTCATCTCATGCAGGCTAATCAATGCATGGATTTTATGTTATTTTGAATGCCTCAAATATGAATGTGATGTTGTATTTCCAAATAACAGTATTATCATAACTTACAGAAATCACAGCCTGTGAATACAGATACCACACAACGGGCCACACTACACTATCATGTGTGGTGAAAATCAGAAGAAATGAAAAACAATGGAATTCTGCAAATAGTCAGCCATCCAGCTTTTGATTTGGCTGTTTATGTGTAAGCTACGTCAGTGATTATGAGAGCACAAGAGTGACGGTTTTTCAGAACTCTGGGTCTGCAGTTAATAACATAGCCATAGTCATAGCCTACGGAAACCCAAAGATTGAGTTTCGTTTACTACCAAATTACTTTTTGTGGCATGTGGAGTCTACCAATTCTAACACAAGGTCATACAAGCAACACAATATGCATCCGAGGTGATAGTCCAATTGACACAAACAAAAAGAAAAACAGCAGTCACAAGGACATGTGTCTCTGAGAATTTTATTCACGGAGGAGTATATGATGAAACCTATGTGTAACTGCTCCCCCCCCAGACAACCTGTGAAGGAGTGTGTTCATTCGGTACAAACAGATCAGGTACAAGATTGATTTCTGAGCTGCCTTAAATGGTGAGAAAAACGATGTCTTCCTTTAAATGGTCCAGCACTCAGAATGGACTGTCCCAGTTTCTTTTCCATCACGGCACATTCACAAGTTTCAAAATGGGGACAGCGTCTCGACCACTGCACAAACAGGATATTTTTTTTCCCAGGACTAAATGCATAGGGTTATACAGATAGAATACAGTATCTCGACATGTTTTTACAAAGGTATATATGCTATAGGAAACAAATTAAAATAACTGCACAGCAGTAAGAAAGGTAAATTGTCGAGTATAGATAGTCATTTATCATACACACCATGAAATAGCTTGGAAACTTGGGCAAAATAAAACAAAACACCATTGGGACAATTTTACACAAGTACTCAATCTACATAAGGTCAGTCTTGATATAAGACTAATTTATGAATGCCATTGTTCTATTTTTTTTTTAGGAAATCCAGCTCAGGTAGGAAACTTGTATAATAATTCATTTGGATCTGCCTTAGCCACCAACATCCTACTAAGCACACACCACAGACACCCAAAAGGAAATTTGCACATCAAAACGGCAACCATTAAAACAAATGTAAAAATACAGGCCATTTGCATGGAAATGGCTGCAACTGAGTTATTTAGCATTTTTTGATTAGCACACAAAATATCACAAGTCCAAATACATTGCTGTGTCTATAACACTATCATCTTTATACTCATCTACGTTTACCAATAGAATAATTTATAAATGATATATGTATCATACTATTGAGAATAAGGCACATTTTTGGTTAAAGAAAGGCTCTGAAAGAAGCGGCTTGCATCACTCTGTCAGTAAGTGGAGTCAGCAGTAAACAACAGCGGTGACAAAGATGGAGCCTGTAGTTGGCATGCAATTAAGATCAAACGTCTCCCCTGCTGATTCCATTATACAGAGTGCCACTCTGCATGGCGCTGAGTGGGCAGCGCCAAGTGCGATTGGTAGGCCGGTATGCCAGGATGCCATGCTGAGAAAGCAGGCAAGCAAGCATTCTCGGGCTCTGTGCAACGCTTGCACAGCCAAGGCAGGAATCGCTAACATTCTAGGGTCTCACGGGAGCTCAAAATACTCACGACACATATCCGTGATTGGCTACATGGAGTATAATTACATACTTTTGGAGCAGGAAAATAATCGACAAGTCTGTAATGAAAAGGAACGGTTGTAAATGGGTAATTAAACAGCCCTAGAAATGGCAAATACCCGCCCATGACCCGCTGACGACGTAACCATATTCCGAATTACAATAACAACTATATGTACCAAACCTTCATAACACCATTCAAAGGCTAAAACATGTATTACTCATAGTTTTTTAGATTTTTCTTAAAAGTACCACATATGTACCGAATGCTTCTCCAGCAATGTTCCACAATGTCGGCTAAATTACCAGAAAATGCACAGTGCATGATTACAGAATATATTACTAGAGAAAACAGAAAAAAAAAAAAAAAAAATAACAAACACAGAACACGATATACTGTATATATGAATTCAATTGAATAGAGTTAGTGTTGTTTTTTTTTTTTTTTTTTAAATCATCTATTGCTGCATTGACACTGTAGATAAATGTGTGAATATTACTGTCTAATGTACCGTCACTAAAATACTGTGCCTTCTAGTACATTGACATTATTGCAGGGCTAATATAAGAACCTGGCTCCACGACAGAGCACAGACGTTTCATCTTGACACAAGGAGACTGAAATAGCTCATTTAAAAACGTTTGGCAAATATAATAATTTGACAAAATAAAGCAAATAAAACTAAAATACCATCTTGAAATGTATTTTTCTGTGCTTCAGTTTGAGTGGAATGTGTAGTGGCACTGTACAATAAAGGGAGAAGGACTGTGCTATCATCGATTTTCCGCAAGCACAAACGGCATTCAAGCCCGGCGCGAAGAAAGTCTGAAAACAACGGCAATAAAACAGATTTTAAAACTATTGGCGTCCTGTCATTCACGAAGGCCTGTGCATTGACATAGTAGCGGGTGTCCCCTTAAGAACCCCTTGGTCTCTGTCAAACAGATCAGCGAGAGCCCAGGCTCCTGTGAGCCTGTAGGTAGCGGCAATTAAAAATGACAGAAGGTGGGCGTGGCCCCACCCTGGAGTCATACAATAGGCATTTTGCGAGTGCATTCATACACACACGCCGACACACTTTGCCCTCACGTTTGCTCATACATCTACTTCACACACGAGCATACATAATCGCACACACAAGCTAATAGAAACACTATCCGCACCACAAGGCGATCCATTTAAAAAGATAATTTCTCCTTATAAAGCTTTCTCCGCATAAAGACTGCACAATAAAAAAAATATATAATACAATTTTGAACTTTTTCTACACAGGAAGGAATTGAACATCTGATTATCTCTTCCGCCAGTGCCCTGCAGAGAGAGGGGCTTATTTCTCAGAGCAAACACCCGCACTGAATTCTGGGAGGAGGACTCGGCGAAGCATGAGCACACACACTGTACCTTAAAGGTTTGACAAGTGAGCTTTAAGGCGTACCTATGACAGCATAAAACCCATCATTTTCTCCCCGTCGCTCTCCATCTACATTTCCTTAGTCAGTGCTCTGCACGAGCTTTGCGGGTTGTGGGTTTTATCTGTTGTTGTTACTATCCCCACTTCCCCCTCTGTGATAGGAGAAATAAGCCCCTGGGCACTGGCAACAACCCATCACTCCCCTCTCGCCCAATCAGCCACCCTCCCTAGTCTTATTCCCCCGGGAAGGAGGAGAGGAAGGGCTGTGCTTGCTAGAGATCAGTCACTTTGTTCTCCAGGGCGGCTGCTATCTGCTGTAGCCGCAGGGTCAGCTGTTTGCTCTGGGCGGCCGGGTCATCTTCCAGCGAGGCGATGATCTGGGGAGGGGGGAGGGGAAATGAAGGGGCAAGGTGCATCGATAGGAGAGTTGAGGAAGGTGTGGGTTGTGGGGTTGGGGGCAGGTGGGTACAAGAAAATGGAAGACAACTGTTTATTGTCTGAGTCCTACTCAGGCAGAAAGTGACAGGACTGTTTTCTATTTTTATTGCTCATTAGAAACATATTTTAACTCTATATACACTTAATATGCTGGAAAGAAACATCCACTGTTCACAATAGGGCTAAACCCAAATATTGGATTTAAGGAGCCTTAATCGTTTGCCAAACTCAGTCAAATTGTTGCAAAGTGTGGTTATAAAAGGAAGATAATACCATTCTGGCTATGAGAGGCACTGAATATCTGATCCCTTATACATACAGACAGTATGAGATCAGCTCCTCCCTACCCCGACTTCATTGGCTATTTTCTCCCCACAAAAACACAGTACCAATGTTCCCAAGCAAACGGATGCATTTACTATTAATACTGTATATTTCTGTTTCCTCTAAATCAAGCTAGTATCTGTTCATTTCAGATTCACCATGTACCGCAAATAATGGATAAATTAATCCTAAACACCAGAGGATGGGATTTTTTTTACTGAGGTATGGAAGCTATGCTAAGGATTTAACAAAAGCGTTGGTGACCATTTTGTCAAAGAAAATCATAATCAAAATTGCACTCTTGCGCAGCTTATCAGAAAAAGGAAAACTACGACAATATTGGCAGCATTTAATTATGGGAAAACTCTTACCCCATCATAATATTTGCTGGCATACTGGTATAGTTGATGAAGAGCCACTTGTGTGTTGAGTTTGTCTGTGTGAGACTGGGGGGGGGAGAAGACAAACAGTTTACAGGTCAGCAAGATGGTAATGAATGTACATGTATAAACAAGCAATGAAGCCCTAGAGTTAAATACGCAAACCATTTTTCCATTTCCAAAATAAAAGGATGTAACCATCCATATTTGATTTATAGGAAATGCTTCCTGTGGTAAAATATTAATAATGGTAATATTTTTATAAGATTTCCGTTAATAGAACACGCATAGGTTTTTCCATTTCATTCACATTATGGTTGTACATGTTAGATGTTGCTTTGGCCTGTGCTTGTTTATTTTGAGTTATGACTCCCTTCATTCTGGGACTCCTGGTTCAAAAAGTTATGGTGCATTAACTGACAGGACAAGGACAGACACAGGTGTTCTTCGTACCCGTGAAACCTCAGCTAGATGAGTGTTCATGTCTTGATCACTCACTGATACCATCTGCCTGATGCCCTTGTAGTAGCTACACACACACACACACAGAGAATATAAAAAAAGGACGTTTTGAGATTAGATGATTATCACAATATAATGGATATTGACAAGCTTTTCGAATTGCATTAGCATTTTAAGCAGAAACAAAAACAATAGATCACAGTGAGTAGTGAAGTGCTGGCAGGACTTACTCATCCACCATCTTTTTATAAGTGGAAATCTCCTTTGCATAGAGTAGTTTGTTACTTGGAGAGTCCTGGGGATAAGAAGTGAAAACTAATTATAGCTGGAATCTACCAGAAAGAAAACACTGGCCAATTAACAATGCTGAAAGCCTGTAACAAGCCAACCACAGCAGTGAAACCCGAGAGGGGAGGAGCATGTTTAAACCACGAGGAGGAGGAAATAATAATAAAAATAAATAAATAAATAATCACTGCAATCATTTATAGCCTTATAGTGCACACAAACAGTTGAAAATGGTTGTGCGGTTTATAATGAGATTGTTAGCATTACTTTTATGAAGAACTATTTTGGATCAAAAAAGACTAGTGCTATCAAGTTTTAAAATGGAGATGAGTGGGTTGTGGTTTGAATAATGCAATCATCTTATATTTGTTAAATCAGTACAGCAGATTATTATCTGAGCTCTATCACACCCACAAAACCTAACCAACCTTACCAAGTGTGAATAAAACAGTTCTAGAATTCTCCAGGAAATGTTCTGATCAAACAATAGCTGTATTATCCGAGCTCGAGTTCCACTCACCCGGCTGAGTTTGTGCTCGCTCTTGGTGCAGGCATCCATGAAGGTCTGGGCAATGACGGAGAGGGACGCGTCGGCCACCTCCGTTACGTGGACGTCGAAGATGAAGTGTGGATTCTTTAGGATGTTCACCCAGAACCTCAGCGGAAGGCTGGCGTGAAAAGGTGGGAAATGGGGTGGATTTCAGAAAACATCATCACTGACGCTATTACTACAGCAAATGACATATATTGCCACATCCTTGCTATAATGTTTCCACACAAGACTGTGTCAGCCAATACACAACTATTCCCTTAATGTTAGCATTAACCTGCCCCCTGCTCAAAGAAAAACGCTGTTTAACATACAGTAATGTGCAACAGCACTCCAAAGGAAATGCTACTCGCTATTCAAAAAGGCACGAGCCAACCACGGGGATCTACTTTAAGCCTGCCTTGTCACGCCTTCTTGTTCGACCTAATGAATGGCAAATTTGAAAAGCTGAAGATACAAAACACCTTTAACCTTCCAAGGCTCATGTAGTCTAAAATCAAAGTACAGACTACATAATGAATATGGGGGACTCCTTGGTTTTATTCTGAGCACACACACACGTTTCTATGCGTCTCTTGCCAATAGTGATCGCGAATTCCGAAGAGCTGCAAAAGTGATTCAAAAAAGATAATTCTCCTTGATTCGTGTGAAATCCATGTCGACTGAGACATTGCAGTGAATAGTGAATGCATTCACACCCATCCTAGGTATGTCCTCCAGTGAAAAAGGTGCTGTCAGAATACAGGAGTGTTTAAAAAACAAACAAAAAAAAAAAAAAAACAAGCAATGATATAATTCTACAATTAAATTAGCTAGGGACATAATTATCTTGTTTGTTTTATGGCTGATGCACACACATTCATATTTAATCGATGCATCTCAGCTGACTTGATAAACAGCGCAGACGCGCTCTCAAACTGTGGCGTAATTAAATGGCTCATCTCCCGTCCTTGTGCGGGGCGCTCTCCTGACAGCCTTACGTCAATCACCGGCATCTACATGCAACGCGGTGCCTTGTATGCCCAAGCCTGCGCCCATGTGACATTAATTTATGCACTTAAATGTCACATGGGAGCACGGGGCTTGCCAACGCAAACTAAGTGAGCTGGATTCCTGTATTAGTATTCAGCCGCTTCTTGGCGGGAGTTGGTTTTATTTCTTAGAGAGTTGTTCCAGAGAATGGAATTGTCTTGCGTGTGTCACATTCATGCATATTATACAGTGTATCTGCAAATGCACACAAGTGCGACAACTTGAACAGAGCGACTACGCTGGTTTGTGTTTGCAGACTGGCACACAGGCATATATACCTATTAGTCTTCCAGATGTGAATGGTCTCCTCGTCGACGTTGTCGTGCTTGAGGGCCTGTTCGTCTAGGAAGTCAAAGAAGTACTTGACGGCCGGTGGTACCACTGCCCCGGAGCACAGCACACTGCGGAAGAAATCGTCCACGAACTGCTGCAGGGTTCCCTGAAGGACGGAGCAAACAGAGACGCGCAATTAGGCGAGCACACGGTGAAGTGGACCATGTGTCAAGCTCGCCACAGGTATGTGCACATCATTTAAAACATTGCCGAGGCACAATTCACCAAGGAAATTCAACGTTACCATTAATAGCGGCAGAGAAATAAAAAAATGTTTTTTTTTTTTTATAGAAGTCATTTAGCATTTGTGACATCCAAAGCAATTTATTACAGCCATGTTGTCATGCGTGTTGCATTTGTCAGAACAGCAGAACATGCTATTAGAACACCCACGGTAAAGGAAATAATGAATACAGCTGCCACCACTTTGTACCTTGACAGAAAGCAGCCGTGTCAGGTAGATCTCAGTGATGGCTTTGGTCATGGCCTTGTCTTTGATGCTGCCTCTCTTCGACTTTATATCATCCAGCTCGTCTGCCGGCCTCACGAGATGGAACACTTTGTCGTCTTCCAACAAGGCATTTCCTGGAGGAGGGGGCGAAAATAAACATGTATAGCAATGGTTATGTATTCACGCACACAATATTCACATGAGGAAAATAAATAAATAATGGCACGCACACTTGTGTAAAATTAAAATAGAAAGAAGGAAAGCGTCAAGTGTACACCAAACAATATGGCAGATAAGTGGTGTATATTCCATTGGAAATCATCATATGCTATACATAAAACAAGACATATTAGCATATTAAATGAGTGAAAGGGTGTTGATTGAGACCCAGAGGAGAGACAACAGAGAAGACAACAGCTTTTATAACTTTTCTCTCTCCATAAAAAGAATACGTAAAATGAGTGTGCGTGTGTGTGTGCAGTGTGTGCGTGAACAGACTTACTCTCCTCATGGTTCTCCTGGTTCTGGTCATAGTTTGGTTGACAATGCAACACTCTAGACAGGACCAGCGTGGCATTGTCTCGCACCTGGAACACACAATATGTATGCTTTTGTACATTTCTATGTACAATCACTATTTACACCTGCATACTACATACACAGCAACACCGTCTGAACCAGCACCCTCTCTCTAGCCCATTCCATTGAGATTGTACTGCTTGTTTACTTGGCTTCTAGTCTAATGTTGCTGTCAAGACTGCTGCAGTACTCACGTTGTAGTGTGCCAGCGTGTTGATGCGTTTCCACCTGCCCTCTTTCTGGGAGGTCAGGTCCAGGTCAGATAGGATCTGCCCTGTGGAGCCAGGGCGCCATTCTGTGGTGGAGGCAGGGAGAACAAGCCACCAATGATTAAATAATGTACTGGCTTACATGATCATTGGACAGTGTTTGGTAAAGATATATCCCCGTCAGTGTTGGGCAGTTAATAGTAACTAGTTACTGTAATATTTTTTTCAGTAACTAGTAGTGTAACAAATTACTTTTTTCAAAACAGTAATAATATTACAATTACTAATCAAAGTAATGCTGCATTACAAGAACAAGATGTCCCCCCCCTAGACGTCCGTCTTATGAAGACGAGCCTTTATTATTTTGCTGGTCTTAGCAAACTTAAGGTAGGCTAATTGAAACAACCCGTCCAATCATCTGGTTTGAGAGGTTGCATAGTTTTCACTTTGGCTGATTGATGACTCCTATGGTAAATTATTGTCATTTGCAGGGTAGTGATTGTGAAAGTAATATAGTAATGTAACTAATTACTTTTAACACCCAGTAATAAGTAAATAGTAACGTATTACTATTGCTGAGTAACTTGCCCAACACTGATCCCAGGTAATAGTACCTGGGATCAGATACATCTCCTGCTTGTGTCCAGGGAAGTGGCACAGTTCATTAAACAGAATGTGTGCACTCTATTCAGCTGATGAGTCACCCAATGTCAACAGGCAATATGATGATGCGATTTACACTGTGAAATTATATTGCTGGACAGCACCGCAAACATGTTACCAAGATTATATCACCATATTAATCATTTACCAGTGCCAATAGCATTGTGGTTAGCATTTTTATTAAAGAACACAGACATCTCCTTATCTATTATGTATAGAGAAAATTACATCTACAGTTTGCATGAGTAAAAAGTAAATTGCATTTCACGTAAAATATTTATACACTTTTAGTCTTTTAAAGCCAATTTACAAGCTAGATGCCGTTACTAGCTCATATCCTTGGCAAGAAATACATTCTCCGGCTCACAAAATTAATGTTGGACATGAGATTTATTTTAGTAAGTAGTGAATCTCAATACCACTTGATATGCTCCACACAGTGGAGTATAGTATCAAGTAATTTAAATCCATTATTAACCAATTCTGATCCCGTCCATACAATAAAAATAATTTAAATGAGCCCCAACCTATGAACCACTTCTATATAAGGCATAACATATGCAGGAATACATTTTAAAAATGTATGCAGTGCACAGTTCACAAAAGATTATACATATAAGATAACATAGTATAAAAACTGAGCCCTTGCTCCATAGTTTAAAACCATTCCACTCTACTGTAAAGCTCTGTCAGGGAAAAGTCATGTCCACTACTCACCCAATGTAACACTGTCAACCTTGGGCCTCTGAGAGTAAGGCAGGTTCTTATACACCTGCTCTATGATCTTCTCCTTCACCTGGGAGATGGTGTCACAGTTTAACACCTTCACCGGCGTAACATCTGGACCCTCGCCTTGCACCAGCACTTGCAGGGTCTGACACACGCAAACACACACAAACACACACACTAAGATTAAAGGTACAACCCTTAATTGCATTGCAGTGCTTCCAGAACACTAAATCTGCATCACAGACAGTATTAATGTTTAAAAACACTCACGCACAAAGCGAGGACGGCCACGTTTTGAGTTTCAAATAAATAACTTCTCCGTAATGCCCGTTTCAACCACCGGCTTCCTTACATACAAAGCGACCTGCGGGCCTCTGACCACTAGGCTACCCTGCAAGTACAAGTAAGAATGTTCCCACAAGAGGGGGGCATCTCCAAGGAACGACGAGTCTTACTGTAGCCACGTTGCCATGGCAACAAGGCCATATAGAGCGCGTGTTTGCAATCTGTCTCTGGGTGACAACTGACAAGGCTGTGTCATCCTGCCGAGCTAATGACCGGAGCTTGGCAGAAAGGTTCTGTGGCCTGGGTGGCACGTCTCACCTTTAGCGCCCCCTCACAGTGTCACAAATAACAACTGACCAGCACAGAGCACATGACACACGAGCCAACCATGTCAACATCATGTGCCAGCCTGCAGTTCATTGGCAGACAGAGAGAGAGAGAATGAAAGACAGAGAGAGAGGGAGAGAGGGAGAGAGAGAGACAGAGACAGAGAGAGGGAGAGAGGGAGAGAGAGAGACAGAGACAGAGAGAGGGAGAGAGAGACAGAGAGAGAAAGAGAGGGAGAGAGAGAGAGAGAGACAGAGAGAGAGAGAGAGAGACAGAGACAGAGAGAGGGACAGAGAGAGGGAGAGAGACAGAGAGAGCGAGAGAGAGAGAGAGAGAGGGAGCCTGCTGTGAATTAAAGTGACTAGGGACATGGGAGCCCTGTGCCTGTGGACCCGGTGGCGTTCCCACTGCCTCTTTAACTTTAAATGACAGGGGGCAATCTATCACGGCAGGGGACAAGCAATACGGGCCTAATTTGATAATTGTTCCCGACAACGATATTACCCCGCGGGTCTCTTTATTTGTGCTGACGTTAACACAAAACAGCTGGGATCGCATTAGCTTCCATTACTGAAACACGACTCTGCCGGAGACGCGGGCTGCATCGACTGCTGGAAAGCGTCGCCATCCCATATGGACAGAGTGCAGCGGCAGACATGTACAATCTGCTCGTACAACATTATGCTCGGCCAGTGATTTGTTTTGTTCTTTCTGTGGTATGTTTGAACGAGTGGTCTGTGCAGTTTCTTCATGGAGAACGCTCATGCTGAAAATGGATGTCACAAAAAAAAAAAAAGCGGGCGGTTGCCTCAGATTGGGGAAGGGGGGGGGGGGGGGGGTGTAGGCAGTTACTATAGCAACTACACAATATACCATACTGTCCTAAGTATGTGTCTGTGCGAGGATTACGTGCACCATGTGCCTTTGGGTTGTTTGTCTATGCGCGTCTGTTTTGTTTTGTGTGCGCATTTTATCTGTCCACATCTTTGTGTGCATTTGACCAGGAAGTGTGTGTGTGTGTGTGTGTGTGTGTGTGTGTGCGTGTGCGCGCGCGTCTTACCAGGACACAGTATTCCACATCGTCGCCCAGCAAGCCTGTATCGTTGAGGGTATACTTGGCTTTCTTCAGTGTGGCATCCACCGGCCCTTTCTCAATCTGGTGCTTGATGGCTCGGAACAGTTTGTACAAGGGCTCGCCTGCAGAGTCCTGGCTCAGACAGAGAGACAGACAGAGAGACACAGAGAGAGAGAGAGAGAGAGAGAGAGAGAGAGAGACAGAGAGAGAGAGAGAGATACTCAGAAGTTGACTCAAAGCTTTGACAATCACCTTGGTGCAGCTATGCGATAAGCAACAGCTCAAATTAATGAGCGAGACGAACACTAGCAAGTGCTATGAAAGTGAAAAATTAGGAATGAACATAAATAGTAACAAGCCTAATATTCAGCCAAGTTTTATAGTTAGCATATCGGTACCAATTGTTCCTTAGACAGATAAACGGCAAAAGCAGGAGAACCGCATTAGCAATGGAATCACCAGGGCATTAATGGGATAACAGAATATATTATCCAATTAAAATGTGCTAATAGATTACGTTTGAGCCAAACTTCTGCATTACCTTCAAGAACTGGTAGAGGCAGATCGACATCCAGTTACATAGCATCCTCTCCACCACGGTCTCTGACCTGGAAAACAAAGAACTGGTGTTTTTAGCAGCATGACTCCCAGCGCCAAATCCTCCTTTGGTGGGGACTATTGTTAGCCGTTAGCATGCCTAATTAGCAGTCTTGTATATAGGAGCCCTGTGTTGGCACAATGCCCTAATCAGCATAATGAGACCCTCCATTGGGGCACAATTAGAGCTGTATACTTGCTGAACGGCCAGTTGGGGTCCCGTTTCAAAAACACAGTTGACTGTTCAGGTAGTGTTATAAGCACCCTACATGATCCGACCGACTTTGTGAAGTTAGGAGTTACTTTTGTCTGGGCTTTCCGTGGATTAACCACATGACTCATTTGAAGGGAGATACAGATATACTGTAAGTAGCAGCACTGCAGTGGGTTATCTCGGTGAATAAACAATTAACATCACATCATTAGATCAATGTATCAATGTGTCAATGAAACTGATTAAGCCCTCCAAAGATGTGATTGCTTAATCGCATCTTAAACAAAGCTTTCATGCGTGTACGTCACCTTTTACACAATCGCTGGATTTCTTATTTGGGAATAAATTAGGCTTAGAAGATATGGGTTAGTAACAGTGTCTGGTTAATTGCCAGACCGAAATTGTATTGGAAGGTTACACCCCTTGACTGAGTCATAGCACACCCAGAAGCCCAGAACCCCGATCCCTAGAGGACTGTTAACAACACCTTGTGCATATGGCAATGGGGGGAGGGGTAGAGATGATGAGAAGGTGCAAGCCAGTATTAGCACTGCAGGGAAGGAACAGAGAGGAGCACAATCTAATCCACACTCAGGTTGCGCACCATTGAGTTTCTTAGTAGTTGCAACGCCGTTACATGCCATTATATGGGTAACAACAAATGACTAATACCATGAGGCTTGTTAGTGATCTAACCATGTTATTGACGTGCTCTTTCCATGCACCAGGCTCAAGCTGGGAGGAGCTCTACCGCAATCGCGCTCGCATCGGCAGGACAGCAAGGCGCATACGAACCAAGTGCAAAGGACGTGTCAGTCGCCCCCCCCACCCACCCCCCCCACCCCCCACCACCACCACCACTACCACCACCCTAACGGCTGTGCCAACATTCAAACATTCCTGCCTCACCTGCGCAGCATCAGCTTTGGGTTCTTGCTCTGGACGTAGCCCTCCATCAGCTCCAGCAGCAGCGTCCGCATGATGTCCGTGTAGTACTCCAGCTTGCCGTGCAGAGCCACCGTCAGCAAGGAGGCGAAGTAGACCTTGGCCCTGGCATTGAAGTCAGGACGGCCCTCTAGGGTACGGATGAACTGCAGACGCACGCACAACACATCACGCGCGTAAAGCAAACGGCTACGTATGTATGTCCATCCATTTGATGGATGTCATGTTTCAATTATCAAACATTCGACACAGATTGTTACATCTATGTACACATTTAAACGTATACTCGTCAATAGGACATTAACTGGTTAATCTTATGAGGGAAATGTAGCTGTTCCCAATTAGAATGTGGCAGCACAAAAGAGATCCCAATTAATGGACAGCCATCTTCCACACCGCGCTTCACCGTAGCGAAAGGCTTGTTTCTCGCTCATTAGAACAGTTGACACGTTATTCTCCTTGCCATCTCGCAATTAGGCACTGCGTTACAGCAAGGCAAAAGGCATTGTTTCAAACCTTAGGAATGCGGTATTACCAACATAATGTATAACAAAACTGTGGACAGTGTAAACCGAATGAATTGTAATTTATATATATACATATCACACACATAGTATTTAAAATATGGGCTGTTGTAAACTGCAAACATCACTTAGAACAGGCATTAGAAAATAGCTGTTTTGTGACAGGTGAATGTCATTTAATAAACAGGGTTTGTGAACTGAAGTGGGTGGATCGTTAGTGTGGCACAAACAGGCAAGCAGACTATTTTCTCCACAGTAAAATATATATATATATATATATATACATACAGTAATATATATATATATATATATTTTA
>JAODUH010000021.1:681070-703065 GCA_027564835.1 Typhlichthys subterraneus | reverse complement strand
AGGGGTGGTGTAGGGGGGGTAGGGGTTTAGGAACGGGGATTTAGAAAAGGATTTAAGATTACACAGATTAGTTGTGTAATAGGAGCATTCACGTGGTGTGTTCAAGTGTGCCGAGGTAGCCGTTGGACTGTGGAGCTTTTTGTATTTGCATACGCTAGCATAATGAACACAATCATTCATTCTTTAGGAAGTGGAACATATTCCTCAGAGCAAAGAGGGAATTGATCCACGACAATCTACTGTATAATCACTGTAGCACAGTGCATTATGCTATCAACAAACGAGACTTCGAACTCGCGTGTCAACATCGCGCCGAGCCTAATCAGTCAGCTTAACCGCTCCTGTATCAATAATCCAATCATGGAGGCATTGACCCTTCCTTAGCTAATTGCGAGTCAATACGGCAGCACCATTTCCAGTTCAGAGGTCAGCCGAGAGAAAACGACAACGTCAAAAAGGAGGGGACTCACGTTGGTTATCTCGGGGTCTGGGCACTGGGCGTTTTCGGCTCCGGCGGCGCACAGCTGGTCGTATACACACGCCTTCCGCTGGGCACACCACACACACTTGTACTTGGACTCTGCGTTCTTACAGAGGCTGCAGTCCCCCCTGCCCATGGAGCAGTTGTACAGCGTAACTGGAAGGACAGGGTGATATTCAGAGATTAAACTGGGCCACAGCTACGTAACAAGTATGAACATTACTAGTCTTCCGTGTGCTTTTTTTTTTTCTTTTGGATCACGGCAGTCGCAAAAACAACTAGACATGGTATTACACGTGTCTCTAGCAAAGTGAAATGTTGTGAAAAGCGTGTGTCAAATCCTATTGGGTCGTGTAAAATAATGTAACATTACTAATCAATTATTCATTCAATTTTCAATTTCGGATCCAAGGCAGCTGCAGTAGCGTGGGGCACCATACTGGCACGTGCGCACAGGGCATTTAAAGCAAAAGCCTCATTAAAATGCAAGAGCGTACCATTCAGCATGCTGTCTATCTTTTTGCGGGACTGCTTGTCCTTCACGTAGAAGAGAACAGTGGTCTCCTGGGACTTATCGAAGGAAAACTACGAAATTGGGAAAGAAAATTAATTATGAATACAGTATCAAGTGATTAATGGCACTTAAGCTCTTCTCATAAAGCAGCGTGGCCTGAAGATCGGTGGGGGGGGAAGAAGAACTTCATGCCCGAGATATCAATGTTTAAAGAAAGCATAGCTATGGGGCCTAGGTGCTGTTTGACTTTGTTCAATCACAGAGAATACATCATTTCAACAAGCCCGGTGGGGGATGTCTGTCCATTAGAGGGAGCTAGAGAACATCACAGGGCTCATGAACAAGCTTAAAGGTGATCCGATGTGTGTGACACTTGTAAAACCACATCAACTCTTGTTGACATGTTTATAGTCTACTCCCGGCTGCATTTATTGCTGCTTTTAGGGCAATGAAATGTTTGCATCCCCGTGGGATTCTACAAAGAATGACACAACAGAGCTAAGCTACATTGTACAGTGGAAGTCTTGTCCACCACAGTCCAGCAAGAGCCAGGTTGTCAGAAATTACTTAAACCAGCTTAGTACAAACATAAGTTGACATGTCCATGGAGTGCAATAGCCACTACACGCATCAAGCTATGCTTACGTTAAAGCCACTGAAGGTGTAATATTGACCCTGCTCCGCTGTCGTCACCACATCTTCCTCCACGTTTCTCATCAGTTCGGTTCCAATAGTGAATGTATGGTCCTTGAGAACCAGACAGGAATATTGAAGAGTTATTCGGGACATTTATGCTTCAAGACATCAAGAAGATGACGCCAACGTGTTTAAATGCATGATGCGGCATTCACTGACGGACCTCGTACTGGTCCAGGTTGATGCCGTCGAAACCGATGGCGATCTTGAAGCCCACAGGGATGAGAATGGGGTCTGGATTCTCAAACTGGGGACACCTTGCTGCCTAAAACGCAGAGATCAGACATCCAACCTGTCATCGATTCTTATTTTTTAAATATGCAAAGCACTTAACCGATGGCGCCACTAGCAGCCCACAGATACATGTATCTGTGGAACATCTGTTCTCTTGCAAATTTATACACCAACCAAGAATGTTTCTCTACACACATGGTTGCAGCTGATAACAAGGATTTCTGTATTTATCCTTTATTCTTTAATTCCAGATTTAGATCACTTCATTCATTTGCCATGTGTGGTAATTAGATGTTCTGCTTAAAACCATTTAGTTTTGGTTTTCTTAATGGGAGTTTTACCCTTCAAAATGACACACACCTAGTTTGTGTGCATAATTAACCTTGAGAGGGAAATCAACCCAACAACCCTCTCTACATCCTACACAGCAAACACGCTCACACCGCTCTACCCCTCCTGCTGCTGAGGCACATGCTCTAGCATCAACTAACCTCGCGGCTTTTGATGATTTTGGGGCCCTCTGCATCGTCCATGTCACTGCAGGTGTGCTCGCCTATGTCCCACTGGCAGCGCCACGCACTGGTGACGCACGCCCTGCACCTGGAACAAGATGGCGCACACACGCAAGCACGTACGCGTGGGTGCGGGAGATAAGGAAGTGCTTTCTCGCATAGATGTAATTAGTCATGCGCGCGCACACAAACGTGAAACAAATCTCAACATGCAAACTCATCATGCAGCGACCGCCACAAAATCCATGTTTTTGACAGCTAAATGGATCTCTGCAACTTCACGTAAACAAAGCTCGTTTATCACACATTCCTGCAGAGGAAAAAAAAAGTGCGCGGAACACAGAAGAGAATAAAATTTGAAAATAAAAAAATAAAACACACGGGCAGAGATCGACTTTCATGTTTTGATTAATGGAAAAAGGAAACTTCTGAGGCTTGGTAATAAAATAGGGAGAGAAAATGCAAGAGGTGCACCCGATCCCATCATCAGTCATGCATCACGATTTATACACAAGGCCTTCCTCACTCATCTGTTCTCGCGCCGTGGCTCATTTACATCGAGGCTGTCAAGTGATGCTGCGCTCAGTGGCGAGCATGTGCAAAGATTAAGAGTGCGGACTTACGGCGTGTTTTCCGCTTTCCTCACGGTGGCCGCGCAGTTGTAGAACTGGAAGTCTCGCGTTACCAGCCTCACCGTCTGGTTCACATAGATGCTGATGGGCACCGCCACAAAGTCTGCGGGGCAGAGCAAGGAAGGGGTTAAAAAAACAAGTGAGTGCTGAACCGTGCCCCAGATTTCATTCCTTTGTGCTTTGATAGAGAATGGCCGGACATTGTATTAGACTGAAGGAAGGTATGGTCAGTTATTAGAAGCTAATACACGTTGTGAAATTCACCAAATATCTTTTTGCATTTTGCCAATTTATCCTTCTCTTTGCGTGCTAGGGAAAAAGTATCTGGTACTTCTACACAGCCCTGACCCCATAAATAGGAAGATAAACAGTGGTGAACACCGCTTACAGCAACAATGTAACTTGGCTTCATAGTGGGATTCATAATGTGTGGGGCACATTCTGAGGGAGTTTGATTTGAGCTTGAGAAAGCGTTCGAGAACTAATACTCATGATTAGGAATGAAATCAAAACAATACACTGGTCACAAGAAGTGGCAAACCAGCACATTTATTGTAGGTGCCCCAGATTCATTCAGTCATTTGATAGAGAACGACCAAACACTGTATTAGACTGAAGGAACGTTATCATCTCCAACAGGCAAATGACCTCCATTACCTTTACATGCTAATACGTTGGGAATTCTAATCTGATGAAACTATTTGGTTTTCCACAAGAATAGTCATTTTGAGTCATAATGAAAAAAGGAACATATTGCAGGGCTGCACCTTGGCCTTCAGGGGTTCGTGGAATGTTGGCGGTGTTGGGAAGATCGCAGGTGACCTGGCCAGAGACCGACACGGTGGCCAAGCTCGTGGAAGTGAGGAAGTCGCAGCGCAGGTGGTCGGAGGCAGAGATGGAGGGGAGGGAGGGAACGTTAATCTCCACCTGGGAAGAAATGGGACACAAAGAAGCTTTGGAACGCCTAGATGGACGAATTGTATCAGAGTAATTGTATCATTACTGTCTCCATCAAGGCCGCGTGAATAGGTGTGCTTTCTACATCAAACACTGTCGCTCACATGGACCATGCACCATTGGTAGAACGGTGAGGGCCCCACCATCCAGTTTGCAGAACACAGGGCGGGGGTGCCTGAGGTTCAATAATATGGTCTGATGGGAGTAAATCGCAGAGAGCACACACAGCACACGAGGCAGACAAAGGACAGATATTGAAGATGAAAATAGAAAAAAGGCATGCACCATTCAAAGGAGGGAAAAGTAGTAGTTGGGAAAGCGTGGGGACGGTTATAGAACAGTGTGGGAGTGAAGGATGAAGAGGGGAGCTCCTCCGTCTCCGAGCAGCGAGAATAATCGGTCAGGTCGGTTATAATAAGATGGTTTGGAGTGTTCTGGTCCGATCAATACAAAGCAGAAAAGACAGAGCCCTGGGTCACTGATTCACAATGGAAACTAGTTTATTATTCGAGCTGTGCATGTTTGTGTGCGCGCGCGCTACTGTACGTGGTACAGAGGCAGAGAGAAACAGAGGGGGGGAGAGAGAGAGAGAGAGAGAGAGAGAGGGGGGGGGGAACACAAAGGACTGAAGTAAGAGAGCTTGTGTGCGATTGGGCAGGTCTCTACCTGCTGGGTCTTCTCACAAGAGAGGCTGGAGGGAAAGAAAGAGACTATCTTGACACACTGCTGCTCTGGGCTCCACAACCAACCATTCTTCTCTTCTGCCCGGCGGCATTCAGACCTCCTGGTACACCTTCAGACAAAAGATAAAACAGCTCCGATCAGCCATTGCCCCTTTCGCCAGGCCTCAGAAAACAGAGCTAATGGACTTTCAAAATATAAAATAAAATAAAAAAAAGTGAAACAGCCTTTCATTAATAAAATATGAGTTGTTAGTAAGCGTTGGTTGCATTATACATTCAAGAGAAACGGCTGGAACTAAAGTGACTGGGTGCCTTGGTGGTTAGATAGATAGCTGGGTAAAAGTTGGGGATTCAATCCCTGTATTATCTCCAACTGACCCATTTCCTCGAGCAGTTTGAGGTCACTCTGGATAAGAGGACCCAAAAGGGTTATCACATTTATTTACATCTGCTTTTCAAATATTTTCAAACAACTAAAAATATCACTGTAGAAACCAAGATCCAAGTAAATTATTGATCATATTAGCATCTTAAATACTAGTTTCGCCAAAGCTAAAAAAAACAGACATGAAGTGGTTTCAATTCAATCTTCTTATTCCATAATATAATACATTTCCTTTCTTTTATGTTTTTAAACAGACATTATTCCCATCCCCCTCTCCCAATCCTACCATTTCAACTATGAAATACACAGCTGCTTCAACCCTAGCGCTGCAGAAAGCAATATTATGGTCCGGTGGTAGTAAATTGCGGGGACCACCGTCTCTACATATGCTTGACAAAAAGCTTTAATTCCTTGAGGCTCTGCAGACAACGGAAGGCCAAACCAATACGCTGACGTCTAACTGTGACAGTCAGGCGGCAGTACAGGCCAAGCAAACAACACACACACACACGGCTGTGCTCTTATGGATGCACACGATGGCGTTCGTGAACCTGCGTGTAGCGTTTCCTCTCTCACCTGCCCTCCAGGACGCACCAGCCGCAGTACGGGTCTCTCAGTGCCATGCAGGACTGGCAGTCCTTCTTCTGGCTGCACGTCTGCACGGGCACCCTTGTGATCTGTGGCGTTGAGGGGAATACCATGTTAAGCTAGCAACGTCTTAGTTAAGATAGAAACCAATTGTCTACTAGTGAAACATCTGTGCTCACCTACTTAAAGTTTCACTAATTGCATGATTTGAAATCCATTAGGTCAGATTTAATTAAGTGAATTGCTAAGGATACATTTGACAAATTAATGACTGCATCGGCAAAACTACGTATGTTAACACAAATGTATGCCGTTCGATTGTGTCACAGCACAACCGGAACCAAAATAACAACATTGTTGCAATGCTAGTTTCCACCCAAAGGGTAATTCCATACAAACTGATGAGAGAGAAGATACATGTAGAATTATTATTTTTGTTTGGTCCCTGAAGGAGGGTACGCTGGCGCTGATGGCTGCTGCTTCTCCTTTTGTATCTTCATACTTTAGAGGTTGTTCATAATATTATTTTTTATGTTATTAAGTTAAGTTAGTGGTTTTTCGAGATTTACCCCCGTTCATTTATCCCCGACTGGTCTTCAATTGGTCGAGCCACAGATTACCAGGTCCTGCTAGCTACTGAGCTACTAGTAGACTACTAGCTATAGCCGCATGTGCCGGTGGCCTGTTGAATCGCAAAGTCTGTGTGTTGTGTCTGCCCCCACTTCGGACTTTAGGCAACATAGCCTACATCAGAGGTCATGTAATATTCCTCTTGTTCTGGCCATACTTCGCACTGCCTACTGGGTATCTGCCCTGCCCTGCATGTGTGCGATGGCCCAGGGATCGGTGTTGGAGGTCACCGTGTCTCGTGGATTGGCCCTGTTCCGTCTCCGCTGGTGGACTGTGGCTGAGCTGCTGCTGTTGCGTTTCGTGTCCTGTGGCGTGCCCCCCAGCTCCGTTTGTCCACCCTGGGGGGCTGGGGGTCTTCGAACAAACTCAAACTCATCTTTCTTTGTTTACATCTTCCAAAAGCGCACCACTGGATGAGAGTGCAGGGTTGGAATAGCTGAAGGCTGAATGCCAAATCTGTTAATGTACCTATCCCCTGGCTTACACTAAATGTGAATGTCTTGCTTTTAATTTAAACTCCCTGGCTTCTCAACCTCTGATTGTTTTATATAACTTTATTCCCCTTCCAATATTACTGACCTCCCCATATTTCACCACAACATCTGCTCAGTCTCCTTTACTCTTCACACTTGTTATTTGTATCTTGTTTGTGTAATATGTATGCTCCTGTTTTAGTCAAATGTATGTATATTATTTGTCTTTGTATTTGTAATGTACGGTGTCCTTGAGTGCCTTGAATAAAATTTATTATTATTATGTCTTTCAAACTCAAGGAGGGAACACAGTCTATGATAACACACAAGAAGACATCTCGTGACTTAACATCCACTGTAATCTGTTTGGTGGCCCCTTTACAAATATATCTGAATACTGAGAGCAGACACACCTTTTTCTCAGTGGTAATGTAAATATAGCCAAGACTGCTGTCAAAGAAGAGGTTCCTGTTGACTCTCTCTCCTGTGGTCACTCCAGGGATCTTTCCGTATACCGGGTCTGAGCTGGTGTTCAGATGTGCCTGGAGAGGGGAGACATAAAGCTGTCAAAAAGCAATCTTTTGTTTGAATGGCTTCGAATTGGATTAATCGAAAGGCAAGTGGGATAGGATTGGCCTCATTATAGAACAGTTAAATGCATAATGTGCAACGGCTAATTACTTCCCCAGTGTTGCACTTAGTATGTCCAAATACATTATGGTAACCATGTGAATGATGCCTGAAAAGAATTAACTTTGTATTGCATACGCTGCAAACGCTGAACCACATATCCATGTGGTTTCACAGGATCACTGGACACTCCTGTGTGACAATATGGCGATAACTTTCTACCAATAAAAAGGTCTATAAAATGGTCTACTCTTGCAGCAACATTAACATGGTGAATGAAGTTGACAACCATGTTAAAAGCCCGGCATGCGAGGCGGTCGACGTTTGGGCTGACGCTTCATTTTCCGGCTTGTGTTTTTATAGACAGTGCAATGTAAATACGCACTGTACAAATTAAACATTTTGCTTTGTTTTTACCCCTGCAGGCCCACCCTGTCACTCCAGCAACTGATCGATTTGAGAGCGTTGTCAAATGTGTTAGGCGGGGTATGACTGTGTTGCTCGCATGAATTGTTATATTGTTAAATATTTGCGATTATACATAACATCATGAATATCATGTTAGGCTAATAGCCTACTGCAACATCTACGCTGCAATGTATATTAGGATAAAATTACATAGAGGGATAAGGAACTGGGGCAGATAACATATTGTATTTATTTGCGGCTTCAACTTGGTTAAATTATGTAAGGATGTCACAGCACCTTTTGAAAGTTTCCAGCACATTTTAACAATACCGCCATAATACTTATAACTGTGATAATTCCGGTCACTATGAATGAGACATGAAACTTTCATACTGTTCCATCTCTAAGCATGCATATTACATTATTTCTCTCTCTCGCTCTCTAAATATATTGTGGATGGAGCAATAGGAGCACTTATCCACACTAGGTCAGCTACAGTAATAGATGTCATGTTTTGACATTTCAAGCTTGCTTAAAAATTCCAGGTTGTTTAAAACTCTCATGGCGATTAGACGGAGGACTAATTACAGGGACAGACCTACAATACACCTCAAGGCTCCATGTTCCAGTGCAACCTGGCATAAGTAGAGCAGGGCAGGATTACAGGAGAGCAGAATGGATGTCTACCTTGTACACCTCTCCCTGGTTGGTTCCCAGGAAGGCAATGGTGTGGTCACTCTCCACAGCGACAGCCACGGCAGTCAGGAGGCCCGACTTGGTGACGACCGCATCGGCTTCCAGGGCAAACTCTGGTGTGCTGACCAGAGGGGAATGCAGGAAGTCTCCTCCACACTTGTATTCGTCCAATTTATCCCTCTACAAAGAGAAAAGAAGTGGCTAAATATTATGTCACACATGCACCATGTAAGATGGGCCCAGATATTGCTAGCAGATATACTGTTGCTTGCATGTTTGATTATAGGGCCCCATGCCATATAAATAATTCTCATTTAAAATCATCTTATTTTAAGTTATTGAATCTGTAAGGCCTGCATGGAAGATCACTTACTGCAAGTTTGGATTTACAGATTTCCAGCTTGGGCGCGTACGGGATATCCACCGCCATCCTATCACCGATTTTGCCCGACTCGCAGTAGCAGGCACTGATAATCTCCACCAGCTGCTTATTGATGGCGTTCAGCGGGTACATGCAGAGTGCCGACTCACCGCCATCGTCCTGGCTCGCCACCATGAACAGCACTTTGTCCCAGGTGTAGACCTTGCCGTACTTGTCCGACGCGTCCGACATGGCGCTCGCTAGCTCCTTGCCCGGAGACGCTACGTAGGCGGCCTGCACTTTGCTGTAGCGGTTGTTGGTGCCGCAGCTCAGCTGCAGCTCTGTGTAGGAATAATAATGGTCGTCGCTCTCGCAGAGGCGCGAGATGAACGTGACGTTGCGCTTCTCGATGCCGTCCAGCGAGCGCGAGAACAGGAAGTAGACAAAGCCGTCCTCCTTGAAGGCGTGCCGGAAGTCGTGCAGGAACTTGGTTAGGAACGGCGTGGTCTGCACGGCGGATGCCTCGATGATGCTCTCGAACACCGCCCACTCGCGGTAGTCCTCCAGTATGCGGGTGCTGATCAGCTTGGCGCTGTCGTGGTTGCCGAAGCCCTTCCCCACCAGGAAGACGCTAAAGTCACGGCCATCCTTGGCGTACGTCGACATCACGCCCACAACGTTCACGTGCTCCTCCATGCTGGCCACGTAGGTCCTCTCGCCCTTGTTGTCCACGTAGTAGAGCTGCTGCTCCACGTTGGTCAGGTTGAGCAGCGAGCAGATGCCCCGGTAGCGGCTGCCGCAGACTATGAGCGAACCGTTGGCCCGGTGGATCAGCAGCAGCTTGTTGAGGTTGGCCATGGGCCGGGTGTCTGTGCAGGAGGAGGCGGGGGGCGTGCAGCCCAGGGCGTCCTCCTTGGGGCCTGTCTCAGCGCGGGCCTCCAGCTCCAGCGAGGGCCCCAGCTGGTAGATAGCGTTGACCGCCCCCAGGTAGACGCGGCCGCCGCTCGGGTCCTGCACCACGTTGTTGATTGCCGTCTCCGAGGTGAAGGAGACGGGAGCGTCTCCTTGGCAACGGGCGTGCGACAGGAAGACGAGGAGCAGGGGACAGAGGCGGGCTGCCATCTCTAGGCGAGAGGGGGACACACAGGAGGGAGAAATTAGCAGTGCAGTCAGACGCAATCTACGCTTACAGGAGTACATTACATGGGTTGTCGGACGGGCGCAGACGCGTGCGCTTGCTGGTCGGCTGTAGGTCAGCAAGCTTACACTCGTGAGTGCACAGTGTGTGAAGAGCATCGTGATAAGGTGTCTGGCTATCAGGGGGGAAAGGATCAAACCTAGAAAGAGATTAGCGACCGCACGTGATGCCAAACGTGGATGCGTGTCACTCCACTTGGACCCCAGGTCTGACTGAAGCCACAGCTCCATTCACCGACTGGTGAGGCTTCGTTGTAACGGCCTATGGGGTGCCTGCATGTTCTGTACATTTAGACGAGATATTATATTATCTATTATATTATTTGTAACTGATGACAGATTTTAAAAGGTTTTGGGAGGTTTGGTGCCAGTTTCCGTGTGGCGTGTAGTCTACTTTGATTATTATTCACATTAGTCCAAACTACAGAGATAGTCTAAAACTCTAAACAGATATTCAGGCAAAATGATTTTACACAGAACTGTTCATTAAAAAGAAATGCTAGCCAATAGCTGCATCCACATACATCCTGCATCATAGGAAAGCACATGTGAACATCACTGTTGTGCCATTAAAACCCGCCACATGTTAACAGGCATCGCAAGTGCCATCTCTTTGTTTGGACGCAGCGTGATCACACGAACATCCACAGCCCTCTCGTGCGCTGCCTAGCAGCAGGCTGTGTGGTGTCCTCCCGGCTCAATGCTGATTGCCCAGGCGGTGATAAATGCAAGCGTGCAGGTGGTTGGTGAAGTTGCTCTGGCCCACACATCGATGTCCCCCTGCGAGCATTCTTTTTCCAGCTTACGCTACGCCACACACACACACACACACCCTCCCCTGTAACATACCCTTCTGCTCGTTTCACCTAGCCAGTTAAGCCCACAGCTGCACTTGTCAAATTGAAAGCCCCCGATGCAGCTTCCAGGGAGTTAGCTGCAGGAGCTATGTTTTATTATGTTAACCTGCCTTCTAAATGGGGATACCACTGATTAGACATTTGCCCAAGGGGGCTCCCCCAGTTAATTTGGCCAGCAAACTGCTATTTGCATTAAAGTGTCCGCGTGCTATTGTCCTCCCACCCAATTCTGTGACTTTGTTTTGCATTCCCAGCCACATTGCTTTGCTTCTCCCAGAAACCATTCCACTAAATGCACCTTGACCTCTTTAATTCACACCATTAAGTAATTCAATTTAAACTGAAATTATGCAATAAAAACCCATGATTGTGCGTGTTCAAAGCAGGTGTGTGTGCGTTTGTGTAATTTACAGTTAAATTAAGGCGGTTAGTGAATGAAATTCACATTTGCATACGACCAAATATCTGGATTACTTCCTGCCCATTAGCCACCAAGTACGAAACTAAATGAGCTAGTATGCTTGCCCTTCTATAGGCATGACTAAGGGCTGTCCTATAAAAGCCATGTGTGTTCATCATCTTCGATAATATGCAGCTGGGGAATTTCAGACATGATTCAACTGTATTTTATCAGAGAATAAAAACACGACACTTGTTAGTTTGTGGTGTGGGTCAAGACCATGTAGTTCTATGGTCAGAAGAACCTACCTACACCAGCGAGAATAACCCCATGCATGTCTTCACATTGCAGTTTTATATTTGTTAGTTCTTTTCCTATTGCTTGTTTGTTTGAGCTGCTCTAAGCTTGTTAAGCCTGCAGTGCTCTTGAGACTGGGGTACATTCTTGAGAGGGAATAGCTGTTGTTGATTGTGGACCTGCACTTCTGATTGATTCCTAGCTCAGGCAATGTGTTTGAAGGTCTTTACTATACGTTTGCATCCCTACCACACCCAAAAAAAAGCAGGTTACATCTGGGAGAAGCACAGGATGGCATGTCAGTCAAGTGGGCCACGTTCATTAACTTAATGTTTCCACATCAGTCTTCGTCAAAGTGCTGTGAACTTTGAAACATTTGGTGAAATTACAGTGTTTGGTTTTTAATAAACAAGTGCTCCGATGCATCTCTGCATGTGTGTGATGCATGCTGCCCTCAAAAGGAAAATGGCTTTTAGCCTGTATCAACGCTCAAAATGTGAGTCGATTATGCAAAACATTTTCTCTGACAGAGAATATTGTGTTGTTTCGCCTTGTCCTATCAAATGTACTGTGACAAAGCAACTTCCTCTGTGCAGGGGAACAATGCTAAAATATTCGTCCTGGGTAATCCATTCAGGTTATAGCCATCTCCATCTCCTCTTACTTCTATCACTTCAAAGAGTATCATCTATTCATGCAAATCCTGCCGTCGCACCACATCCAAAAAAGAAATCCGCTATACAAATTTGACTCAGGCTTCATGCTGTGGGTCACCGGAAACATTTCCTCTCCCCTCCCCCTCGCCCCTGTCCTCTCCCCCAGCCAGAGTAGACTTCCCCCGCTTGCGGGATCACTTTTCATGCTTTTTTCCCATGACTTCAATCCGTCAGGCCGGATATACAGAGGCTGCAAAGAGTGAGGGCGGCCGTCTGGCAATGGTGGCATAGGTGGAACCAGGTTCCCCCGTCCCCCCAGACCGTTGTAGCTCTGTCTTACCCACCAACGCGCCACTACAGGGACGTGGCAACCGCCAGTCGCATCCAACACATGGGCATGCTGAATAAATAGAAGGCTGCTAAATGTAGAGACAGCTAATGAAGCCTCCAATGGCCCGGGATAAATAATAATGAAACGCAGCAGGCGCTAACGAAGCAGACACATCTGCAAACGGCAATCCTGAGAATGGTGATGGTTAAATTAAAAAAATTTAAAAAGTGCCTTTTACCGACAGAAGAGGTTGGGTTTACGTCGAGGTAGCGGCGGTAACTAATTTGATGCGTCTGTCTCTGCGAGTTTCTTTCCCCCTGTACTTCATAGAGTAGCTGCAACCCATTTTCCATCAGGTTTATCACTGTACTAGCAGGCAAGGCAGATTAAAGGAAATATTTACAGATGGAAAGGCTTGAAAAGAGGGGACAAAAAAGGTGTGTTCCATTGTACACACACGTACTCATACACGCACACACACATGCACGCACACACACCCACACCGCCATTTTTCACCCCTTCAACCCCCCGCAGAAGCGGGAACTTGTCTGGACATGAAAAGCAGCTCTCAGCAGAGGAAAATGAAAGATAATTGAAAAATAGCAGGTGTTTGCCTGGACACACACAGATTTGTGCGCCTGGAGTTGCGTGTGCGCGCGTGCGTGCGTGCCCATTCAGGCGCGTGCACGCACAGCTTGAAGTGCTGACAAGGTAATCCCACTCCGAGCGCGCTGAGACACTTCTCTTCAAGCTGCCGCGCGGCGCTCCTTTGACACAGGGCCACGCAAACACCCGACAGCAATGAGCACGCGTGCACGTATGTGCACGCATGTGGGGTGGGGTGATAGGGAGGGGCGCAGCGTTTACCAGAAAAGAGAAATGTACACTCATTGGATTACACACGCACCATCACTTCCAGTGCCAACTGCTGATCTGGCTCTTTTAAACCAGCGTGGGCGCTCCTCTGACTCATTAAAACAGATAGGGAAAATAAACCTGTACAATAAATAAAGAACAGACACGCCACCCGCGAAACATAATGGAGTATCACCCCGTAAGGACGCACTCAGCACTTCCATATTGGAGGCGTTTGTGACAGATGCTCGCGCCCGACATTGACGGGGATATTGGCGGAACGCGCAAGCTGCCTTTTGATGTTCCGTGATGATTTAAAAAGTATTAAATAATAAAAGACAGAAATAAGCTTTTAAAATGAGTTGAATGTCCCCAAGAGGCAATGGGGGTGCGTGGCGATGGGGTTACCGAGGGTTTATTGCTCAATTGCAAATATGCTCGGCATTTCTCACAGCGCAGGAGTGTGCTGGGAAGGCCTGATAAAGCCCCTGAAAACGCAACGCGGCGAAGGGGCCCCGACAGCCGTACGAGTTCAAGCGGCAGTAAGCGAGGGGGGCCACATCTTCCATTTTCCTCGCCACAACAGCGCGGGGTGGCGGAGAAACAAAATGGCATTGTTGAGATGAAGAACAAAGACTAAAACTGTGGATTACTTTTCTTCCTACGCCCCCCCCACCCCCGTCTTGATGTACAAACATCGCGTGGCCCCATACGTACAGTGAAATGGTTGCAGGAGGGTGCTTCGGGAAGCTGCTGTGATGACGGCAATCCAATTTCCATATGAACAATTACCCTGCCGTTAGGGTTGGCAGTTCATTCATTTCAATTTGACTGACTGGGAGAGCCACCCTCAACCCAGGCAGCCAGCCCAGCCTTTGTATTCAGGACACCAGGCGTGGAGGAGCACCGCTGTGTCTGGTTCAGAAGCCTGAATACGCTCATGTCTTTTCAAATTGACTTGTGACCCAAGGGGCACCTGGATGACAAAACTTTCCTACAAGACCCTACAAGTGTGTGTGTGTACCATGTCCCTTCCCTTCAATTCCCCAGATTAGGACCAAGAGCCTGGCTTGGCTGGCGGTCATCGGAAAAACGTGAACAAAACAGAACAAGCCTACACCCTGAACATCCTAAGTGTGCACGCACGCACACACACACCTCTAAAGTGTTAACGTTTGTTAGCAAGTGCCCCATCACATTTATTTTGTCATTTGCCTCCAGAAAACACACACACACACACACACACACACACACACAAACACATTCAACAAACAAACCATCCATCTTTCTGGGCTAATCTCCCAGTGGTGACCGCCTGGACACTGAAACCCTCCAGCTGGGGCTGCTGCTTGCTGTGTGTGGACACAGCTGGTGCAAGAGTGGCACCTGATTACACCACCATGCTGAGTGTACTAGAGGCACCTTCAGCAGCCAGTGCCCTGTTGTGTCTGTCCGTCCACACACACACACACACGCACTCAGGACGAGGAACATATGGCGGTAAACACACCAAAACAAACAGCACAACTCATAACGAGATGCTGATAAGTTGATAAGTGATGGATGGTCTGCTTTCGGGGACAGTGGCGAACGCCAAAATCAGTGATGGCGGTCTGGTTGTCCATCCCCCCAAAAAAATAAAATAATTATAATTAAAAACACACACCACCCACGACCACCAACATTGTACGCCACACTACAAAGACACCCGCACACTTAATCACACAACAAACAGTCAATTAAGAAGTCAGGCAGCCAGACTGACTAGTGGGAAAGAATCCATTACACACTTTATTGGTTATAATGATTTCACTTTGACGGCATAAACGCCAATGAGCCGTGAAGGTATCTTGTAATGTGGTTTAGTCTCCCTGCACCAGCGTTTATGTTGCTTTGAAGGGGAACGCTGATCTAGCCCTAGCAGGAGTTTGTGTGAGGGTTCACACAGTCGACCGGTGGAAAAGTTGCAACCAAACATGCTGCTGTAGCCAACTAATGCAACTATAATCATTTGTCACTACCCAACCCTAAACGCAGGCAGGGTGTCGTGACAACACTATTACACCAGCAGTGTAAGTACTATTGTGTGTTCCTGAGAGAGAGAGCGGGAGGCTTTGTGCTTTGTCCAGACTTGTCTGAGAGAGAGAGAGAGAGAGAGAGAGAGAGAGAGAGAGAGAGAGAGAGAGAGAGCGAGCAAGCAAGAGACTGTTTGAGCTCAAGTAAGCTAACCACTCACACACACACACACACAGTAGTGACAGCTGCTTTGTGAGAGCTGATAGGTGACCGTCACTCAAAGATAAGTCGGAATTTGCGTTGTGACAGAGGGCTGAGATAGAACCACTGGCGTGGCCCTGAAACATTTTGCTTTTGTTAAATGGTCCAAAGATGTGCTAGCATTTCTCAGCATATGAAAAAGGTCAGGTTTAACACATAAAATGATAGCTAAAATAGCTGCCACCGCAGTGAATTGGAGGGAGGGGGAAGGGGGTACATCATTAAATTAAATTGGTTCTACAAGGAAGGAATACTTTCTGCTAGTCATGCAGAAGGAAATTATGCTACTTTTAATCAGTGGAATGTGGAAAGCTAATTACAGAAACTATTGGCTGCAAGAAAATGTATCTACTTAACACTCAGGTATAACAAACCACAAGTACGCTGGGAAATAAGATAGCCTTCTGAAAACCTCTTTCAGTCACTTTATCATAACAGTTTGTACACGCATCATAAATCACCAACTTCTTTTACAGTAAACGTCTTCAAAAGAAATTGGGATAATGTACATTTTATTTATTTTCACATAATCCTTTTTTATTTCTCCCCTCCACTATACGCATTCACGCAATCAATAAATCACCAACAATTCATATTTTACAGGAGGCTTAAATAAACCTTCAAAAGCAGTAGGATAATTATAATTCTCATACGGTACTTTTTATACATCTTGTCCATTGAACACAAGCACTATAAAATGTCTTAAAACTATTCCCTGTTTACAGTAGGGTGCAAATACATTAAAATGATATTAGGTTAAAGTAGATATTTTGCAAACAGTAAGTATAAACAAATTATAATAAAATAAAAACATAGAATTTACATAGTATTAAGTACATTTCGTCAGGATTTCTGAAACTGAAGAAATCTGGAGACCTTACGGTCATTTTACAGACCAGACCAGGCATTTTGTGTTAAGAGCACCTAGCTGCCCTTAAACGCCATTCTCATCCAGACCTGCCACTGATCCTTGCACCGCACAAACACAAATACAACTTCCATCTTCCATTACCATTGCTACTAACAGCCAAAGGGTGTGGAGAAGGCTGCTAACCAGGGCCTGACTAATGGCTAAACAAACACTATTACCAGGCCTCTGTGGCCGAGCACTGAACTACAGGAGCCCCTGAGTAGCAGAGGCTCTTACCACTTAATCCCCGATGTCCTGATCTGCACTCGGCTGCTCTAGACTGGAGTCGGGCTGAGTGAATGGTCACTAATGAGGGACAAAGTACAGGAACATAAACGCCTAGAAGGGTCTTGGCCAGAGGGCCACATTACACATATGACAAACACACTCATTTACACACAAACGCCAAGCGGAGCTGAGAAGCGACACTATTAAGAGGGTGTGGGAGGCGAGCGTCTTCTCGGTCAATTCTGTCGCTAAAATAAAATGAAATAAAAAAACCAAGGGGAGAAGTTAATGAGGCTGTTACACCCCACTGTTCCCCTGATAAGTCTGCTGATTACGCCACATGTTCAGGCAAGAAGTGTTCGTCACCTGACCCGAAGCGGTCGTCTGCTAATCATATCACAAATCATAAGCGCACTTTTCAGTTTTTCAGTTGGCACGCGCGCACACATGCAGACGAGCACACACACGTACATTCTTGTGTAGGCACATATGGTGCACTACACACAAAACACCGACCTGTCGTTCCCACACTCATGCTTGCGCATACACACACATTCACACCCACAATCACACACACACACACACACACACACACAATCAAGTGCGAGTGAGTGAGCGAGCCAGCCACTCGGTGTGAGTGGGTGATTAGGCCCAGGGAGACCAAGCCTGACCTTTCCCCGCTAGTCAAGCCCTCTGTGCGCATGTGTGTTTTTATGACTCAGTGGCCGTTAGCTGCAGGCCCCCACCACTTCACAGGAGATGGCGCTGCCTGAGAAAACTGTGGAGTATGTTATGAGAAATTAAACTAAATACTGCTGAAACTTTTGACCACTTTATGTAGAAGTAGCAGAAGTAGTCTGTCGCATTACCTGCTGGGGTTGAGTGTTATTACACGTCACATGCCGATTAAGTAGTTTGTCTAGATGTTACTTCAATAGACCCAATTCTACCAAAAGCAGAGAACATAGAAGAACCTGAATTCATACAACTTGTAAGCCCGTTTTGACTGTAAGTGGATGACCAAACGCTAAAAGCTTCTCGATTCAACGTTAGACGAAGATCACTCAAAAGAACCAATCAAAACAAGAGGCATCCTCTCTCCCTCACCAAGGGGTCTAATAAATCAATTCACAAGTCTAATAATCAGACACATTAACACCTGTGAGGACAGGGGCTCATAACACTTATATTAAATTAGGATTTTCTACAAGGCTACACAGCAAGAACGTGAACATTCAATAGCGCTTCTCGTAACTGTGAAAGACGTCTATTCGCCAACAGGACAAGCTAGAACGCTGATTGCAAAAAGCTTCCTCCAAAGCATAAGCAGCCTGGAGACCCAGTCTATGTAATTCCCTGCGCTACTGACCTCTAGCAGGTAAACAAACGATATATTGTATGTTTAAATGAGACGGTCGGACTGAGATAGGGCTAGGAACACGCGACAGGAAGAACACAGCACAATGCTGTAAGAGACAGAGGGGGAATGAGGCAGAAATATGTGAAGCAGTAGAACGGCAACAAGGAGAAAGAAGGGGAAAAAAAACATGGTCACTCATGAATCCATATTGTGACCCCTTGCTCTCTCTGCTGTGTGCATGACAAACAGTGGAAGTATAGCAAACTCCGCCTCTTGTTAGCCACACACACACACACACACAGCCATGTAGTTGCATTCCACTGTATGAGTCAGAAGGCTGTAGAGGAAATAGGGGGTTGGGACAGATGTGGAATGTTGAATTTCCTTACAGCAGAGTAACAAACAGAGGGCAAACAAGTTAGCTTTTGGCCCAGCGCTGTGCAAACAAGGGTCAGGATTTTCCAGTGGTCTGGAGGCCCTCAGTTCAAACCCCAACAACAGCCTTCTTGTAAGCGTTGTTGAGCAAGAAGATGCATAATAACCTTTTACCTGCTCTCCCTGCACATGCCAAAACAACCACAGTGTAACTGCCCCCTCTACCAGGAATGGCAACGTTTTCACTTCGTCAGCAAGATAACTAATTAAAAGATGGATTTCACATGAAATTCAGCAGAGAGGTTAGCCATGGGCCAATGACAAATGACAACATTTTGCTTAAAACACCCATTTAAGCAAAATGGATTCATCATCGTTTGGAGAAAACGTTCAGCGGGTACAGTACAGGCCTCAGTGAAGACATGGCACTCCACTGAGTGCCCTCTAGTGGTGAAGCTTAACAATAGGGTCCTAACAGTACGTTCTCTTTGGTGCTGAAAAATACATTCACACACATCCAGAGGTACGTCTCTCTCTCTATCTCTCTCTCTCTCTCTGATCTCAGAGGAGATAGCGAGCGGATGCTCACAGCTGATGGGGGTGGGGGTGTGGCGTGACGTGACGCCCAAGTTAATTAAGTTTAAAATCGTGGCGATGATCAGCGGGCGCTGCCAGCCAGCCGGGGTGCCAACCTACCTCGACTCCACCACGACAGTGCCCCTGGCTACCTCGACTCCACCAGGCTGGCAGGTGAGAACAGCGCGTGTGTGTGTGTTTGCGGGAGATAAAGGGAGCGAAGGTGATCGCATGCGCCCGCTGTGTGAAGGAGGATGAATGCAGACAACGGAGGCGCATGTTCGTATCAGGGTACGTCTGAATGGAAGAGAATAATCAGGCGGAGGAGTCAAACGTGCACATGCCAGGGAGCGCGAGCACACACACACACACAGCGCAACATAACAGGCATTCTCCAAATCCCATCCAGACTGCAGGCCTTTGCAGGGCCATGATTGCTCTGTTCCCTCGGAGGTTTCTGTAAGGAGCTGCAGTGATTGCGGATGTACTGTATGTCCCATTGACATGGGCTGCACGTACTGTAGAATGCCCCCTACCCCCCCCCGCCCCCCCACCACCTGTAATCCTATGAAAGATGGACTCCAGCTATTAGGGAGAGGCTTAAAAAAGGAAGGAAGGAAGTAGCCCCCCCCCACCACCACACACACACGCGCATCTACCTATTCAACACTGACAGGATCAGGGGGGCTATTATGCCAAGAAGGTCAATATCATACCGCTGGCCATGCCTGGCCTTGTAGGAGAGTGTGTGTGATTTAGAGCAGGCACATATATGCATTTCCCCGCCACAGAACAGCTCTGTGGCGCCTGCCACATTCCACACAAAAAAAGAGGGGCATATTGCAGCAATTTCAACATATCGCCTCCGCCAAAGGCTGGGGGGCTTTCAATTCTTTTTCAATTACAGTGGGGCCATACTGCGGCCGCTGTTTCTAATCAAACGCGGACACGCAAAAGGTCAGAGAGAATTAGCGCAACCCCCCCCCCACAGAAAATAAATAAACAAACTGCTTTAATCAGGTTACAGATTGCCTGATAAGCCGGTGTGGGGGAGGGGGTATTAGTGACCGGACATGTGGCATAGCGACTCGCCGTCATCCGCACGCCATCTCTAAAAGGTGCCACGGCATCTTTTATGTCAGGTGAGAGTGCTGACATTCTGTCACAGACAGCCTTCAGATGTGGTGGAAGAAAGAGTGGAAACATCAAAGCCATGGCGTTCCTTGGCTGTCGGCTCACACACAAAACACGCGCACGATATGCGTACGCACGTACACGCACACACACACACACACACCCACGCAGCGGTGATGTTGGCGTTGGAGTGAAAGATGGCGTGGAGGTCTGCCAGTAACCCCCTGCATTCCAGTCTCTTTATCTACCTAGCCTTCTGTTGATAATTACAGCGGGGCGCACACTGAGAGCCGGGGGAATTATCACCGGGGCCATCGCGAGAACAGCAGCAGCCCAAGGTCAACCCCCTTGTTCAATTTCACTTCTTCTCCCTGCCGCACAGCCAATTCCCCCAGCCCTTCCTCACCGCTGCCCCCGGGTCGCCTTTCACTTCTGGGCTAACCTCCTCTGCAGGACGACCAGCGTGTCGACATTCATTCATTTATAATCACGTTCTGCGCTGAAAAAATTTGGATTTTCCTTTTTTGCTTAGAATGTGAAAGATTCAGTCTGGAATGGACTGACACCCTGCCCCCCATCCCTCCCCTCCCTCTGTTGCCTAGGCGTCCAACTCTGCCACCCTCATATAGTCTGCCGCTTGCTATCTGCGTCCTGGTCTGCTGAGTACAGCCAATTTCCCCGCTTGCTTGGAGACATGGGCTCCATGGCCTCCAGGATGTGTGCGTGCGCCGCTTAAAAAAGGCAACAGGCCCCGCTCGACCCACAGCAGCGCTCTCGAGCCACCTTGCCTTTAACGTTGCGTCCGCACGGCCTCGCATCAGTAAACCACCATAGACTAAGCAAACGCCCACAACCGGTGGGTTTATATTTCTGGCGTCGCTCCCAGCTGGATGTTGGTTGGCAATTTAAAAATGATCTATGCAAATGTAATTTCACTGTGTGTCATCTAACACAGCCAATTAATGAGCGAGCTTCTCCTACCCAACTAGAAATTAACGAGGGTAGATATAATAGCTAGATTAATGTGTTTTTCTGGCACTTGCCTAATTGCTAGAAGACTCCGGTGGGGCCAGTGTGAGCCGGCTCATTTCTACGTGTGATGGAGTGAGTGAAGAGAATCGGGGGAGAAGTGCGTGTGCCAACTCTATTTATCATTTATAAACTTTGTTGTCTCCCTTAATGGCTCTTATGGAGAGAATTGGGGAGCTCGCATTTACTTCAAGTGAAGTGACTAGATAATTTGTCAAATGAGATTTAGAGAGTTAAGATGACTGTGGATATACTGCGGAATTCAAAAGCAAAACTCGTACAGTAGTCTGGACAGAATATCAGTGGATTCACTGATGAGAAACGACAGCTAAAAGCAGCAAAGGCTTGCAGAGGAGGGGAAATAAAACTTTGCCAGAAGACGAGTGAAAAAAGAGAAAGGAAAACGAAACAAGAGAGAGAAAAAAAAACCAGCTTGAGGATCCAGAGCAGCACGCATCAACAAGGCGGGCTTTTGTTTGCCTGAATCCACAGATTGTTCTCTTTGCCAAGGGTGAGAACGCTAATCCGCTGTGTGTGTGGGGGAAGGGGGGGATTTACATAGAGTATCCTTATTAGTGAGTGAGTGTGTGTGTGTGTGTGTGTGTGTGTGTGTGTGGGGGGGGGGGGGGGGGG
>JAODUH010000021.1:669490-680970 GCA_027564835.1 Typhlichthys subterraneus | reverse complement strand
GATCGAGAGCTTTGCCTTCCGGCTCAGCTCTCTTTTCGTTACAACGGTGCGGTAAAGCGATTGCAATACCGCTCCCGCTGCTCCGACCAATCTCTCTCTCGATAGTCCCCTCACTCGTGAACAAGACCCTGAGGTACTTAAATTCCTTCACTTGGGGTAAGGACTCATTCCCCACCTGGAGTAGGCACTCCATCGGTTTCCTGCTGTATTTTTTACAATTATATTTGTTTATACATAGATAATAAAGTGATTTTGATGAAAAACATCACGATTTTAAGCTTATATTTGCTTGAGTTTACAGACGAACGAGTGCCGCCATCTTGGAATGGTCAAAAACCTGATGGTTTGTCGAATACGTCAGTTTGTACAAATGTTGGATAGGTTAAACGATCTCCTTGTTACATTATTTAAAGAAAGCAATGTCAATCTATCCCGCCTGACAACAAAGGTAAATAGGATATAAATAGGATAACATAGGAAAATCAGACTACTACAGATCTCGTATTTTGAGTGGAAATCGACCGATTCCGATCTGCTTCGATCTATCAGCGCACCCCTAATGATGTCATCTATTTTATTATTTTATATTAAAAAAAATAAATAAATAAAAAACACTTTAATGCCCCCTTTCTTGCTTTCTGTAAGAATAAGGTGAATGTTTGAATGTTTAATCATATTTTTTTATATAATGGCTTTAAGGAACTGATGACGTCATTATTCTATCCAGTTTACAAACGGTGACTACTATTATTTGAACTTGATTAGTGTCATGAAATTGTGTGACATTGAAATTATATGAAAAAATAAGAGAAAAGGGTATGGGGAAGATATATATACACAATTAATTAAATACATCGTGTGTGTGTGTGTGGGTTTAAACTGAGGTGTGGAAGCTATGTAGTCAAAGGTTAATAACAAAATCAACATCAAAACACCAAAATGTGAGAACTCTCAGGGAGGTAATGATCAGTGATTTTCAGAAGTGCAAAATATCTGAGGATCTAACCGATTTTAACCTAAATTGCAACAACAAAATCTGCAGTCGCACTTCAAGGTGCTACAGTGAAAACTGTCACAGGAAGGGTGTAATCAAATGTGTCACAGCCTTGTTCCTACCGTTTCATTGCTTCTGCTACAAGTGTGCGTATGCTAGTCTAAACATGTGGAACCCTCAACTACAAGTTCACTTTATTTTCCACAATTCTAAGTACATAAACAAATGTATATTCTAAGTCAGAATATATGTGAAACAAATGTAAAAATAACTTATGTTAACCCAATTAGACGCATTGTCACACTTGTCTAATTTTAGCATAGTGCATGTTGTGAAGACATGCAAAATAATCATTAATACATACAGTACATTAAAAACAGGCAATATCTGCATTGAGACAAACCTTTACATATAACAATAGTTATAGGATTTAGCTGGACCCATCAAGAGTCGGAAGGGAAAAAATAAAAAATATATGTTGGCCATTTTACATCTTAAAGCGCATTATAACCTACAGCAATATCTTTATGTTTAGAGAGTCAGAAAAATAAAAAAAAGAGAATGGAGGTTGGTTACTGAAGAGGTAGGAGGGTGGCATTATGGGCGTGGCGTAGTAAGTGCATGCCCGACAGGCTACTCTTAGTGGATGGCCCAGCGTGGTTGCGTGCTAAGATCGATGGATCCGGTCAATAGATCATTAGGCAATCCCTGCACTCCTGAAATAACACAGGGATCAGAGTGGAGATAAGAGCTTGGATCAATGCTGGACAGACGCGTAGAGGGTTGAAAGCGATGGTAGCACAGGGATTTAGGGAATGGGCCCATAGAGCTAGCAGTTTGGGATATGAGAGAGTGCAGAACATCTGCTCTCTGTCTCCATGTTAAAAATGACTAAAGCATTAGCTTATGTGAACATGGGTGGTATAGACCCAGGCCAAGAAGGGTTTGGCTGCCTCTCTGTCTCTGTAGGAGGGGTTACTAGACGGACCATGCATGGTATGGCTGGGCTGGAGTCAGTGGGTGAGGCCACTATGTCACTGGGGAGAATAGGGGGTTAATGCTGGAGATTGATGAGGTTTCAACTGGCAAATAAGAAACTGCAGAACACAGAAACACACCGGCATACACAACAGCAAATAGGTAACCTCTTGTAATCAAGGCTATTACCAGGGGTTAATGCCCATGTTAAATGCACTAATGATAATCCTTGTGTCTAGTAACTCATTATCATGAATAGAGATCAGACAAAACGATGCAGCAATGCATTATCCCGCGTGCCTTTAGGCTAAAGCGCAGCCATGTTTGTGTGCAATGAGTTTAAAAGTGGTGGCTCCTATCAGATAAGAAGGTAATTAGACAAAACAAAATCACGTTGATTCATTTCACCATAAAGCATTTAATAATACAACCGATTTAAGCACCCATATCAATAGCTTTTGATATCAGATAATATCAGAACTTAAACCCAATCTTATGACTGAGAGATTTGTAATCACAGAAGATCAGTGAAAAGGGTCAGGGCATGGAGCTTATAAAATAAAAACAAAAGGCATAAAATAAATAAATAAATAAATAAATAAATAAATAAAAGGCATTCAAGCACAGTGGCACAAGATTACATTGAGTTCAATTTTGCATTCCCCTCAAACAGTTTACCTTCATCAGAATGCCGAATCAGGTGGCTATGATTAGTTAGTTATTATGGTGTAAAGCAAGGGTAATACAAAAAATAAATAAATATATATTGAAATAATCAAATAGGGAATGCAGTGAAGCCCCCCTGCCTGAGTCCTCAGCGGGCTGTTCCTGCGTGGGTGGGGGTGCCCAGGCCTGCCGTCCGAGGACAAGAGGCGGTGAAGCAAGGCACAGACGCGCCGCCCTAAATGGGAACAGCGTGCCACACCCGGCGGACATCTGTTTTCACAGGTGCACTCGCCCAGTGTGATTAAGATTGGCGCGACGCACCCCTGAGCGATGCTGAGCTGCTACGCCATCGCCGTCGTGGGTACATGGGCGCAAGAGTGTGATGCGTGCCAAACACTGGTGTTATTTGGGGCAGATGGAGTGGCTGTCAACTGTGCGTTGGTGTGAATGTGACGCAATTGAAGGGGAGGTTAGGAAATGGGAATGGAGGTGGTGTCGGGTTTGTTGGGAGCGGGGAGGATTATGTGACTAACATTCACAAAGCACAAGGCCCCTACATTGAAAACGACTCAGAGGAACATCGTTTCAGAAATGTGGGATTATTCCGAGCACAAGATGATAATTCCCTGCTTTTTCATTTTCAAAGTGTGGCAGCGAGATTACATCAAAAGGATAGAAATAAGCCACACACGGGACCAGGCAACGATTCCACCGGCCATAAATGTTGAGTTTGAGAGGTCTGTGGCTGTGTGAAACTAGCCATTCACACTAAAAAGCCTATAGCATACAAGTAGGTAATGATTTTGACCATGCCTGCTGGTCCTTGATATAACATGCTTGCTTCCATGGCAACTAGAGACATTGCCTTCCATTGCACCAGCTGGACACTTCATGCTTTAATGTAAAGAGACAACTTGCCGGAATTAATTTGTGTGTCGTCATGAAAATAAAAAATATAACACATTAAATTCTGACAATATATTGAGAAAAATAAATTTACTTTGTTACAGTTTACAAACCTATCCACATTCACAACACAGCAGCCAGGCCATAATTCTCCGGTGGGTTTTTGAGAACTTTCAGCCATTTCAAGTGCTCTCACTCCGAGAAGCACAAGGCAGCAACAAGAAAACCTTTAACGAACGAGAAAGCAATTTCATTTCACAGCAGCAAAAACCGGAGGAAGGGGGGAAACTCAGTCACCGGCTTGTAAGGGAGAAATGGGAGCCTTGGATAAAAGCTGCTCACCCTAAGATATCTCCAAAAATGAGGAGCAGACAGACTTAACACCAAATCATCCTACTGTATGAGTCAGAAGCTTACCTTTCAACAGTGAGTATCACTGTGCTGTTCTCAATATGTTTAAGACCTCAATCCATACGCAAACAGAAGCACAGGCATGTTTTGAGGCAAATATGAATTGGCACACAAATAAATATAATCCAAAAATGCATGCTTAGTTAGGGTCAATATGGACATTAGAGGCTTTCAGTTGTGCTTTTAAGTATATCACATAAGATAATGATTTTTTAATATTGCTAATGTAAACCATGTTCCAGGACACAAGGAAAAGGTCATCGTGAAAATTAGGGTTGGGCACCGTTTCCTATACGATCGGTGTTTACAGATAATTAGAATGCAAATGGCCTCATTTCGGTGCCACTTAGTTGACTGAAATATTTTCACGGACGTAAGAAGAGTCATCACCATTCATCGCACTTGATCGCTAGTTAAAATATTTTCCACTTGCGGCAGTAATACTGTGGACAGAGTGGGGTGGCAGGTGATCCGAAAGTCGTCAAGGTGTCCTTGAGCAAGACACCTAACCTTAACTGATCATGATCTTACAAGGTTGACATCACCATCGGTGTATGAATGTGTGTGAATGTGAGGCAATACAGTACAGCGCTTTGAGGGTGCTTTCACACCTGGCTCGTTCGGAGCAGTTGAATCAGAACGCGAAGCATTTAGCCGCCAAGATCGGTTCATTTGGGCATATGTGAACACAGCAATTGCACTCCGAGCAGCAAACCGAGACTGCTTAGAAAGGTTTTCTCGGTGCATTTGATACCGAACTCTAGAGCGGTTTGTTTGCATTAAGAACACAATCGGCCCAGTGAAGCGGGACAACTTGCTAGTGCAATGCTCTCGCTCCTGCATTAATATACAAAGTAGTTTTAAAAATGTTTTATTGCTTTCAAAACATTATTGCGTGAAGTCCGGACGCAACTCGGTGTTACCATGGTGACAGGGCCCTATTTCTGTTCCGTTTTAAACATGAAACAAAACCAAGGACGTGCGCAACATTTGTAGTCATTCAGACCCTAATCCGGAACAACACAAACGAACCACAGGTGTGAGGACGCCATCAGTGGCCGGAAGGTTATAAAAGCGCTATATAAATGAAGACCATATATCATTTACTTTTCTGATGACAGCAGATAAGCCTACCATAAACTAGCTACATTAACTGTGCTTAAAATTCCTAAAGCAAAAGGGTAAACAGAGGTACAGCAATTGTCCAATTACAGTTGGTTACATAACATTACCGATGAATGGCATGAACAAAGATGTTCACTTGCCCCTTTTTCTATTAGTCCACAAACTTTAGCTAGCTGTCACGATAGCATACCTACATATGACACATGTCTGCGTGGTGTGGACATTCTAATTAGTGATGGAGGAAAACATCAGAGGTTATCTGTACTTCACATTCACAAGACACACAAGACATTCACACTTTGAGCGTCAATATCTTAAAATAAAACTAAAGATACATACTAGTGAAAAGAGTAGTTTACGTGGCTTATTGTTATCAATCTGGCCTTGTAAAGGTTTAAAAAGATGACAAATGCAGGCGCCCGCAGCAAAGGGACTGTCAACAAATTACTACGATGAACGGCAATGAGCATCGCATGATTTCAGGCACCGTTTAGGCAACGGAACTGTTTTAAAAGTATCGTTTTGGCACCCTAATGAAAAGGGTTTGGTATAATTTGGTATCATTGGCATCAGAGTTTAGTATCGAATACAATTTTGATGTGCACATAAGGTGACATTACCTTTAGTTGTTGTTGTACCTGGCCTGTTTGTTGTAAAACTGATGTTAGTGAAGCTACGGGATATGGGTCATTTTATTCCACCAATTTGACAACCAGTTAACCACTCCCTAGACCACTATGCATAACGTAACCTCATCACACTGCCAAGCCATTCTACTGAGTACATCATAAAAATCAACCACAAAACCCATCAGCGAGAACAGATTGTCCCACATAGTCTTTCCAATCTCCAATCTGCTCTAATTTCTTTCCGTTTCCTGGCAGCCATAACTCATTGAGGAATACAACTTCTTGCAAAATGGTTGATGTGAGAAATGTATATATTTGTAAGCTCCCGTGTTCAGCACCACAGAAGGGTGGGCCTGCAATAGACAGATGGTTCTGAGAGTGACAGATGAGTGGAGCTCCCTCCCTCTGACCCCCAATCCCGCGCTACTAACTAAGAGGACATCATCTCATCCATGTGTGGCATTAAGAAGCACAGAAATGCATCTCCAGCGGGGTATGAAATGCATCAGTGATAACACATCTGGAAGATAAACACAGGGCTGTACAGATGTGACCAAAGCAATAAATAAAACGCATGTTGATACAGTATGGCTACAATATGTCGGCCACATTAAATCATGCATATATCAATCATGTACGTCAACCGGCTCATCATGATGCGATTATTCATTCAACCCTAAAGATAAAACATTAAACCTGAAGTGAAGACAGGTCTTGCACAGCTTTGGCACACGATTAGGAAATCTATATCTGCAAGCTTTTGGGGTATTTTAAAGCACATTCATTTGATCTGGTTCTCTGAAATCATAATTACTTGCAGTGATAATGACAACAGACAGAGCCGAAGACAGAGGCAAAGATGGGCAGAGATAGAAGGTGAGCCGTTCAGCAACCAGTGTGCACACTGAGCGGCTAATTACAGGCAAATGGCTCTTGGAACCGGGTTTCGAGGCACCGCTGGCCCCGTCTAGGGCGTCCTTCATAAAGCGCCGAGCACAGATTAATTGATACGAGCAAAGGCCGCGCGCGCTCCGTTTAGGAAGTCACGCGGTGTGGCTACGAGGCGAGAGTTAAAAGGTTCAGAATGTGCGCGTGGTTTGTCTTTTGGTCAGGGAGGATTCCAGGTCTTTATTTGGCGGGCGGCCCTTTACACTTGGCTCGCGCAGACACTTCCGAGTGGGGCCGGGGTCAAATAGAGTGCATGTGGAGTTTTACGGAATCACAGCATCCACACACACAAAAGCAGCTTCACTTTCTCACATTTGGATGGACAGTAGTCGCACAAACTAAAAAGACATAGACATTCAAATGCATACTCACCTATCAGCACCATCAGCACGTCTAGTGGCGGCTTGCCCCTTTGCGCCACATTGGCCATGCACGCAAACCGTCCATCTTCGATATTCTGGACAGATGCCACCGTCTGCAGAACACTCTGCCCTCGCAGCATGCAAACCCACGCATTCTCTCACTCTTGCTTGCCATCTTGTTTGCACCCTCCCTCCCTCTCAAATTGTGTTGCTCGCTGTGGCGGAACGGGAAGAAGGTCAAGCGGTGGTAGCTGCCGATCGATGAAGATTCCTGGCTGTTCAGAGGGAGCGCTGCTAGCCTGTCTTTGCTACTGACCTTTTCGCGGGGGCCAAAACGTAGGGCAGCCGGACCAGCCCGGGAAAAAGTGGGGGTTCCGATTTATGCTCAACGATTTATGCTTAACCCGCCTCTCACGGATCGCGGAAGTTTTGCGCGATCGGCACGGGCAGCCCCGCCCGACCTTGGTGCCAACGGGCTTGCCCGCGTGCCAACGAGAGCGGCGTTAATACCCCGGATTTGTCCACCATCGCGCCCCCCCCCGAGACGAGGCGCTGAAAACGCTAGCCGGCAGCTCGTAGAGATTCAGTTTTTTTATTTATGTTCCTATTAAAGAATGGAAGGGCGAGCATGGGGAATAAGCAAGATGACGGTGGACACAAGACGTAGGGAGGGGCTGGCAGACGTCCACGCCAGGAGACAGCTGGCAATGATATCCTTCACAAACCTGGCGAAGCAAGCACCAGCCTCCTCCAGAGACCGGGGGGAGGCTGGCGGGCGGGCGTGTGTATGTGCGTGTGTGTGTGGGGAGGGGGGATGGTGGGTGAAGGAGGAGGGGAGGTGGGGGGTGGAAGGCAGGGTGTGGTGCTAGATAAGATGCCCGCCTGGTCTCCGGAGTACCGTGCTAATTAACACAGTGGTGCACGCGAGCCTGCCTGGGCCCAGAAAACAGGGGAGGGGGAGTTGTTTTAGAGGTGTGGAGGCTAGGAGGGAAAGGGGGGGTTGGCCTTGTCCAGCAGTGAGACCCCCCCCCCCCCCACAGCTGAAAAGAGGGACGAAGACAAATGGGTTCGGGAGACGGGGACCTGATCGCTCGCCTGACTCAGTGATAGAGTCGAGACAGAAAAAACGACAGTGAGAGAGCGAGGCAGGGAGACGGAGAGAGTGAGAGAGACCAATGGCCAATGAGCCGACACCGGCCCAGTCACAACAGCGCAGACACAAATCCTGGTTCTGTACCATTAGCCCCAGACTGCCATAAATCAGATGCACCAGGCCAAGCAGGGAGAGAAGGCCAAAGAGAGAAGTCAGGGAGCCAAAGCGCTCATCAGACAGGGTGAAGAGCCCAAACACCAACCTTTGAACACAGGAAGCATTTAGAACAATACCAGACAGTCTAGACAACAACAAAAACCCACCCAGCACAGTAAAACATTTTTACAAGCCAATTCATTTTCCACAGTCGTATACAAATATATTTTAATATACACAATTTGCCATTTTATATCAACAGCGAACAGAATACAATACATGCTTTTATGTCAGTCAAATGCTACAGTAGCAGGCTTATTTGCATTCTACTGTTTTATTACTTTATATGCATTGTATTGTACTACTATCCTGCTTTGTTACTGAATTGGCCACAGTTCCCCCCTGGGGATAAATACATTTCTATTCCATTCTAATTGCCTGTTAAACTGCATTATAGGCCAAATGGTAAGTTGCTCAATACTGTAGCTAAAGGTAAAAATGGTGTTACGCAAAACTACAGATAATGGGAACTAACATTTTAATAAGGTCTGGGCTGAAAAATAAACAAATCCTCATAATAACAAGTGCTTCACTATCACTATTGACAATGGACATTAGCCTTCTCAACAAATGATGAACACAAATGAATTAAAAGTGACTACATTTGTTAGTAATAATAAATTGTATTTGTCACGCACTTTATAGAAATCCCAAAGTGCTTACTTAATATGTAATAATTTAGCAAACACCATGGTAATATGTTTTCCTTATAGTTAAGCTATAGCGTAACTGTAAATACACAAGCAACTCACAATACACAAGCCTGTCAAAACTGTACCATTACACTTATCACTAAAGATACACTGACATGAAGATATATATTGCCTTGCCTTACATTCGTCGCTGGTGCAAATCCACAATGAAGGAGGGCAAGTTGTGGGCTTGTGCACCAACCCTCCACCCCAAACACCATTATGTAGTAGTCACATTAGTATTAGTTTGTCATTAGTTTGGTCTAATGCCGTCACAACATGTGGGATAGCCATTAATGCAACTTTATTAGCATTGCTGCACAACATATATAACCCTGAGGATCGCATGCTGTTGTGCCATGCGCCCCCCTCAGGCACACAAACAACTCATCTGCCTCTGAACCATCGCAATGTCTTCCGTGAACCACGGGAGAGGTGCTTCTCGCTACGCGTTTGCGCAGAGCCAGAGTGCCATCACGCGGGTCACGTGACCGGATGGGGACGGTTCAAGACGGCGACAAAAACGGTCCGCCCGCAGGTGCCCCGCCATGCGCAGCAGCCCGACTGCTATTAAACTGTGACCCAATTAATTTCATCTCCAGCCAAGTGGCATGGAGAGACAACTTGGAGGAAAGAAGGAAGGAAGGAAAGACTGGAGGTGAGGAGGGAGTGGAAAGAAAAGTCTGGAGCTGACGATGGATAGGAGCGGGATACATTATATACATGTATTCATTTTTACACAATGCACCACATCTTACATTCATTTTCGCACGGGTAGGAGGAAATGCAATTACACGTGCTCTTACAGCTTTCGCAGGTGAGCTTGGTGCGTGCTAGCAAGCGGTGGCAGGGGGCCCCGTGCCCTGTGACACCCTGGGCTTCCATCCTCTATGCTAATAGTGACTTGCTCTGCATTCCAAAGCAGGCGAGCGAGGTGGAGCTAGAGCTGTGTGTGTGTGTGTGTGTGTGTGTTGTGGATGGGGGATTTGGGGGGGTGGGGTGAGGGGAAGATAGGGGGTGCCTTCAATGCCTTGTGTCTTCGGCAGTAGAAATAATGAAAAACGCTGTATGCGACTTCAAAGAGACAGGCTGGTCATTTCCTGTGCCGATGGCTGATACAGGCCAGCATGTTCAGGCAACGGTTCCCCCCCCCCCCCCCGCCCCACCTCACACCCCACATACTTTCTTCAGCGTACAAACAGCCCACTGCTTTGATGGCACAACTAGAGGAAGCAGACTTAAAGAGGAGAAATTGTGTTTGCACTAGAGCTGGGACAGCTTTTGGGTATTGTGCCGTCTAAGTGCGTTATCCAGGGTCCCGGGGTCGGCCCTTATGCAACAGGGCTGTAATGCTTGTAACCAGCTAGGAAAAGCTGCCTTTGTCATTTGTGACTTGGGTCAGCGCGGCAACACATGTAGGTTTACAGGCATTAGTTCCCACTGGTAATCCACAGGGGAGAGAGGGCATGCCATAAAGCAAACAAGAAACCTGCGAAGCATGCAGTGGCCTTTTCTGGTGAAATGCTCTGGGGTCTGTGTTAGGTGGGGAGGGGGGTGGAGATGACGTGTCATCTGGTTTTATTAGGAGTCAGGCTGCCCAAAGACCGTGTGAATGTGTAGGTGTGTGTGTGTGTGTGTGTCTCGGAGTGTTATCTTCAAGTAAAAGCCGAAGAAGGCAAACTAAGCTGAAACAAACATCTGGTTCTGTTCAGAATGCCTGGGATTCCTTGTGTGCTCGGTTCATATTACTCGCTGTGCCCCCACACCGGCAGCTCAGGAAATCAGGAGAGCAGCGCTGGCTCCACGCACACAAAGCCTTGTCTATTCCAAACATGACTGGAGGAGACTGAGATGCACAACCCCACCCCTCCCCACCCAGCTTTTAATGATATCCACTAGGAGGAAAGGCCCAGAGGAGGGAGGGGTCACGACCATGGGCCTCTGTGCCTCTGAGCGAGAGAGAGAGAGAGATTAACGCGGTTGGCAGATTATTGAACAGCTGAGTGTTGGCGGTTGTAGGGCGCTCTATATTTCACATACAACCTGTGTGACACATACAGCACAGGCCATTTCTAACGACAACAACAGGTCAATTCATGTCTTCACAAAGCCCTCCATCACTATTATCCCTCAGAGATAACTAACTGTATAGGACCGTGTGGTGTTCATTTGGTAAAACACCTTCCTTAACATCTCCTTTAGACTCTAAGCCAATGGGAATACGACGGTGTCAGAATGTCATCGCGCGTTCACCGCTTGTGATGGGTGTGTGCATCTCTCACCCATCTCGCATCTCGCAGGTTTGACAGAATGACGTCTCCCACTGAAATCACCTCCTCCTCCTCCTGCTCCTCGGGAGACGGAGTGCCGGTGATGTAGACAATTCAATCAGCGGGAAAAGCGAAAGAGCAGATCACAGACAATACGCCGCGGCCCCCTTGGGGGGGGGGGGCGAGTGCC
>JAODUH010000021.1:650665-662756 GCA_027564835.1 Typhlichthys subterraneus | reverse complement strand
AGAGAGAGAGAGAGAGAGAGAGAGAGAGAGAGTGAGAGAGAGAGAGAGAGAGAGAGAGAGAGAGAGAGAGAGAGAGACTCAATGAGCCTCAGGGGCCAAGAATATTTACTGTGCATGCACATTTCGGGGCGTGTACGGCCACATGGGACCACAGCTTGCATCTGTCTCGCTGAAAGTACCCTCAGTGGTGTAAGGGGGTAGCCACTTCACCCCTCCCCCCCTGGTTCTCTCGATCCCTCTCTCCGCTGCTCCTCCGATTACTGCCCTTCGATCCGGCTAAAGTAGTGTTTGTGCGACGCACAAACACTACCTCCACCCGTCCCAGCAAAGCAATCAGCGGCATCAGGAGGCCGGCGTGCTCGGGTAGAGGGCAGATATTGGCCCTCTATTTAAAACAAGCCGAGGAGAAGAGATCAATGGCCCCAATTCAATCTGCGGATTGGAGGGGAGGGGAGGTGAAGTTTCACAAACATACCAGGGAGATTACGAGGGGGAGATATGAGTGTTTTGGGGCAGAGAGGGGGCGGGGCAAAAGAGAGCGAGGGGCGGGGCTCATCTGGGTGCTAGTGGCTTATTGATCGGTGGAGGCGCTTGGGCCCCGGCCATTCATCACACGCCACTCAGGAGAACTGCTCCGATAGTAACCGGGCCTCACAGCTGCGATGTGCCGGCCCCATCCATTATCTCATAATGCTCACTGAGCCTGGGGGAGGGGCGTGCTGGGGCTCAGGCTAGAGGGGTCACGAGGCTGGGGGTCTCAACGCTGGAGGAAGGCCTGAAGGAGGGGGAGGGTAAAAAGGGCAGGATCTAAGGCCTAAGGCTGGGTAAATGATGGCACCTTTGACAGGCAGAACGGAGATGGGGAAACAGCTTGTTTGCTACAGTTGGAAAACAAAAAAGTCTGCTGAAGGCACCATTGTTTCTCCTCCTAGGCCAAACAGCATTAGCAAAGCTGTTTTATAGCAGATAGCACACAAACCAGACGAGCGACAGGCCGCTCTGAGAAGTGCTGAGCGGAGGAAGTGCTTGCGCTTGTGTGTGTGTGTGTGTGTATGTGTGCACGGTCTCGAGTGTGAGCATAGAAAGTATTCCCAGATTGGGCAGGTGGGGATCAGCCATAATGAGCCATGGAGGAATGGAGAGTGAAAGAGGAGAACACAGGGACACAGGGAGGGGTCAGGATGAGGGGGAGGGGGAGAGAGAGAGAGCGCTGCCAGACTGAGTGAGAGTGACGGAGATAGACTATGGGCAAAAGACAAGGCCCCAAAAGAGCAATTACAGGAGCTCAGAAGAAGGTGTGGGCCCAGCCCCAAGGCAGGGTTTCAAACAGCCCAGGCCCTGCCAGGCGTGCACATGCACACGCACACGCACGTTTGACAGAGACCGACGGGCCGGAGAGGGGGAGAGAATAAATGAAAACAGGCAAAGAGAAAATAGTTAAATAAATAAATAAGAAAACACGGTGGGAGCATTTTGAAACGAGGCTCTTTACTTTCCTTCTAAAGAAAAAAAAAAAAAAAAACAAACGCCCAGCAATGCTGCTCCCGCCAAGAGCCTCGGTTCTAAAGCCCCCGTTCTCGTGGAAACGTGTTCCCTTAACAGCGCAACCTAAACAAATAGAGAAACGCCGGGCCTGGGGGTTCAGCGGGTGCCGGCCAGGCTCTGAGCAAACAATCGGAGGACTGGACCTCAAGAGAAGCGGCAGCCGCCGTCACCACGAGAATGAAAGACAAGACTGTGAGCAAGATGACAACTTAAGAACGAGCCGAGAGCGCGAGAGAGGGGTGTGCAAACAGATAGGGGAAATTAAATTAAGAGAAAAGTTCTCGTGCACCAGTATGCACCATTGATTTCCCATTCTCTTGGAAACATTTAATGAGCTTAAATAGGATCCTCGTTTGACACTGCCACAGTGGCTTGGAGAAGCCTCCCATTGAGAGAAAATCGTTCAGCGGCCGTGACGGCAACAGGATGGAGGAGGGCGGGGGGGGGGGGCGGTTGATGGTGATGGTGATGAGGAAGACGAAGACGACAGGTCTGGCGTTGAGGGAGACGACAATAGGCTCAGGTATAGGGGAAGAGAGCGAGCCAAGTGCCTTTTACATCGCAGGCAGGGAGGGATGTGCGTGAGACAGACGTTGGATTGTGTTGGGGAAATGGTCCGTGGCCAGAGGAGCCACAGTGGAAGCGGCGCGGAGTAAAAGTGTGATTTAAAGTAATGCCCGCCGCTCGGCGTATGCGGCGCTCGTCTATTCAACGCTCGCTACGCCCCTGACTGACGACAAGCGCTCGACTGTGGCGCGCCGCTTCATTACATCCTGGACGACCTCCCCGCGAGGTCCTCGACAGATGTCGGTTTGCGCGGCGGCCATCTTGTTTTCCCAGCCATAGCTCTGTGAGAACTACGGTCGCGTTGCTTCAGAGAGTCCAGAGAGTCGCTTCGGTGCGCTCTGCCACTGATGAGAGCCCCCACAGGGAACAATTGGCAGGCCTTTTATGAAGCTGTCTTGAGTGAAAGATTGGACTCTTGCCTTCCCACCCAACTTTTTTTTCCCAGGCAATCATGATAATAAGAGTGTGGAGTCAGGCATGGCTGTACATTTGCACCACAGGGGGTTGGCTTCTCACTGATTGCCAGGAGGTGGCGTTCATTTTCGTGTGCATGCGCGTGTGTGTGTGTGTGCACATTTATGCGCGTGAGTGGTGGGGAAAGGGAAACTGGCTCAACCTGCTTGACGCACGTTTAACAGGGTTGTGTGTACTGCCTGGCACAAACCCAGACCACATAACATACAAATCTTTGACTGGAGAGCCTGCCATTAGCGGCCGTACATTCATGAGAGAGTTACCAGTGACCACATGCATAAACATGTCCGTGGGCCTGCTTTTCATTTCAAATGTAGGCCCTCGCCCTCCCCCCCCCCCCCGTGTGATTTCAGCAGGGAGAAAGACACCCTCCCCTCTCTTTCCTGCATCAACAGGTCAGGGGGATATTCCACTCTTCCTGACCTTTTCTGTAGACCAGCTGTTGGCACTCGTGCCAAGTCTGAGTGCCTAATCAGACGGAAGCACTTGTTACTCAGGCAAACTCACAGCTTGTTCACGTATACTGTATAAACAGGTCAGTGAGAGTTGTTTGTTTTATTAAATAAAGATGAGCTAAGGGGACACGTGTAATCCCCTGGCGATTAATTAAACTGGACAACAATATTCACATAAATAAGCGAGCACACCTGCAGGAGCCGAATGGGGAATTATGGAAAGTACTTAGAAAGGCAAACCATTTTAAGGAATGTCAGAATACTTTCCCCAGAGTCTCACCTGTCATTTCAACTTTTCTCCAATCGACATAATGCCAGTAAGCTAGACTTAAACTTTTATGTCCTCTCCATGTGGATATATGCCACCATCCATGACGATATAGAGCATTCTCTACATTATTTATACAGGTCTATATATAGCGAGTACAGAAAAGGTCATTATCGAAACAGAAAGCTATATTTCATAATTGCTCTCATAAGCTTCCATCCCTTAGTGAAATTGGTTCTCTAGAACATATTCTCTCTCATTCGGCCTTTATCTCTCAGTCTCTCTCTCTCTCTCTCTCTCATCTGTGGGAGAGCGTGATTTTGACAGGATGACAGTCTCCCCAGATGCACTAACCACACTCCATTTGTATCCGAGGAGGGTGCATTAACTGGACAGCATAATCAGCCTGCACAGGCAAAGCAGAAAAGCCACACTGAAGCAACTGCTTTTCGCCACTCAGTGCTGTAACAGCTTACCATTAGGCCACAATTAGGACACCTCGCTATGGGAGAAATTACTGGTAGAAAATAAATAAAGTAAAATAAAAAGTAGTCCAAAAAACAATATCAGCGCAAAGAGCTTTAACCAAAGTTTACAGTTGCGCTACAGCCTCAGGAGGACTAATCTTGCTTGATTTAATGCAATGTTGCAAACCGAATAATAATAAAAATGGTATGAAAGTAAAAACAGAGTTTATCAACTCAGAAAGCTCTGCACAAAGGCACGCCAACATGGACGTTTGTGGAAAAGGCAGGATTGCCTTACACCTCACTCATACATAATTCTTGTTTAGAGAAAAAAAAAAAAGAGCATAAGAGGGGATATTATGATAAAGTATACGCATGATCCAAAAAACGTGTGGCCATGTTGAGGGCACTCTTCAGGCGGATGCTGTTGCAGTAGCCAGTGAGCAAGTTCCTGTACGCACGTACGCACGCAAACGCGCACACTTTCTCCTCCCTGTGGGCTAGGGGACAATAAAGAGGAATGCGTGTCCCTGTAGTCATTTGCGGCTTTGCTGGCAGTAGGCAGACACAGATAAGGGTTTGGATCGGTGGAGGCTGACACACTGTGATTATCTTGCGCCGCTGGAATTGACCGTCCATCAATCTAGCTGACCGCGAGTACCGGGGATGGCCGACTCGATTGTAGCCCGAGACGAGATTTTGTGATTCATTGACCTCAAAAAAAAAAGAAAAAAGAATGTGTCAAGTATTTCAAATGCACGTGTGCAACTGTGATGTACACTCACAAGTTCTAAAGTTAACTTTTGTTTAACCCACAATGGCACTGAGACAGGTGATGTTCTTGGACACAGTGCCGCCCCCAATCCATTGCGTCTCAGAAACAATTGCAGGCAGGCGCTTCTACAAAGCTGATCGATTTCTCAACATGTGGGCAAATCAGCAAACCAAGTCAAATGTATGAAAATGCGTAATACAAGACACATTTCCATTCTTGGTTAAAATTGAGGAGGGGAGGGGGGGCTCAATGTCTATCATTTATCGTGAACAACGGACAACTGACAACCTGCTAATGCCCTTGTACGTTTGTGTGAGCTCCTGCTATTTGCTCCTGTGCGCTAGTCAGTCTGGGAACGCTCACATCTGGACCACTTTCAACCAAATCTGAAATGAGAGGATTTAATTGTCGTCGGCACCGACGGAACTACTCAGCTGAACTACTCAATTAGACAGACTGCATTATTGTTCTATCTAGTTCGAAAGTTCCCGTATGCTTTAAGCAACGGCTGTGTCATGTGCGTAGGCGTGCAGCTATTCAACAGCCCATTCTCAGTTGTCTCCCAGGTCTTAACGCTGACCCACACCCAGGGACAACCAGCAACCAACGGACAGGCTTTCGCACTGGTCCCAGTGTGTCTGCCTGTCTCTATACCCTCACGTCACGCTACCAGTTCTGGACCTGAAAATGAGCCCACATTACAGAGTGCACCCCGCAGGAGAGATGGAAGGCTGCAGAAGGCAGCACGTGTCAAGAAGTAGACTCTCTCCGCTGAGCGCCATCTGGAAATGGAAAGTGACACAGGTTGCGTTCCCCCGCCCCCCTCTCAGCAAGCCCCTGAGCAGACGTGGACGTCACCAGGCATTTCCGCCAGTGATCCTGTGCAGCATGCCAGGCATTGTCAGGGATTGGGTCTTATCAATCGTCTGCCAGATACTGAACAGAAGTGTGAGGCAAACAAAGGGAATGGGAGAGAACATAAATAGACGGGGAGGGGGGGGGGGGGGGTGTTGTGGGCAACAATGACAATCGCAAACGGTTTGATGGCTGGAAGCCCAATTGTCTCCTTGCCCATTTTAATGCGGGCGAGCCTGCCCCAAAATCTCAGCCATCTTCTCCAGCGAACTCGCATTGGGACGACTCGCACGGCCAATCCCGCCCCAAAATAAAACTTGCCGCCGAACTCAATGAGTGGATCTTGGGTAGGCAACATTGTGCTAAGCATGCAGGCTATTACAGCTTGGAAAAAATCTGGTTAAACACAGACAGAGAAGGCCATTTGCATTCACTAAGCTTCTGCTACAAACTTGGGAAAGCAATGCTAGTTTCTCCTCCAGAGAATATGTCATAGTACAAGAAGAAATGTTTATTATCCCGCACGGAGACATTGTCCTTGTGTAAGTCAGAGATATTATATATATATTTTATGTGTACCACATACATTAGCTGGAGACTGATTGGGGACACCAGATGGAACAGCAGCTGCAGTACAATGTCCACTGGAGGCTTTAAAAGGACACTCCTCAATTGCATTATGCTCAGAACCCCTGCATACCGAAACGAGAGGGAGTAAAGAACAGTGCACGCAACTCAGTACTTAAGGTAACGCCACTCAAACCTAGGCATCTTCAACTACAGACAGGGTGGAATTAGAGGCACGCAAAGGCCACAGTGGGCAAAATTCAAAGAGGTATGATAATTATTGCTAAATTTGAGCTCAAATCAATCTGTATCGCTCCGCGGTCCCCCGCTGTGGCGCCTCACACATAGGAATGCATTGTGACGCAAAGCGTAGTGCTACGGCTTTGTTGATACAAGCGGAGTTCGCCATTTTGCTTATTTACAGAGCCAGGGTTGTGTAGAAGTATCAGGTTCTTTTCAACACGCACAGAGAACGTTAATATAGCGAAATGCAAGGAGATATTTGTTGATTTAGACAAAAAGTTATCTTAGCACATATCATGCAATAGCTAGGGGAGGGTAGTCTGGCCCCGCCCAACTCTTGCTCTCAGATCAATCCAGTGAGATCATTGTCTGGAAACCCTATTCGCATTAGCGTTTCCACTGCCAACCTGCCGACGGTCCAGTCAGGGTTGGCAGGTGTGATTACATTGAAGTCAATGGTGGTAGAGTAAGTGAGGCAATCAAAATAGTTGGAGCCGATTGGTTCCACGCTGTCCAATGGCTTCAAAATGAAGCAGAGGTTTCACGCCCAGAAGGAGGCAACGACTCCCAACACGTTTCAATGGGGTGCCCAGACCCCGTCTACAAGGTGAATATAGGGTCTGGTTACACCAGGATAGGGCGGGGAAGGGCTACGAACACATTTGACAGCTACCCCTTTTACGCAGAGAGAGGAGCTGCACCTTTACACACGTGACCCCGCCCCCCCCCACTCCCCACCTGTTACCAGCCCCTACTGTCAAAACAAACAAAAAAAGGGACATCAAAATGTCGAACAGAGACTTTTTAGGAGTGAAGCATTCATTTGCAAGCGAGGAACTCTTACTGATGAGAGAAGGCAGCACCTGTCTTGATTTTCCCCCGCCACAGCTACTCTGATCAAGACGGAGCAGAGCCTCTGAGGAGGAGTGAGAAAACCTGGAAGTCCTCTCACTCTGCTATTTGGGTCGGGTATATAACACTAATACACCAGCGCAAATGGGAGAGACAGGGAACAAAGGCGAGGGAACATGACAGGGAGATAAACACATACACTGCGCGCAGGGAAGCCGATCTGTGTCAGAATACGGAGCTGAGCTCCAGCGAATTACAAAGTACACGATTGCGTTGAAGCGGTTTGAGCCAAATGAGTGTCTGATCCTTTGGCGCCGTTTAGACCGCGATAAATGCCCATTGTCTACGTTGGTATTAAACACCAGAGAGACCAGTGGTACTAGGCAAAAAACTAATTAAAGCACGGCAGATGTGTGCAGCAAACCCCCACACACACACAAGCTAGGATGCTAACTATATCACCCGTCCAATCAGTGCCAGATGATGAGCTGTCACTGCCCTAACAACCCCACATAAACATCATTACCTCGGCAACCAATTTTAACATTTGTAATCCCCCACACACACACACACCTCTGGCACCAGCTTGTTCTTCCTGGCATCACGGTGCAAAACTTTTCTGTATTGCCTGCCTCCTTCTGTTGCAGGTGATGACGAGCACTAGAGCTAACAGCAACCAATTAATCTTTGATGGCGCACGCACTCCAGCCTTTGTTGGGCGCGCCTGGCGCAATTGTGCCTGTACAATGGAGGGTGTACGGGCATGCTTTCATGCTCTCGCTTCTCAACATCTCCACTGTTTTTTTTTTTTTTCCAGGCCACTCCTGTATGAGCAAACAGCTGGGCTATTCTCAGCACCCCCCCTTTGGTGAAAGCTATCATTGCTGTGGCAAGACAAGCATCTTCTAATGCACAGAGGGACTCCCAGCAACAGACTGGACATGCATGTGTGTGTGTGTGCGCGCATTTAGGGAAAAGGCCGGGGGGGGGGGGGGGGGGGGGGTTACACACACCCAAGCAAGCATCCATGTTTACCTTCATTTAGGCTGTCTTATCCCCTTGTAATCACATACATCTCCCAGTCACATAGATATTTAGAGATAGCCATCGTTGTGTGCACACACACACACACACACACACGTATGTGACTAATCACCCATCTGGAGCAGCCACTTCCAGGTCTGGATGACAAAGTGCCCATGACCACCAATATAGGCCAATGCCCTTCTCAACAAAAGGCTTACACTGCATTACAGCTAAACGGACAGGTGCGCGTGCGCGGGGAAGCAGGCAAGTGACATCACAGATAAGGCTGATGTACCGTAGGTTAGCTGCTTGTGGCTACATGGGCTGACAAGCCCCGTACGTGTTTGTGATTTCAATGCCAGCCCCCTCAAAGTCAAGGGCAGCGAGAGGGCACCGTCCAAACAATGGGCAAAGCCATTCCGTTTCCCTGTGGCTTCTGGCTGGCGTGATCCAGGTAAGTTGTAAAGCGGCGCTATAGTGAAACTGGGGCCAAGTTCAGGATGCGGCTGGATCAGAGCCAGGAGCCATTAGTGTGCGTCTGACACAACGGGCTGAACATGACATTCTCCAAAAAAAGGCGTGGGCGGACATGAACGCGGTGCTAGCGAAGAGCAGCAGGCAGCTGTTTCATTCAAGGCTCTCTGATAACAAGCCCGTGTCCAGATTGGATAGAACAAAACAGGGCAGGGGACTGCAAAGGCTGCAAGAATACAAATAGCTTCTTCGTGGCCTGCACTGAGCCAAGCAGAAAAAAAAATACATTTAATTAATTAAATAAATTAAATAAAAAGTAGTTCACTGGCATTACCCAATTCATCTTCAAACTCCAAGCCTCCAGTGCTCTGAATGTGCACTACTGCTTGAAGAGGGCTACTTGAGTAACAGGAAATTAGACGAGTGCGTACTTTGAACGTGCCCACACAACGCCGTGGTTATTATTCGAGAGCAGAAAGACACTCCAGCCAGCGCTGGAGTCTGACTTGGTTATCAGGATATGCCAGCAGGGTGAACAGACAATGATCTAGCTAATGGCCTCAGCAATATCACTTACCCAGCAGCCACTAGCCAGGCATACAGGCGTGGATGGAAAGGCAGGAGAAGAGGAGAGGCAGATATTTTTCCAAGGCTCAATAGCTGAGAAGAGTTATTTCAAAAGGGTTGACTATGCTTTCCATGCCGGCTCTGTAAGCACAGTTTCTCTAAAAGGTGGCTTCACATTGTTTTGCTATGGTAATGGTACATAACGGATCAAGCCCGATGTCATTAAAAGGACTAACATTGCTCTAATCCTTCCAATATATTCACATACACATTTACAACATTAACAGTGAACTCGAGAGGTATAGCAGGTCATTCTCCAGAGCTCTCAATCAAATCAAAAACACCTCTTCCTTCAATGCCATAAAGGTGTTCCATCAGAAGCTCCGCCCCACACGTTGAAATGCATAGCTAAGGCGGGATATTGCTGTGGGTGCGGTGTGTACGCTCTTATTTACGGAGCCAGGGTTGTGTAGCAGTATCGGGTCATTTCGTCAGCGCGCACACACACAGAAAGTAAAGCTAGCAGTCCGCGAGGAGATCTTCGGTGCATTTGACAACAAGATGTATCAGCTTTACAATCGCATACTGTGCCTTTAACCTGTGGCATGCCCCGTGTCCCCCTACACTTCATCATCATTATCATTATTATTATTATTATTATTATTATAAGGGCAACAAGAACACTCAGACATGTTTACTGAAGCTCCCACAAAAGATGCATTAACATGTTCCAGTTCTGACAGAGCACAAACCACGGCACCGCCGCTATGCAATTAACCATCCATCCATCCTTCTCCACGCTACATCGCACAAACAGAAAGACAGGTGTGGCTGGGAAAACGCTTCTAGTGTTTCACAGGCCGCTGCGAGGGCCACACAGCCGTGTCATTACCTCAGCCAGGGAGGCTGTGGAGCATGCAGCCCGGTACTCTGAGACTGACGGGACACTTTGAGGACTGTGTGTGTGTGAGAGAGAGTTTGCGTGTGTGTGTGTGTGTGTGTGCGAGCGATAGAGAATGGGAGAAAGACAAAGGTTAGAAAAACAGAGTGAGGGTGTGAAATCTAGGTGTCAAGTGTGCATGGAGATGATTGTGTGTTAGAAAGAAACCCATGCTTAGGTCTGCTATGAGCTGGCAGTGCAGGGGAATGGGGATGTTTGTCATTCCATAAGGAGAAACACGTCTGGACTGGGCCAACATGGGGAGAGTGGAGGCCAGCTGAGCATAAACATGCCCACCCCAACACAACAAGCACCACTCACAACCGACTGCCATCTCCCAAACCCATCTATGAAGGGGGGTGATGTCAAGGCCACACTCGGTGAAATAACTAATCATCACAAATGAGAGACGAGGTTAATAGGCAGGGAAATTTGCGTGATTTATAAGCTTAAAAGTAACTAATTATCACCAGCGAGTGACAAAACAACCCACAATCAGTCATAATTGTTTTTTGGTGTGACATGACTGTAGATAAAGGACAGCTATAATTGATATTCTGAATTGACTTTTATTTTTAATCAAAGCCCTGATTATTCCGCAAAACAGACTTCGACAACCAGAGCTGCCCTTTAGAAACACCACTTGCTCAGCCTTACCCTGAAACGCACGAAGGCCTCAGTTTTGGCGGTGGCAGTACACTGAAGTGCGGGGAGAAGGACAACCCGTAATACGTAAACAAACACCAAAACTAAAGTAGAGCCGTTTGCATACAAGTGTATCCGTTCTCCTCAAGATATGTCCATCTCAACTCTGATTGTGCTCAAGGTGGACATACAGAAATAGAGAACAACAAAAGCAAAAGAGGGAGAAACAGAGCGCTGAAATCACAGCGGTTCACACGGTGCTGTGAAACATTTTTTTCTCTCTCTCTCTCTCTCGTTTCCCTCCCCCTCTCCTCGGGGGGAAATTGAGGCCAGAATGTTACACCAACAGCTATATACGCCCCTTGACTTCCACAAACTCAACTGAAAAAGGACCACACGGTGACAGAAATAAGCCTCAAAAATGATCCTGGCGGAGGGAAAATAGTTTACGGAAAGTGCCTTGTAATTACAGCGCATCTGTGCAGCGCAGGACTAGCAGATTAGGGAGGTCGGGCATTTGACAAAAGGGAGACCTTGGATCCGAGGGAGCCGGGTATGAGCACACGGTGGAGGACAGCAGGTTTAATGGAAGTGACAGTCAGCAGATACCAGACGGCCCCCACCGCTCGCATTCCTCTTTTCCTCCAGCAGACCAGTGCAAAAAAAATAAAATAAAGTTAAGTAGGTGGGGTGGGGAAAAAAAGCCCCCTCTAATCTAGATTACAACAATACACCCTAGCACACCAGGCAGGGAAGAGATGAGGGGGGGCATGGTGATTTGAATAGAGGGGAGGGAGGGTAGCATGCTGGGCATACCTTTTAAAAGATAGCGTGGTTATCAGTGGGGGGAAGAGAGAGGAAAAAAAAACAAAGAAGTCTACTGGCAGCGCTTTATCTGGAAGGGCATTAGCTAGAGGCACACCAGGGATGACAGACACACAGCAGTGTGTGTGTGTGTTGGGGAAGGGGGGGGGGGGGGCATTTGGAAGAAAAATCTGAACTGTCCGAAGTCACGCTGCAATAACCCTTCAGAAGGTTCCCGCCCGTCTTCCGCTCGCAGACACACGTTGTCCTTGGCGGGGAGAGGCATCGCCGTGGTTCACGGTCGAGCCGCGTCCACGGGAGCCTTGGACGGACGGACGGACGGACGCACTAACGAGCCGGGCCGCACGGTGCGGCGGTGCGATACGGAGGAGGCACGGGGAAGGACAAACCCAACGTGGCCTTTGATAAAACACCGGGAGTAGGACGTCGTCGTCGCTGGGCGCAGACAGCCTATTAGACCGTGATAGGAAGTACGGGGCGATGGGGAGGGAGGGGGCGGAGGGGGGGGGGGGGGGGGGTAAACCCGCGTCCTTGGGCCCTTCTTTT
>JAODUH010000021.1:634724-650565 GCA_027564835.1 Typhlichthys subterraneus | reverse complement strand
TGGGTGACACAGATTCTGAGGGAGCACCCTATGGCATCGACTGGATTTCTATATTATCAATAATGTAGTTATCCGATAAATCTAAAAAATAATTGATAGATTAATCGATTAATTTAAAAAATAATCGATAGATTAATCAACAAAATAATCGTTTGGTACAGCACTTATTTTTACTATTGATTGAGATATATATAAATTATATTAAAAATGTCTCTAAAATGTGCTTGGCGCGTTCTAGCCAACCCCCTTACCCCAAAAGCCCCTTCTTTTTACCGGTACCTTTTACCACCTTTAAAAGTTTTCTTTACAGTTTCCCCCCTACATATATATACATATTTCAAAAATATGTTATTATTAGTATTATATTATTAGTATTTATTTCAGTAGTTTTAAAATGGTCATATTTACTGTTGAAGTGCTAACAGACACTGAGCATAAATGCTTGCAAAGATAGCCTGTTAGTCAATTACCATAAACGGGTACTTCCTGTCTCCACAATATCCTTAACCTTGTATCCCTAGCCATGTCTTCTCCTTATACCTTATCCTTCTGATGTTTCTCAGGACATTTTCACAGCCCTTTAAATATAGCACAAACAATTCTAGTATCAGATTACAGTTTGTAGCATTTTCAGCAATGGTGTAACAAGGCAACAACGGGCCCCAGTGCAGAGCGGTGAAAGCGGGCCCTTAACAATAACAGCCTATTTTGAAAAAAGCCGTTTCTAAACTCAACCCAATGGCAACGGCAAAATGTGCTGCACTAGCCTACTGATGCCAATGCCAAATATATGCAGCTATAAGAATTGTAGGAGATCAGGGGAGACATGCATTGTCTAGCCAAACAAACGAGGAAAGCTGAGGTCATAGCAGCATGACAGATGATAACATTATTGGCGATGGCGCACCATTGACAAGTGAAAATCTGTTGGTTGATCAATAGATAAATCGTAGCCTAAATAAATAGTATGACGTTGAACTTGCTTCATTAGTGCACACTCCAGGCTTGCTTTACGCTGTGCTTGACAAGTTTAGTTTAGATAGACTGCTCTGTCCAATTGAGCTCCGTTAAGTGGAAAACACGTCATTCTGGAAGAGGATCACACACACAGGCCACGTCACCTACAATAATCTATTTTTTGGTAGCTTCTCATTTTCGCTGCCTTTATTTATTCGCGTCTAATATCCGCTTGTATATTTATTATCCATTGAAGCATTTCCCGACCTCTTGAAATTTAACAGGCTACCGATACTCGTAAAATTATTTTGCAGTACGCATGTCATATCATCACCATATCCCAGAATTCCACTGGCCAACTCCACATATTATAACATTAAATCGACCATTAATCGTTACTAAATCGAAATGTTTAACTAATGTGACCTATGTATGCTTTATACATAGCAGATTTTGTAAACAAAATCAAGAATGACACCATTCCAGAAAATGCCTGTATATTGAGAACTATACGTAACTGGTGGCTAGCATTTAAACAGTAATGGTGGTTATCTGGAGCTTGACCAGCTCGGAAGCTCGGTTAAAGGAAGAGTTGTACAACCGGGCCCGGTTGATCGTTAACAGGAACTCACATACACAGGCCCCCAGGCTGACGCTGGGCCCCAATGCGGTTGCATTGTTTGCATTATGGGTAGTTACGCCCTTGATTCTCAGCCTACAGCTGTGCCAGGCTGAACGCAGCAGTCCTTCCCCTGATGTAAAGGCTGGTCTGACTAACACTCACTCTTCTCAACTCTGACTGTGAACGTCTCTTTGCCCTTATTCTCTATTTCTAAGCTTTACCCATCCTTCAATGTTTCCTTTCTACGCCCAATTCTTTTAAATGCCTTCCTATATTCAACCACTTTGTTCTCCCTCCTTTAATTCTCATATTTCTTCCTTCTTTATTCTCTCCATCTTTTGCTTTCTATCTTGTCCTTTTGCCCCACCCCCTATTCCCCTCTCCTCCTTAGACCACATAGCCCACATCATAGAGCTGCTGGGCTGTATTCCGAGGCACTTTGCACTCTCTGGAAAATATTCCCGGGAGTTCTTCAACCGAAGAGGTAGCGCTGGCGCAGAGAGCTGAACGGACTGGCAAACGCACACAAACACACAGGGAATCCTGGACAGACAGACAGACGGACACACCAACAGAAAGACAGGACATGTACTATAAATTACAGGCAACAATTTGAGGCCACTCAGATATTTGTATTTCTTTGTTTTCTAACAAATCGTATGGATTGGATAGCCAATACATTGTTTTGGATGGAAGCATTCTGCCTATAGTACAGTAGTGTTGCAATTCAATTAATTTGCAACATTAAAAAAAACATAGAAGCAAAGAAGCAATATAAAAATAAACCTTGTTTTTTCGAGGGGTCTGTCGGTCACGTCTGTCCAGCTGTCCTCAGGCAGAGCTGTCCCACAAAGCTGCCGAGCGTGTGTGTGTATGTGTACATGTGTTTCTGTGTATGTGTGTGCATGCGGTAATGCTGTCCCGCGCCTGTTCCCTTGTGATGTATGTTCTGTGGTGGTGGTGGTGGGCAGACCACATCGCTCTGATCATGGAACTCCTTGGGAAGGTCCCGCGCAAAGTGGTTGCTGCCGGGAAGTACAGCCGAGAGTTTTTCTCCAAGAAAGGTAAACATCGGTCAGTAGTCAGTAGGAATGGAAGAGAGGCATTGGGTGATGGTCACTCTGTCTTACTACCTGGGTCAGTGCACAATGTAGCGTAGTCATTTTCTTCTTATGTTATCAGAGACAGAAAACAGAAAATGAACACCAAAAACAGCTGTTGAGAATATGGTAGCGTAAATTACCTTCCATTATAATATTGGAGTCACTCACTAATTATCCGTGCTGTCCTCTGATTGGACGAACTGTTACAAATATTGTGCATTGGTATACCGGTGAAAGACTGCAACAGATGTGTATGAATATCAAGAGACATTTATAAGATGCTATTCGTTAAGGTAATTATGGTAGGCCAGATGCTACACGCTTCCAGTAGCTGACCTTGCAGCTAAGCTTGCAAACGAGGAAACCAGTTCCAAAAATGACCTGTATAATTTGACGAATGTTGCATACTTCTACATTATGGCTGGTTGTTCTAAATTGACTTTCAGGATAGAGGTTGTCTAAAGTGTAATTAAACAATTCAATAAAACAACAATTTAAATACTTATCTTGTATACACTAATAAAATATTCACTCATAAAAAAGGGTGTTATACAAGTCCTAGACTATTTCTGCACTAATAAATTATAGCGACTTACCTGTACAGTACAATTAGAATGATTAAGAAGCATATTGAGTCTGTTAGATGTCTCAGGTATGCTTACAGGCAGGCCAGCAGGGTTCAGCCCTACCACCTTCCAGCTGGGAGTCGAACACACTAGACTAAATAGGAATGATTGCATGCATGTCTAGAGAGAGCAGCTGTCAACAGTGAAAGAACAGCAGTCTAGGATTATAGTCCGTAATGACAGTATATGTAGATTTACTTCTAATAGCACAGGCCTAGTTCAGTCACGAGTGTCACACTGTGCACCTCGGTGCTCCTTCTCTCGGTAAGTGTATTCATCTCTGCTTGTTACACCCTTGTGCTCTGTCACATAATCCTGCTTCCTTCCCGTCTCTCCGAACCTCCTCACATCTCTGCTCATACAATCTTCATAACATGAATGTCATGCTTTTGATGTTTGGTCTGAGCCTGTGCCTGAAGTCTATATGCTATCTTTCGCTCTTATCTCTAGGGCTTCTGTTAATCTGGTCTGACCTTCCCTTGGCTGCTCTCGGCTTTTAATGTCTGCCTGGTTGCCTCGGGCACTAGCATGGAACTATTTAGCAGTCTTGTTAGTTAATTCCTTTCCTTCACACTGATTTGTATTGGATTTATGGGAGAAGCATCTAAACAAGTGAGCGGTAAACAAGGTTGTCCACCACGTCAGTGCGGACATAAGGCGTCTGTCGTGTACACACCGTTGATAAATAATGGGTTAATATACTAATACATATTACAATATTTATATATTGCTTGTCCACATGCATAAACGAGTGTGAGAAAAAAATAGTTTACAAAGTTAAAAGTATGAAAGTTAAATTAAAATTTGAGTAATATGATTTTATTTTTTTATGCGTGTTAATGTGTACTGTATGTAATACAGGTTAAGTGTATTGTATCTCATGTGGCAAACCTAATTCGCCAATAGTATCTCTGTCTCCTGACCAAAAGGCCCCACTGTTGCGTTCAAAAATAAGGTGTATAACAAGCAGAATAATTTTCCCGTTGATGTCCAATCAGTGTGAAGGAAGGAGAGGTTGCCTTGGCAACTGTGGTGTGTGAACTGGACCATCAATCTTTCTCTGTTGTACCTTTGTCTGTCACTCTATCTCTCTCACTCGATCCCTCTTAAATAATGCAGCTATTCCTTTTCTAGCCTATTTCACTTGCCTCTCTCTCTCATTGCCCTTCTATCTTTCTTTCACTGTCTTGCACTGGATCGGCTGACTGCTCCCTATTGCCCCCTGCAGGCGAGTTGCGACACATCACCAAGCTGAAACCCTGGTCTTTGTTTGACGTGTTAGTGGAGAAGTATGGCTGGTCGCATGAGGACGCCGGCCACTTCACCCACTTCCTACTGCCCATGGTGGAGATGGTGCCTGAGAAGAGGGCCTCAGCCGGCGACTGCCTCAACCACCCTTGGCTCAACTCGTAGCCACACACCCCCAGCCCCCACGCTCTCCCCACAAATCCGAATCAATCCACCCCAAACAACATCCACTCTTGGTGAGGAACGAGGCTGGTGAAAGGCAGAGAGAGATATGGACAGAAAAGGCAGCTTAAGCAGCATACTGTGAAAGATGTCTTATTGAGGCCCGAAGAGCTCTCTTCTATCTTCCGCCATAGGAATTCTGTCCAATCTCTTCTCAGTCCACTGAATCTTAGCCATGCCATGTCAGAGCTGTCTATGGGACATAGACACACCTTTTTCAAGGTACACTACTCGATTGTGTTATAACACCCCAAGAAACCCCAATGTTTCTGCCCCAGCTAAATGCAGTATTTGTCCAAGACAACGCAGGTTGCAATGAGGAGGGCGGGTGATGGAGAATGGAGTGAGCCTATTAGTGCTGTGCTGGGAGGAGTAGAGTGTGAGACACAATGTTTGAGTTTCAATACAAAACAATGGTTGTGTTTCAACCACAAGGCTAAATCCAGACACAAATCGAGGAGTGCACCTCGAAGATGAACCTTAACATAGCCAGGCCATTCAAAGCTTTGACAGATATCTTAACTGTGTTTGCGCGTGCAATGCAGAGAGCTCTGCCAGTCTAAGCTAGACCGACCCTCGCTCCACATATTTTCCCCCCTCTCTAACAAATGGCTCCGTCCCCATCACTACTGGATTATGTCCCGCCCCCTCAACCACCACCACTCTGACAAAAAAAAAAAAAAACAGTTTACACACCCACCCCTTGGAATTTTGCCCAAGTCTATTACAAAGATAATGAGGTCAGCCAATCCTCCAGGAAAGATGCAGGACAGGCAGTCAAAGCATGGGGGGCTTTTGCTTTGTCCTTAAATGGGATCCCTGTGTTGAAAATGAATGCTTACAGACACTTACTGACCAACAAGATGAGTTAATATAACACATGGACAATGGAAGCGTCTTTGAATTGTGAATTTCCTTAATTTCATTTGCCTTCTCTGGATGTACTGTTTGAAAGACAAGAAAGTTTTGGTTCTAGCTGCCTCGGTTGGGAGGTGGTCGCACTTTGCCAGTTTACCCTATGACATTACTGGGTCATGGTCCTTCACCGCCATTCCCGATGGTTCCTGATGTTTTCCATCGATTCCTACTGTGGCTCAGTTACCAGATGGCAATTGGTACTATCCTGTTGATTCCTGGATGTCTCTAGAAAGAGGATGGTCAAATGGATGTTATGCTGGTCTTTGTAGATGTCCTTCAGGGATTTGAAACCTTTGTACATAAAAACAGACTGGCAACCAAACAGCAGCTGGATAGATTTTCAAATACAAGTGTCATTCCGATAGAGGCTGCAGGATCTGTCCTCCAATGCAGAGGGCCCACATAGCTGATTCCTGGTGGAATGCTTCAACTGAACTTCGCCACCTGGTGGCAGAGTGAGAGTTCTGCATCCCTGCACACTGCAGATGCTCTCATGGACTTAAGACGTTCCACATTCTCTCTAGATATATTTCGTTGTCACACACCATAAAAGTTGCATCATCACAATTAGTCCAGTTGCCTATTTTTTCGCAATAAATAAAAAAATGAGTATAAGTAAATGGTGAGATATTTTTAAAACTATTTAATTCATTAAAAAAAAGAGAAAGCAAACAACTTTTCTCTGGTTGTTGTGACGTGACCTAATCTCGTCTTATATTGAGGTGATTGTGTTTGTCTGTAAGAGATGTTTTTATTTCTTTTGTAATTATATTATTACTACTGGTATAATTATTCAGATTAAACTGATTTTCTTTCTAAATTTCTTTTTTTTTATATAGTTATCACCTCTCCTAGTTTCCCCTACATAAACAGTGCTGCTCTGTCTGGGCTTGTGATGGTGATTTAAAAAAACAAAAACATTTTGCAATAAAGTGTACATGACATTTGTTTTGTTTTTTTGTTTTTTTGTGCACCAAAACCTGCTGAATTCACTCGGCCGCGCTGACTGTTCTTCCTGATGACATTGACAGAATGCCATCTCTAGTCCCTGTTTTTCATCAACAGATTTAATAAAATTGTAAATTAATGGAAACGTAGGGCTCCATGTGGTGTTTGACGGTTTCCACTGCATACAGCCTGCCATCGCACATAAATAATGGAGGTTAACATCACATACTGTTTTATACACAAATACTTCTACTACAATCTTCAAATTATGTTATTTTGTGACATGTTTACATGATGAATTACACTATTGAATACTGCCAACCCTCTCTGGTAGAAAAACCACTGGTGTTTTTTTTATTCTTATTTTAAGCACCAGCAATAGTAAAACTAATGTCTCACCTAGATATATATAATTGTTACATTATGTTGCATTACCTTATGAAGTAGTACAAATGGAAATACCTTAATCTATCGTATACCAGCATTTGAGATGGATGATGTTCCATAATAATTGTGCATAATGCACAAAAGGTAACATAACAGCTTGCATAATTAATGTTTTCAGAACATACAATCAAATGTAATGTTGGATGTACTGTATAGCAGCTTGATATTTTAAATAAGTATACATGGCCTCTGAAATAAGTTAACATTTAAATTCAATGAGGTATTTATGGTATCACACCTTTACATAATAGCAACGTCAAACAAATTTTAAGGATTTGTAAGGTTAAACTAAATGTTTCCAGGGAGCTCTAAAGATAACACGTGTACGGCAAAGAAAAATACAATTGGCAAGAACAATCCATCGTATGCAGTTTGAGAAACACAAAGGGGACATTATGATAGGGTTTCACCCCGGTGTTACCCACAGATCTGATATTTACATGCGGTGGTGTGGGGGGATTTGCTGTCAAAAAATGTTGATCTAATTGTTCAGCCCTATAGCATCTAGACACCACAACAAGACAGATACCCTGCCTAGAGGGAGCATGTTGCTGAGGTCGTGGTCAACCAGCTGAGCCATCTCCCTCCCTGGGGCACGCTTTGGCACTCAGGTCTGCCACCCGTTCTCCCTGGAGACAGACGGAGCCATGGCAGTAGTCAGGTGGGCAGGAATTACAGTATGTCCACAGGAAACTATTTAAAATGCAATATTCCTTATTAAATTAGTATCTACACTCACCTACATTATTTCTATATAGCCTTCTTGTATCTACTCTACTTGTATAGCACCGTAAGAAGAAAAAGGACATTATAGTTTCAGAAAGACTTGAATGTAACCCACATGGCCCAGTTCCTGACAGTCTACACTCGCATACCTCTTTCTGCTCTGACTCTGACTGACAGTAGCGCTGAGCTGACATAGTGATAATGCAGCATGGATTACCGGGCCCTCCCATCTACAGCTGCAGTGAAACCGGCCTTGGAGATAGCCAGGTCATGCTTACTGAGGTGGGCACGATGTGGTGCACATTTGCACAAAGGTTTTTTTTTTTTGTTTAACCTAATCCATAATCACAATACAGTCTTAAAGGACTACATTTTACATGGGAACAAATAACCTTCACATTCTCCTCCCACTAGGCAAGGAAAAACTTAAACAACCATGTGGTTAAAAGTGGAAGAAACTTTGTAAAGGGACCACAGAGGACGGAATCGAACCCATCTAGGACGGTTAGGATGCAATAGGTGCCATCAATCTATTTTACACACTATTTTATTAAGGCAATAACTTGAAAAGAAAATTAATTAATGAACGATCGAATTAGTGAATATTTCATAGTTTTTTTAAAGACTTCTTATGTTCAGATTAATAAAAGAAAATATATTAAGAGGCATAGCAAATGACTCAAAGATCTGTCCTTCAGAATCAGATATAAAGCCATAGTATGTGTAAGTAATATGATCATGCCTAATGCTAGACAATAATATTGCAATGTCACCTCTCTCACGAGCTGCCGTCATTCCTGGGAGTAGCTCTTTCCTTCTTTGCTGAACAGTTTCAGAGAAGTCCTCATTAATAAAAATGCCTGAGCCCTTCAGGTTCTTTGCTTTATCCATAACAGAAAATGTGTCTTTCAGTCACAAAAATCTAATTACAACGGGTCTGGGTTTATCAGATGATGACAATGATGTTGACTTCCCAGTTCTGAGCCCAGACAAACTCAATCTTCAAATGACCCAGTTGAATGTTTTCACTGAATAATTTTCTCACTTTATCAATTTCAGTTTCTTTAATGCCATCAATAACAATGTCATCTTGACTGTCCCTCTTGATCAGTCAGTTTTGTCTGAAATTGAAAACCTAACCCTAATCTCAATGTGTTTTGTCCTTTTGTAGCCATGATGATTCTCTAAATGCTAAGGAAAGGGCTTAAATCAATACATCCATGGCTTCAATGCTTCATTTCTTATTTCCCTTAGCAAAATGATATACACATTTACGAAGGGAAACAAGTTGATGCCTTCCAACATTATGCTTCGTTGTTTTTCTTCGTTTTTGGCGGATCACAACCAACTGAAAGGTGCACCGCCACCTACTGTCCAGGAGTGTGAGGCCGGTTAAGGGCCCCCACCAAATCCTAGCCCCCAAACACACCTTTGAAAACACCACCCCACCCACTTACCAATACCCCACCCATTCCCCACTGCCTCCATTCCTTTGACCTGTACAACCTTTCCCATTCCACATTATAGGCATACCTCTCACAATACAGCAACACATGCTGCTCCACTGTTTCTTTATGGAGGTAAAGTTGGTTTTATATTCTCACATTCAACATTCATCAGACATTCAACAGACATTCAACAGATATTCAACACATTCGCCAATAGCCATTTAGATTTAAAAATCAATAACTATTACATTGATTGACATGGACAAACCATGAGAGAAACCAAAACAGTTGTAATTAATTCCACACATGCCTGGCCTACTTATACAACCTTTAGTTTTACTATAGTATGTATAGAATTTAATATAACTTCTTAAAATATGCAATAATTTAATATGTGTCTAGTACTATTTCCGAAAATAGGTAATTATACAGTTAGTCTGCGGTTGTGAAGATCAATAACGTTTTCATTGATTGACATAGACAAACCAATACGGTTGTGGTTAATTCTCCACATGCCTGGCCTACTTTTACAACCTTTCGTTTTACTATAAGGAATGTATAGAATTAAATATAACTTCTTAAAATATGCAATAATTCAATACATATGTACTATTTCTGAAAATATAGGTAATAGTCTACCGTTGTGAAGATCAATAACTTTTTAATTTTAAGAAGTTATATTAACTACTTTGTATACTTCTCAGTAAAACCAAAGGTTGTAAAAGTACGCCAGGCATGTGGGGAATGAATTTCAACTGTATTGGTTTGTCTATGTCAATCAATGAAAAAGTTATTGATCTTCACAACCGTAGACTAATTTCTTTATTACCTATTTTCGGAAATAGTACTAGACACTTTTTACGAATTTTTGCATATTTTAAGAAATTGTATAAAATCCTATATATACCTTATAGTAAAACCAAAGGTTGTAATGCCAGGCATGTGGAGAATTAATTACAACTGTTTTGGTTTGTCTATGTCAATCAATGAAAAAGTTATTGATTTTCAAATCTAAATGGCTATTGGCAAATGTCTGTTGAATATCTGTTGAATGTCTGATTAATGTTGAATGTGAGAATATAAAACCAACTTTACCTCCATGTTTCATTCACCATAGACCATTCACACAAACCACTCTCATGCCACAGCCTCCCTATCATCGGCAACATTGCATTTAGCCCTCGATGTACAAACTTGTTTTATCAAGGCCGTTTGTTAGCTAGTAGCCTATTTATTTCATTAGTCTAATTTAATTTACACATTACTAATTAAGTTATCTTAATTATTAATGTGTGAATTAAGGGCATTAGCCTTAGGCTAATCATTTAATTGAACACAGTATATACAATAAAATAAAACATTGCAAACAAAATGGCACACACTGAATCACCAGCAGGTGGCGATGCATAATGTCTAGTAGATTTATTGTCACCTCTGCATTTTTCTGAGCTGCAGGTCAGGCCTTAAACATCACTCAAGTGTTATTCAAGGGTGAAAATACGCCCACATCGTGTTCAGTCAATCTGTGTTCTTTGGACAAAGAGGATCAAATGTCCTTCCCAGGCTCCCAGCTATGGAGTCAGGGACACAAAGGATATGATAAACGGCGAACAGATGTGAGCCAAGGCTAACTCTCTGTTCCATCTTCCCGGCTTTGGGCATCTCCAGCCAGTCAGTGAGCACACCTGCATACGTGGACAGGGCTGAGCCATATCGTTATTAAAAACCCATGTAACTAACCCTTGTGCCTAAGTGTAACCATGCAGTGTCCATGACACATTATTTATATTGTACATAGGCTGCAGGGAATATTTGTTTTAGCCTCAGTTCATTCACGTGAGCTGTTATGATAAAAAAAGCTTATTAATACAGCGTCAGTGTTGGGAAGCCTGAGTTAGACGTAGATGCTTTGTGCGATTAACTGGTGTTGATGACAGACATAACAATTAGGCATATAGGCCCATATAGTAAAGCATTTTTGTGAGCATGCATTTTTCGTGTGTGTGTTAGAGGGTGCAGTCTTTAATTCGAGGACAATTCATCATTAACGTCATGGTTATTTGAGCTTGTTTTCTTGTTCTTTCACTTTCATAATTTTAGCTGGAGTGATACTCTGGAGTCTGAAGAATGCACTGTTGTGCCATCTCAACTTCTAAGGCAGATGGCTGAACGTGCCCTTTTCAGATGCTTCATTCAGCTATAGGGGTCAATGGTAACCAAGAAAAACCCTGTTGAGCCATGTCGGCCAGCCAGCGGGCAGTGTCCATCCCCGCCCCTTATGTTTCTGTTATTGTAGCTGTTGAACGGTGCATGGTAGTCATAAGCACAGTGATGGGGAGATAACATAGAAGGGCAGAGAAGCGAAAGCCCTCTTAAGAGGAGGGAGGAAAATCCCATGAGCTTTTCAAATTGGCTGCCGGAGGAAGCTGTTATTTATGTGTTCAGTTACGCTCAGCTTTGCCCTCTTCCTGCTCCCATTCCTCTTTCTGTTTTTTTTCTTTTTTTTGGGGGGTTGGGGTGGGGGGGTTCAGGACACTTTGTTTCCAGGGCAACCAGAGCTCCAATCGCCTGGCCAGCAGCAGATTATTTCAGCAGTAGGGGGGCTTAGAGGTAGGGGTGAGCGGAGTGGGGGTTGAACCGATGATGGAAAAGCCAAGAGGGAGGGAGGGAGGAAGGAGGGGCAGAGGAAAAGGAGTGGGGGTCGGGAGGGGTGGGAAAAGTTTTAGAGAGAGAGAGAGAGACTTCTGGGTGTTTGGGAGAGAGTGCTGGAGGTGGAGTATAGGAGCTGTAAACATTTTAGCGTGGAGGAGTTGCACCATACTTTGTGTCTCTTTGGATCAACTTTGCGGACGGCTCTGCAGAGCAAAATTCTGGGTCTTCCCCTCCCTCCCTCCCTCTCTCTCCCTCTTTCTCTCCTTCTCTGCTCCCCTGTGCGTGTGAGGTGCAGGCAGGGTCTCAGCAAAGCCAGAGGAAGGGGGAGAGAAGCGACGTGAGAGAAGGAAAAGGCTAAAAGGAAGGAAACCATGCCGGTGGATGCTGTGTTGTCCTGGGCGCAGCTTCACAACATGACATACATTTCTACAGGGCTCACCCATCTGAACGAGGTAAGGAATGAGTGTGAGTGTGATAGAGAGAAAAATAAAGACACAGTGCGTGTATTTGAATATCATCTGACACAAAATTGAATATTTGACCTCTCGCGTTGGACACATGGCCCTGAAGTGTTTTTTAGCTTGCTGCTTCATCAGTGAGAAACAAACAGGCAAGCTTGCACTGTACTGTACACATTCACAGTTGTTAGTTGCATTTGTGCTGCATGTGTATCAGTTTAACCTCCGGCTCTGGGCTGTGCCTGAGTGTTTGACTGTAACCTTAGCCGTGCGGGCACGTATGCCTGTGCATGTGTTTCTTCAGGCGCCTAAGGGCACATGAATGGAGCATGTTAGGATGTGGCTTTGCCTGTGATTATTGGAGCAGGGTTTTGTTCAGTATGGATTTGGCTCCATTTTTAGTAGGTACTGTTTGAATGTTGCTAGCATAGTATGTCTTGCACACAAGACACTAGTCACTGGAGTTAACTGTTATCTATATGCCACGCACACATGCACTCACACAAAGTAATAGTATAAGTCAACTGTCAACTAATTAGATGCATACAATGTGTGTGTGTAATGTCTGCATATATACAGTATGTACTATATACTGTATATATATATATATATACACATAAATGAACATACTGCATGAAGTTTCTCATGCTGTGGAGGCTATTTGGCAGATGTTCAGAGTGAACACTAAAACCGTGACATTCCAGAACAGCGTCTCTTTCTTCTGGTAGAGAAGGAAGAGGGGGGCATAGAGAGAGAGAGGGAGAGAGGTGAGTGGATAAGTGAGGTGAGTCTGCTTCACGGTGAACAAAGGCACCTCAGTGCTGGTATTGTTGTGGGGAAGCTGAAACCTCTCAAGGGAGGACAGATGCGTTCACCTCCAGGTGTTATTGGCTGCCGTCAGAAGAAGGTTCTAGAGAAGGCTGCAGAAGGTCAGCTTAATAGTGAAGGTTGTTCTTTGTTATGATTGTTCTTTTAGTAATTAAAAAGGTAACATGTATGATAATTGGCAACCCATTACCTTTATTTAACAATGATTATATGATTCTTGCAGCCAATATGTTGTTATTATTAATTGTGACCTGTGTGAGCTTAGCCCCGCCCCTTGTGGTCAACATGCCATTCAATTTGACCTACTGTATGAACATATGGAAATATGCCATAGTATATGTTATATGTTTATGCTCTGTAGCTGTATTTCTGTTGTCCGTATTGTTTCTAATTGCACAGTATCGTAAAATCTCCATGAGAAACAGAAGACACTTAATCTTACATGCCACACAGAGCAACAGGAATCTGTTATGTGGACCACTGACCTTTTAAGAGACAGGTATTATTTTTTTAACCAGGCAATCTCACTGAGATTAAAATCTCTTTTTCAGGAGAGACCTGGCCAAGAAGTAAACATACGTTATAAAACATATACAGTAGTTATACAACCAAATATACATACATACATGCATACATTACATAGTCATCTATCAACCAACATTAAATAATATTATTAATTTAGAACATGCAATCTTGAAAAGGCAATATTGTACAAGAGAACAATAGTTCTAAATTTGTGAGGGTGAGATGCATTAAATGGTTTGCAAGGTGATGTAGAGGGGTCACAAGATGATTTCTGACTGAATTTTAGGATAAATAATCTAGTTTTATTTTGTTAAGTTTGATTTATGATGTCCATAGCCTGCAAGGTTACATAATGGGTTGATGTTACATGGCATACTAATTCTGTATTGCATCATACACACTACATTGAATTTAGCTTTCAGGTTAACTCGCACCTCTCTAATTTCAATGTAATTAGTTGTATTAAATGCAAACGCATTGCACTGTGCTCTCTATATTTGAAGAGGGGTTAATGATTTTAAATATGCTGAATTTCTGGAGCGTTAAAGCATGGCTTTATAGACTCAAATAGAGACTCAAATAGAGACAAATAGAGACTAGCAGACTGTCAGTCTGCTAGTCAGTAGGGTTGTATAAGAGGGCTGGAATCTTGTAATGAGGCTGTGGTGCAAAAATGTGTGTTTGTGTGTAAGTGTGCGTCTGTTCCATTGTGATACTATGGCATAATATCTGTTAGGGAGAGTGGTTTACAATGACCGTTGTGCAATACACTGTTCTGTGTTTCATGAAAGGGGATTGTGATTACACTCAAACTCTCTGTCTCAGACTATTCAATCAAAGAGAGGAAGCAAGGCATTTTCTCAATGCTCAATTTCCTCTCTCGTCAGTGACACACTCACAATACTCGCACAACGACCTTAAAGTGAATTGAATGATGTTTTCTATTTCTATGCTGCCAGCCGGAAAGCAGAATGTTCAATGTAATTGAACAATTTATAATTATAGTTTTAAAACACAAAGCTGTTAATTTCAATGCATTGTTGTCAGTATACATTACAGCATCTGTCTGCTAGACTACACTTCTACACCTCTGTCACACAAACTATACTTACTTATACAAATACAGATACACAACACAGGCCTACACAGCAAAGTAAAAAGAGCATATGCTGCTTTAAATCCCAGCAGAAAATAAGGGAATGTTTTCCCATAATGCACATTGTAAATGTTTTTGGGAAGGGGAAAAACAAGAAACCCTCAAATGCCAGATGTTAGGCTCTCGACAGTTCTGTCCTCTCCTGCAATAGAATCCCTGCATGTCTTTTGGAAACATCATGAATCGGATAAATGGTTCTTATTGGTGTGAGTCACAAGAACACTCAGTCAGCCATGAAGAGTGTGCTGCTTTTGAACTGACAGCATGGCATCCATTTACAGGAAGGCTCATTTGGACTTGGGAATTCTCAAAGACAACAAGATGTTCTTTATATCCACAAATATAAAGCACATGGTATACTGTTATGCTGTATACCTTACGTATAACTGTTTGTGTGTGTGTAATGTGTATGCATGACTGTTTAAGTGTGTTCGTGTTATAACAGTGACAGCAGAGCCACTTTCACCTCCCATCAGCAAGCAGGTTATTGACAGGCACACTGCAGGACACCTTCGTGACTAAAGACCCCAGTGGGGCCGTCATCTGCCGTTGCCGAGCTGCTCCTGTGACCACGGCGACATGATTCAGAAAGAATGTGGCCTGTTTATAGGTTGAGGAATTCCTCTTGCTCACGAGGGACTGGTCAGTTGGTGAGGTTTGTGTGCATGTGTGTGTGCATTGTGGTGTTGTCAGAGTAATATTGTCAGAACACAGGTCATTATCAAAGCCAATACTAACTTCCCACCAAGACACACACACAAAAACGCCACACACACCACACACACACACGCGCGTCCCATCCCAAGTCCTCATCTACAAGCTGTCAGTGTGTCCAGCTCTATTGATTCATATTCAAATGAAATCTAGCCGCGCCATGGCTGAAGATGGCTGCTGTGATTCTGATTAGGCCTTTTACGAGGACAAGACAGAACGAATCCTTCTCCTTTTGTGTTGTGT
>JAODUH010000021.1:583476-623658 GCA_027564835.1 Typhlichthys subterraneus | reverse complement strand
AAAAAAAAACCATGAAATCATACCTAAGATTGTTTAAATAACATTATGTTGCCACCAGGGGGAGTCTGAAAATGAATAGCTAAATATTACATTTCAAGGTGAAAGGCTTTTGATGGGACTGATACATATCGGGGGGAGTGTGTGTGTGTGTGTGTGGGGGGGGGGGGTGTATACTGTATAAGATTGCATAATTTTCCTCAGGTCTATACTTGACATCAATGTATCTGTCAAGAAGCCATGCGATATTTATTATTACGCCCAGGTCGTTTTTATTAGTCATAGGCCTAATTATAATTTTGAATTCATAAAACTGATCTTATTATTCTTTCAAAAAGCATTCGTCATATTTTATGTGACACATGGGCATTGCTGTTGTGGTTGACCAGTGAAGGAGGGGATTTCATATAGCGTGGTGGGCACTGCCATATGTTTCCAGCTGACAACAGTGTGGAATATAGGACTATAAAAGTCCATTGCAGGTCCTTCCCTTTACTTGTTCTGTACAACAACTACACGTGTTCAGTTGAGCTTAGAAGCCCGTCCCATTCCATGCATATATTCTGAGAAGGCGTGTATATACCTTTTGTTACCTGTCATAGGCTACCTGGCTGCAGTAGTTACACATTTGAACATGTCGTCAAAAGCAAAAAACAGCGCACGATGCGCAATGGCTTAGGTACAAACGACGTCCACAAGGTCGGTAATTTCAGGTAATTTTAGTATCAGCTAGGTGACTCTAGGACAGATCACGTTACATTGTCTGCATATCTGCAGTCAAAGTGAGGACGCGCAGTCCGTAGAAAGGCACTTCCTTGGAGAACTCATTCACCTCAGTCAAGTCCGACCCCCTCATTTTGGATTCCTTAAGCCACCTTTCAGGCCGACACCAGCTGCATCTCACCTGTACCCCTCGGACCATGGATTTCAGAAGGCTGACGTTTCCAAAGTCACTTCTGCTTCACGTCGTGGAAAATATGCGACATCCGTGCATCTGGAAAGGTTGAAAAGCAGCCAATGTGAAAGAAAAAACAAAAGCGTGACCACTTTCTCTATAGTGCATGGCCTCTGTACGAAGTGGTAACGATCATGCACAGACCCCTCCGTACATGGAGTTTCTACGTGTTCCTGTGTTTTGGCATCATATACTTACGTCTTGGGTGAGTAAAAAGTTAATCAATAATTTAGGCCTATATGTCTTGACGTGTATTGCCAACTGTAAAACCAGTTTACTTTAGGGATTACAGGTGGATATCACATGGCCCCTGTATTAGTTTACAATTTAGTTTCCAGCAGGTGTTGTTGAAATGTCGTTATATTTCTGTTGTAATTTATTGTTTCTATATAGCTTATTGCCTCCGCTAGGGTCTCCATGTCAGCAATGGTAAGCAGCAAGACCTTGTCATGTTAATGTTAATATTTGTCCGCGCTCACTACAGTGCATGGCTGCTGTGTCACACGAGATCATTTGAGCCCTCCGTGCATACCTTTTAATTTATAGCGGAGCCTGAGTTGTATTTCCACATTCCATTGCCTAGACGAAGCTTTCACCTGTTTTGCAATACCTTACCTTGCATAAACACAGAAGAATCCCATCCCCTCCTCTACTGCCCTTATGAGTAGCAATCCAAACTACCTTTTTTTGGGGGTCGATCATGAAGGGATAGACAATTAGTTTGATTAAACATGGCCCAGTTTGATAGATATTCAAATGTTTCACATAGTATTTATATTAACAATTGCGTACAATATGTCTTTATTATTAGAAATATCTCAACATTATTCAAGCACGAGCGGCTTCCTTCTGTGCGTAAAAGCTCAGTGAGGTGAAATAGATTTTACGCAATTATGTCACGTAGCAACTACTATGTGGTGGTGTGTCTACACGTCTTGCAGCTATTGTGATAAAATGCTAGACGTGATTCCTCGGACCAATATGTTAAAAAAAGGTGTCAGTTCAACTAAAATCACCTCAGGTGCAGACAACCGTGTACCGATAATGCTCGAGTGCTCTCATATCATATAACACTTTGCTAAAATAAAAGGGAAAGTCATGCCAAGTGAGGCGTCCTCATATTGTCGTATCTTTCCGTTTATCAAGCGAAACCAGTTAGCTTTTTCCATTTGCTTCCATCTTTATATTCTGGGTAAATAGTTCATGATACCCTCTTTATTGGCAATGACTGGAGCCCGTAGGGGGGCAGTGGCAGCACATTGCCGTGGGACGATACAGGCTTTATATAACACTCTCTATGCCCATTATTATTCCATCAAAGCCTTGTAGAGAAAAACAACTATAGACTGTAATTTTAACTCTAACCCACCATATAGCCTACTGTACCACTTATTTCATTGTCAGGAGGCGTATAAGATAGTAGCTCTCATACTGCGATGGTGGGAGGTTAAATCAGCAAGTGCACTGTACAGTACGTACTGCTAGTTGTTTATATTGTGGATTAGATTTTGATGAATGAAACCCCTCTCTGTCCAAAGGATCGGCTCAATGTCACCCTATTGTCCTACTGTGGCAAAGTGGGCGGATAACAGTGACTCTCCCTGCCCAATGGCAGGCACGACTCTCATGAGAGTGGAGAAAGGCACTTTTCTGCCATCCAAAATCCCTAAAACTATCATCATTCCGGCTCGGGAACCACACTCTGTAACAGCCTCTACCGCTGAGAGATGCTAGAGCCAATCTGTGCGCCCGCAGCACAATCGAGGCCCTGGGAGCAGGGAGCTGCTTAGCATCGACACTCCAGCGAGACTGTCCGGTCGCCAGACGGATCACATCAGACGGGGAAACACCGCTCTTTGGGTTTGGAGCAGAGGAACTTAAAACCAGGGAATTACGGAGTTTATTCTCGTCTCCTTTTTTCCTCACACAATCCGAAAGTGACAATTTGCTCCATGTCATCATGATCGTGTTCTCGTCGCGCAGTGTACTGCTGTCAGTCTACTATCCTCAGATCTTCCTCATCCTCACCAGCGGCAGTTACCTGTAAGTTGGCACGCAGTTCCTCCCGTGGGTGAGCGAGCGTTCGACGCCGCAACGACGTATGGATTCTGGTTTCTTGATAATTTAATAGCGATCTTGGATGTTTTCATATTGGAATGTGTCTCCCTTTCTTGTTTCCTTTCAAAGATAAAGTCCAGGTAGTCGGATCCTTATTGCAGTGTCGATGGAGCGTTTACAAAATATATTCCAATAAGTTATTTTACAATTAATCAAACCCTATAGGTAGGCTACACATTCTGAATAAAAATGTAATTGTGTGCACGCAACCGGTCCCGGTATATTGCATATATATATCTTAATTTTCCACGTTTATAAAGGATGTTCTGTGTCCACGTGGGAATAAAATAAGTATGTGATTACACCTGAAAGTACACGTGCGTCCTGCAGGTGGATTTGCAATATTGTGGGTAAAACACAACAAAGTCAAAACTGACATTATTTAACGGATGCCTTCAGAATTAGAAATAAAACAATTCCATAAAGGCGACATTGTGTCTTTTGGCCACGGAGTGGCAGAGATGTTCCAGACAATTAGATGGTGCGATTCTGTCATGTTATTGAGGAGAATAGCGAAACGGTCATCCTTTACGCACGTGAACCATAGTCGCCTTTCAAAACCTGTGAAGAATTACGTTAGTGTATTACTGTGCATTACATAGGCCTAGCTGCCGTATACTTTTATATAGCATTTATATAGTATTTATATTTCAAAATGTATCTTTTTAAACCACCCGCGGATGAGTGGTGTTCAAACGAGGCTGCTATACCGGTGATGGACATAGTTAGAATGTTCGTCTTTGAATTAAACGAAAATTAACCTATTGAAAGCGCCTTGGCTTTCCCAAAGCTTCCAAAATACTTCCTCAGTCAGCTCTGATCCCTGCCTGCTGAGAGACCCCAAACCTGATGCTGAAATAGATGTGGTTTTTGGTTAGAGTTAAAGTGTGTTATATGGCTAAGTTTGGTGTTGGTTTGCACATTAAAACGACGTAAAGTTGTTTGTTTTGATGATTTCAATGTGCTTTCTACTACAAAAAATATTTGTTTTAATGACAAATTCCAAACAGGGATTCAAAAGGAATACAATGCCCCATCCTCCAAAGTACTGTGCAGTCTCTCATTAGCCCTCCGCAGCCCATGTTAAGCCATGTTAAACACACTGCATGGGTGGTAAATGGGCCCGCAACGCATGGATTCGGCCGTGCACGCTATCTGTCCATCAGCAGCTGTCGCTACAGCACACCTCACAAGGCAGTGGAATTTCACACCTAATGTTCAAACAGAAATATGTGGAAGCAAAAATGACTCTGTTTTATGAACGTCATACACATACATAGCCACATTATTGGGAGCACAATTGTAGGATTATTTATATTCATTATGTTAGAGCTAGTCTACATTTATATTGTATTGTATAACTACAGTATAATCTAAAGCATCAAATGCTTGGGGAGTATATAAATATCCCACAGGTGCTCAGGTTGTGCAGGTATGTTTATGAAGGTAAAATTCTGCATCAATTATGTTTACCTTTTATACATTTCTGAGGTGCATTGTTAGTGAATTGAGGTGTTCCTGCAGTTATGTTAAAGAAGATGTGTATTACGTCCTTGATCCATATAGCTAAATCTTCACATTAAACATGGTGCCTGGGATCTGTGTACAGTAGCTTGTGGCGTGAATGTGTTGTTGTTTTTTTGTTTAATAATAGAAGCATTCAGAGGCTGCAGTGTATGATGTTGTGTTTACCCATCATTTTGAGTCATTGATTGTTTTTGGGTGTGTTTTTCTTTGCTTTGCTACATATAATCTTATGTTGCCATTCACTATATTCTAATGTTGAAGCAAATAAGGCTATTCTCTGCCAGTTGTTAGCATGGATTCTTATGTGAGATCTATATCTCTCTGACTAGTTGAGCTGTCCCCAAGCTGCACATATACACACACACATATACAGTAGTCATTGCTAAGCAAACAGAATCGTGTTTGTGCACTTTGATGATGCAGGGATTTAAAAAGCTTAGCTGTGGAATTCTCTGTTTTGCGTTGCCTAATGGTTCGGACAGCCTGCGCTATAGTGCTTTTTTGAATTAGCCTGTTGGATGACACGATAAGGAAAGGCAGTTCAGAGTGGTGCCTGCCTATCACACTCAAAAGCATCAACATGCTGGTTTTTATGAGTCCAGTTACGCTGCTCACTGAAGCCTTTGTGACTGAAATGATCCAAATCCATTTTTTTATTGCCAATGGGATTATGTATTTGAAGCAGTTATGCTCCAAATTAATTATGCTTGAAAGCAAACGTCTCCTTTTGCACATTACTTGTCTTAATGAGCCTGACCTTTTAGATAGTATGGGCTGGATGTACTTGCTGCCATTGACTACCACATATATAACAGAGGGTCAGGCCAGGTCAAGAGCGTTTGAGTTTGTTTAATGATGTGTTGTGGTAAAATAAAGGGGGGGTTTTGAAGGAGCAAAATGTTTAAGGGTACTCTTGTAAGTATTACAGTAGTTACAGTGCATATCTCGTTAATTTATAAAATTTTCAGAAATTAGAACCTGCAGGCCTAGTGGCAAATTTTATTCTTCAAAACATATATTTTGCGTGTTGGCGTAATAAGAATATGTTTATTCCAAGTTCTTTTATCAAATTATTTACAAACATAAATAGTAATTTACCAAGGCTCCTTTAAATTCACATTAGGGTTTGCAAAACAAACCTGGGTCATGTACTCTTATTCTGATTAGTATAGATTCATTTCTCCAACATTATAGAGGTAACTTGCATTCACTAGGAAGCATTCATAATGACCCTTGTAGAGACAGTTACAGTAACAGAAAAAACATTTTTACCAGCATGCTAAATTTCAATATTTTGTAGGCCTACCCAGTTTGGTTCGAACACAAACTATTGTTCTATCTCCACCCATCTCTCAGTCATTTCTAACAACCCTCTCTCACACATTGCTGCCTTTGCTGTCATTCAACTTAAGGTTCAAGTGTGGCCTCAACTGTTTGTGGGGAAGCCACTGGAGGCGGGTGACACTTTAAAGCAGGCCATCGCATCAACAGTCATTTGCAGCTCCTTGTACCTGGCATGTTTAAAAGCATACATCTGCAAGGATGTGATGATTATGAAAGGACAATGTTAGAAAAGCCAACATTGTCTTTAGCTGTCTGTTTCAGGTTTCTTGGCAGCTGCTTACACACTGTGCTGTGTGCTGTATCCTATTGCGTCCGAGTAAACCCAGTCTGGGTTCTCAAGCTTCCTACAGAAAAATTAATGGTATAGTCAGCTATTGCAAGCTAAATAAGCTAAGACACCTTTTCATAAAATTCAACAAATATCTCCTCGCTTTTCGGTAGCTTACCATTCTCTGTGCGCATTGAAAAAATAATCTGATACTTCTACACAGCCCTGCCTCCGTAAATAGCAACATAAACAAAGTGGCGAACACCACTTTTATCAACAAAGCCTTAGCAGTACACTTTGCACAATGCATTTCGACGTGGGAGGCGCCGCGGAGGACCGCGGAGCGATACTGTTTTTGGTTTGAGTTCGAAGTTGACTGCAAGAATGACTGACCCTGCCTTCAAGGGATGGGGGATGTCATTGACTTAAACTGTGCACACACTTTCCATGCATACCAGCAATATTAGGATGTGGCGTACAGAATGCAGTGGCGTGTAGAAAGCAGACTGCCATGAAATTTCTCGGTAGCATTTTACACCCCTTTTACACACACACACACACACACACACACACTCAAACACTCACACGGGATTGCGTTTGGTGTGAGCGTCTGGTGCAGACTCAAATCCAGAGCATACATTTGAGAAGCTCACTGAAGCTGTGGCAATGTGGCATGTACTTTATCTGTAGAGTCCTCAGGCCAGGCGTTGAGCCATGCCACTGCCTTACCAAACAATTAACACAAACGTCCCACTGACTCAGTTCTCTTAACTATCGCCGGTCAAACCAATGCGGAATGGCATTGTGGGCAATCAAATAAGCACTGCGTTGTTTTCTTTCCGTGGGATTTTATAGGATGCAGCCATGTGATTTTCATGTTTGATGTTGGATAATGTATGCAGATATTCACTTTGATTGTGCTCTAATCCATTAAAGGGCAATATTTTTTATGAAATATAGCTTCAGTTATCCGTGGAATGTTCATCAATCACTGGCGGCTGAATTGAATCCTGTTCTTGTGAGTCAGTCTGAGTAACTGACTCTGTGTGTGTGTATGTGTGTGTGTGTGTGCGTGTGCTTGCGTGCGTGCATGTGCGTGTGCCTGCGTGTGTGTGTGTGGTGTCTCACTTCGACAGAGCCCTGTCCTCTGTGGTGGCTCTGGGCGCCAACATCATCTGCAACAAGATCCCCGGGCTGGCACCTCGCCAGAGGGCTATCTGCCAGAGTCGCCCGGACGCCATCATCGTGGTGGGCGAGGGCGCCCAGATGGGCATCAATGAGTGTCAATACCAGTTCCGTTATGGTCGCTGGAACTGTTCTGCACTGGGCGAGAGGACGGTCTTTGGTCAGGAGCTGCGAGTAGGTCAGTCTGAGCTGGGTGTGTGTGTGTGTGTGTGTGTGTGTGGAGGGACGGGGGAAGGGGGGGTGGGGGTCTTTGTGACAGCTACAGTATGAGTGCTAATTTACTTTATGTGTGTGTTGTTTAATGTGCTCTTTTAAGGTTGGGGATTTGCTGTTTCTGGGGCACTCTTATGATTGCGTCATCGCACATGCAGGGGGTTTGAACAGGAAGTCTGTGGTCACTGTTTGTCATTTGGTAGTAATAATGGAGCTCGCTTTACTTTTGTATTGAAGAAAGAATAATACGCTCCTTGGCTTGAGTCTGGAATCTGTGGTTAAGCCAGTGTTACAAAACGTTGTTTTGGTTTGAAACACTGACAACATGTTGGTGCAGAGTATAGCGTACACTTTTCTCTACTCCTCCTGCATCCATTCACCCTCTACACCTCCCCCTACCCACATCCTTACATGGGCACTGTGTGCACTGTGTACATATATACTGTACATTGTACCACGCAGTGCATTCATAACATGGTACTGTCGACCCCATCTAAACTCATTGAGATCTGTGAAATATCATTCCTCACAAGCCAAACCCAAGCTGTTCACATCAGGCAGGCAGAACTGAAACCAGCACTGCTGCGGCATTACTGTACGTACATTGATTGAATCTGAACCATCCTCACCATCCTCATTTTAATATACACTCTGAGATTTCCCCATGTGTGCTCTGATTTTAGTTGCTGTAGTCAGTTAGGAGCCTACCGACAATGACTGGGAAAATGTATGATAAAGCTCTGATGGGTAAACCGTATGGTTGAACATTTTTCTCACAAATGAAGAGACAACTAATTATATCATTGCACAGAACGCACATCAGACTGAACTAGGTGGACACATCTGTTGTTAATCGGGCTAAATTGTTTGTGTCCATGCTTGGCTTGTTCACCAGGGACTAGTGTGATGCAGATGAGGGCCTATATGCAGACAATAAAACACATTTACAATACAAACCTCTTGCATGGAGTTAGTTGTATACCCTGACCAACATATATACATTTTATATCACTTAGAAGGGGTTTCGTTGCTGTTATAACATGCGGTGGGCTGTGCATTTAATCTTGTGGCTCTGTTAGCAATCACTGCTCTTTAGGAGTGCCTCAAAAAACATTTTCTCTTTGTTGTAAAGTGGCGCTTTCTTTTGAAATGGAGCCTTGGTTTCCTCACTACTCGCCATCATATCTTGTGTTCTTGTTTTGTTTTTTGTTCTTAGGGTTATATACTAAATTATAGGCTACATGTTATAGACAACTATTACTCTAAGGCATTGTCTTAAGTAGTTCCTTATATCTGGTTTTTGACTTAGTGCTGAGTAAAAAAATAAAAAATATAACGAAACATACTGTAGCTGCATTAGTTCCTTTCTTCATAATATATTTAATTTAGGATTAGAACAATGCATGCAGGGCTCCAAACCAACTTTTCCCACTGGTAGCACTGGTGCTAACAACCTTCTCAGTTGGTCACACCAGCACCTTATTTGGTCGCACCAGTTTTAATTTGATCTTTAGCATGGTGAGTTTCCTACAATGCATGGGCCACATTGCCTACATTACGCAATAGACTCTTTCTACTGCAACTGTATGCATACCGCATTAGCCCTTGTGCTTTTCAACATGCACACGCATTAGTTGTGTCTGAGTTGGTTCTCCGTCTCCTCCAGCCACATCATTTTTAAATAATCATCTTAATCTTTGGAAAACGGTACGCATAAATTCACATAAACAGAGTGCCATCATGTCATCTTCTCCGCTATTCATGTGCACGAGGAGTCGGACGAGAGCTTTAAGAAACTGCAGCAATTGTAACACAACTATGATGTCTGCTGAAAAGCAAATGTTTGTTTAATCTATTTTACCATATGTACATAATTGTGACTAGCAACGAGCTATTTATGCTTACGTAAATAAACTCAACGCGGGGAAACAGACTGAATTTGGCAGACGTTTTAGCTACATTAATTTTTGTAGTACTCGGAGGGTCAAACCCAAATCAAAAGACCAAAAGACTTTATGAATTATTGCTGCTACAACAATCATGTAGGCTACTCATTTTACTTTGTTTGATTAGCCACTCATTAGCTACGGAGGATTGCGACAATGTGAACGCACCGCTGCAAGACGCACTCCCCAGTCTATATGCCACTAGCCGCTGGGTTCGTGTACATACATAGGTCGGTGTGACTACTGCCGTTACATTGCTCATGTTGCAACTGTAAAATCGATCTAATGCTAAGATCGATTGGTTTGGTGCATCTACCTTTTTCCTAGTTATCCGGGATCGTCCTCTGAGGAGAAAATTATGTAGGTTACTCGCTTTGTTGTGAGAGGGAGGACCGTCCATTTGAAATAGTTAGTTTGAGTGCGGTTTGTAGTGGTGAGCGGTGCTTAAACTGCAATTGTGAAGCGGCGGCCCAAAAGTCGCACTGCTGAAAAAAGTGCCGCAAAATGCGACTGAATGGACGCAGTCTGGAGCCCTGGCATGTGCCTATTAGATGATACAGTGTCTGCTCGTTGATAGGATCCTCTATCAATGGCTGGATAGAGGACTGCGATTGGCCAGCTGTCACGGCATCTCTGATGAGCCATTTGCCAGTGAGTTCTGTACTCCTGGAGGTGGGAACATTATTGGTTGGGATCTGAGAGCGCTCATTACATACAGTATAGCAGTGTCCTACTAGATAATCGTGTAGGACCACAGACACCACAGCCAGGCTACTTACTGCCTTGCTCAGCTGCCAATGACAGAATGTGGGAAAAGTAAGGCCATTAGTGTTTATATTTTGTCATTAGCCTGTGCAATGCACAGTTATCATTGTTTCTCGAGATTGAAGATATAACCATGTTCTCTGTACAGGTCTGCGTTTATTACATAATTGTTGAGCTTGGCAAATGAAATCATGGAATACACCCTTGCGACAAAATGTTCCAATCCCTTCTTAGAATCTGCAAAGTCCCACATCATCATAATCAATTGCAGGGGGAAAGCTATCCACGTTCCACTCCCATTGAAGTTTTTCATTCAATCCCCCAAATTATGAACACTAAACCTTCCCCCACCCCTGCTCAGTGATCCTGTCTAAGAATTTGAATTGGTCGGGGGAGATGCTGGCGATTCTTCTTTTTTTTCTTTTCAAGGACTGAAGATCCGCTGACCGCAAGTCTAATGCAGCCTCTCTGCGCTGCCTGCGCTTGAAGGCAGCCTTTCAGTTCTGGAGCCACTCTGTGCCATTACATTTGCTTTCCTAGACAGCACGCATTAATAGGCGGGTTATTGAGCATTACAGTGCCTCTCATATCTTCATTCAGGAGTAGGGGATTTGGTTTCAGAAATGGCCAATCATATACATTTGTCTTTTCTATTCCATACTGAAATATCTATTTGTTCTAGAAAATGTCTGCTGCTGGCAAATGTGCCACTGCTTGACACTTTGCTGAATGCGAGTCGTACATGTAGATGGACTGATGGAAAAATTGATTGAACCTCTGCATTACAGCGGTATCCCTCAACAGTTCCTCTGTTGTGCCGAGAGTTGGCTCCACTATCATGCTGTAACTGACAAACTGGAACACAACTCCATAAACACGCACAGAGGTTTGACTGCCAATTTAAGCACGTTTCTGTTTCCTCAGCAAAGGCCAATTTAGCAGTCTCCCTGCTTTGCCCTACAATTGCGTTGGCATGCTCTGGTACTGCCAGCTCATAAAATGTGGAGCGAATTATCTTGTGCTAACTGATCAGTCAGCTAAAGTGTTATGGAGCTGCATGTTGCAGCCTATTAAGAAGCAATAATAGTATTAAGGCTGATCCATCAGCTAGTCAGAAGGGAGAGAAGAGGACACAGGCTCATGGCATTGATAGACAAATTAACTGGTTTCATCGAGAATCATCTCACTTTTAGAATAACTTTCATACCCTATCCCATAATCATGATTTGTCTATATTCTGTTTTCATCTAATATATTCAAAAACTATCTGGTTTGTATTTAATTTTACATTATTATTAGAAGTAATTGAACTTCAGTTACGGTGTGTTTTGTTATATAAGCACTACAAGTCAAAAAACAGATATCGGGAACTACTTAAGACAATGCCTTACAGTCATTGTTTCTCTAGGACGTGTAGTCTTTAATTCAGTATATAACCCTCAGAACAAAAAACAAAACAAAACATGACCAGAAGAAATGATGGCAAGTTTGCTGTTGTATATTTATGTTAAATCGACATGCTTTGACTTTTGTTGCCTTATCTGAGGTACCACTACACATTTCTCTCTGGGAACCACCTTTAACAAAGATGTCCTTAACTTAAAGAATCTGATCATGAACGGCTTACAGCTCAAGTCGCCTCAGTTCAAACAGCAGTGCACTTGATGTTAGCCATTAGAGCATGAAAATGGACACCTTTCAACGGCTAGGCTGAGCATCAAAGGCCAATGTTGATCCCCCCCCCCCCATCCAACCGTCGTCATAAACTGGCCTTCTCTGGTTACCTTCTGTTTGACTTTCCAGCCAGTTTGTCACCATCTTGATTCATGCTTCTCATTTGAAAGGGGTTTCTTGTTGTGCCGGCGGTGAAATATTGCAGAAGTTCAATGGCGTTGGCCCTGGCTCATTGCACAAGAATGGATGCAGCCAGCGCTTCAGCAGGTAACCACTTTGCTGCCAGAGGTATGCAGCCATTATAGGGCACCACGAACAGCCTTGTATTCTTCTCCCCCTTAAAGCGGCCATGAGCCACATGGTTAGGTGCAATTACAAGCAATATGTTGCCTTGGTTACGTGATTTTCGCACAAACCCAAAGCTTATTTGCGGAAGAGCTGTCTCTCTTTCTCTCTCTGTCTGTCGGTGTCTCCTTGTATCTCAATATCATATTTACTTTGCTCTTTAGGCAGTTTTTACCCAAAGCCTAAAACATACAGTGAATGCAGACTGTATCAGACTGTGAATGCTACCCCTCTCTTCCAAGTGTAGCGATTTGGGTGGAAGTCTGAAGAATTAGCTCATCAGCACATCTTCACGTTGTACTGTACTATAATTCATTATCTTCTAGCCAATGTCTCCCAGCCAGGTTTGACCTAGACTGGCTCCAATGCCCCATGGCCCAGACAGGAGGGTTTAGGTGAGCAGGTTGTCTGATCATTTAGAAATAAATACAGGAAAAGCATTTCCTTTAGGGGTGCTTGAACACATCTGTAGACATAACATTAAATCACTTAAAGGTGGAGTCATCAGTGCAGGAGAAAGATGAACTCAATCAAAACAAAAACACCTTCCTCTTCAATAGCATAAGGCTAGATTAGATGCCTTGCCCTTCATACAATGTGTGCATAGGGCATCTGAGAGAGCACCATTTCATGGTCTTCACCACTGTGTTTGTGTTCCCTTTTACAAAAGGGTTGTAGAAACACTGGATTCTGTGTTTTCATGTGCTCACAGAAAGGGCAGTGTGGAAACCATCAGGAGATATTTGCTGAATTTGACAAAATGTCAATTAGCTTACAATCATGTCTCAGGTTTATGAGGATTGTATAATATAGTGTTTTTACAACTTGTATCTGATTGTAATATACGTGTTATGTGTTTTGCCAATAAAATAAATTGGCCAATAATATAAATATAGTTAATCAAATACTTACATGAATTGGAGGAGCTCCTGCCCTTCCCTGAATCCCTTGCAGTTGATTTGTGCTTGAAATTATATCCCCACTAAATACAAGTACAGCCTTCATGAAATCTGAGGCGAGATTATAAACTCACCGACAATCTGTCCAAATGACCCTGTGGTTAATTTTGTGTTGTTCTTTCACAGCTTGACAGAGTTGAAGTAAATGTATATTGAAATATTAATTTTGACCAGCTGAATGTTTTTGGCAATCTCCCGTTCAATCACTGTATCAAGGTTAACAGCAAAAATCTAAATGTTAAATACACGGCAATTTTTCTTCCTTCAAGGCAAATAACTCAAGCAAGTAATTCTATCCCACTGAAAAGTCCGTTCCATAAATTATTCAAGAATTAGTGAAAGGAGTGAATTTGTAATGCTAGTTACCAGGCAGCTTCCATTTATAAACCTGTACGCTCGGTGGCTTTGGTTCACCTCATATTTTAAAGCCCTTAATGAGTGGGGAGTGAAACTTAGTAATTACATTCCTGCAACAAAAATCTCTATATAACACTCCTCTGACAAGTTCTTCTGACATATTAGCTTATGCATTCCAGTCTGCAGCCAGCCAGTGTGTATATACCCACCCTCACCCTAATAAAGGCAGTCTTAAACCCATTCTTCAAAACAAGCCTTTTCAAGAGAGTACAAGTGGATACTTCGGCACTAGTGAACTCTTCCAAAAAATACCATAAATCAGTGAGTTCCCATGTTCCTGTTGGTTGTGCAATCCTCAGGCAAACGATGTGTTTTAACCACTTCATCCCTAGCTTTTTTTGTTTTTAAACTTTTTACTTGAGTTTTTTCTCTTTTAGTGGATCATGCAGCATGTCTATGTTGCTTTATTTTTAGCACACTTTTTTCATGTGTTTAGCGACGGATGCTAAAGTCCCCTTCGGAGGGTACGTTAGGGATGAACAGGTTAATGCAGATATGCTTTCCTTCCCACAATTCTTGTATCCCATGTACTGTAGATAAAAGCAGTAACTGTAACCAGGATACTTTTACGCGCTACTGCAGATAGAGCGCCTTATTTGGATCCCACCAGAGCGCAGGATAGCCCTCTGGCATTGTTGTTGTTATGGTGGAGCGACCCGATCGTCGCGTGGGAAGGCTGCATGGAACAGGAGTCCCTCCCTGATGGAAACGGGTAGGGTCTTTCCTCCAGCTCTACCCGATAAGGCAGACATTTGCTTTGTTGTCCGGCAGCGCGTGGGTTGTGCTCCCCCCTGCATTGGGCCTTTGGTAAAGGTCATCTCCCTCTGCCGCCCTCCCACTCTTTCCCCTCACGCCCCTTGAATGCCTGGCGGCCAGAGCGCACGGCTGCAGGAGCAGCAAGCAGTGTTGTGCCGTATCGTTGCCCCCGCCACTCCGCCACACTCAGCCTCAGCCATTGAGGCAATGTGGGGTCCCACTGCTTTCCCCTGTGCTGCCTACGCCCCCCCCCCCCCCCTTTCCCTGACAACGCAACCCCCCTAAGTTCCGCTCCCCTCCGCGGAGGCTACTGGCTGTTATCGGCGGGACCTGCGTCCCATTTGTGTCCGTCAGCAGCGCCTGACGCGCATGGGGCTGGGGGGGGGTGGGGTGACAGGATGCGGGAGGATCAACTTTAATCTGGCTGTGCGCTTCTGTCCCACACAATCCCAAGGCGCAGCACTGTATCCTCCCTCTACACACAGCACCGCCACTGGCCTCTTCACACGGGCCAGCAAACACACGGCCACCGGTTCGTTCAGGGCCATGGGCTGTGTGGGAGGGGAGAGAGTGTGTGAAGGTGAAGGGAGTGAAGAGGAGAGGGCGTTTTTAGGGAGGTTTAAAGGTACACTTAGGGCCCACAATAAGAAACCATCACTTTAGTTTAAAGCTCTGACGTTTTAGCTATGACGCTTTCATGCTTTTCAGCAGCATAAGCAGTAACACTCAAACAGTAAGGCCTGTACTTTTAAGCTCAAATATAAATGAAAATGTAAATCAGCTCAATAGGAAAGGAATGATATAATCAGCAGTTAATTTCATGCCAGGGGGGGAGGGTGATCAAATCACTGTTTAACTCTAATAACACCTTTGATGATATGAGTTATAATGGAGATGCCTCCATCTCTGTCGATGTTCTTTCATTGGAGATGTGGGGTTAAAAAAAAGGAAGAAAATAAAAAAATGAACCACCGTCCTCGCACAAACTTGTCAATTACCGCTTTGTGGCACATACAGTACTGGCCCGTTTTGCTGTATGTGAGCAGGTGAGGTCCTGATCTAGTCATTATTAGGATGAAAGTCTGTGGCGAAGGATTTGTGCCTGTTATAGCAAGCCTCAGCATTCAGTCAGAAGGCTTTATCTCCACCTCAGAGAAGAAAATGTAGGCTTTTTTTTTTTACGTTTTATGCGCAATCATCTGTGCCTTGGAGGCATCTTACAGAGTCTCTGTGTTAAATACCGGCTACATTAAATACCTTAATTGTTTTTTAGCTTTACTTCTCAAAGCAGTCACTGTTCTTTGAGTTGAACTTAGCACCCGAAGACAGCGGCTCTGCCAAAGCATGTAACTCCCTCAACTCTACAATCTAAGTGTGAGTATGTAGAGCCTAGTTCTGGTAAAACAATATTATTTTATTGTACAGGAACATGGCTGCACTAATTCCTCTAGCTGCAAACCTCACGGACCACAACTTCGTCTATAATTTGCTGGGAGTTATGTTCATAGCAACGGTACATAAAGCGGAACGGAAAACAGTAGTAGAAAGCGCATTAGTCAGTTGAACGATCAATATACAAAGCTAGGGGTTTTCCTCTCTCTTTCCCCTTCTATGGGGCCCTGGGCACCCAAGCCCAGGACCGAGCAATACGTGGGTTTGAGCTTGTGTTTAAGGGTGCTCATGTTTATTCAGATGTAATAATACTGTAGCTGTGCTGTGTTCAGATGGCTATCTTGTCAAATGGTAACCCTACCTTTAATCCATATGATATACAATATATTCACTATTGCTATTAACAACAGTCTTCTGAGTCACAAGTTACAGGTTATTGTTGGTAGTCAGAACATGGCTTAAGATCACATTCATAGGATATAATGCTTTTAATTAAATGAGCTGTTTGGCTAATAATACTATACGGAAATGGCATTGGTCAGCAGAAGAGCTTTATCATACGTAGTCAAAACAGTTGTGGAATAAAATGGTCAAAGTGTTTTATAAAGCTAACACACTTCTCATTGTTACCATAACCATAATGGAGTGACCCCATGTCACCAAAAGGTGACACTTTCCCTTTGTTCTATGTGATGTCATAGGCCTATATGACATATAAGTCATCTGTTGCCTTTGTCAGATGACTAGCTCTTAAAATGTCACGTAACTGGTCCTGGCTAAACGTAACTCCTTATGCAACTCCAGCTGTGTCCCTAGGCACTATGTACATGTCAAAGAATGAGGGGTCCTTTCAAAAGCGTTCCCCTTCACTGATTTACCGTCAGACTGGGGTTGTGCGGAGAGCCCACTGGATTGCCCTGGCTCAGGGTGTGTGTGTGTATCTGTGCGTGCGTGTGTGAGCATGCATACATCTGCATGTGTATGCATGCTCTGCCCTAGCTCCACAGAATAGCCAGCCACCCACATTCCAGCATGTAGACCCTTTCTCTCTGCAGATCTCCCCCCGTAAAGGATCCTCACCCTGTCTCCCTGTCCGCCCGTAACGCTTCACATCGAAGCTATTAAGTCTCTCCTGGGCTGTGACACGCTTCATTGCAGCTGTTATCACCACATATGACAGACTACACCCTCCTTTGTGCTTTTAATTGTGTTTGGGAGCACATACGTACAGAATAGTTTTCATGGAGTACCGAATACTCAAATAACACAGATAATATAGTGTTTCCCTTTGCTCTGCTCTTAGTCTATGTAGTAAAAAAAAAGACTATGCTTGTTCATCCAAATGTTAATTTACATTTTATTTTCTCTTCGCTCTCGACTCTTAAAAGGCACTTAAATTCTTGCTTTTTGGGGTTGTATTTGGACAAAGAATAGGCCGCTATTCCGTACCCAGAGTGCAGTGTTCCCTTCCCAGAGTGCAGGGTTCTCGTCCCAGAGAGCAGGCAGTGTTGCCCTCCCGTTCCACTCCCGTCAGAAACATAGCGTAACTGTGGCCTGTTCGCGGTGAAGGCTTGTCGGGACAGAGGAGCCTGGCAGCAGTGATGCTACAGAGGCTAGCTTGCGCTAAGCCAGAGCTAGCTTGACTCTGTAGGCTGTAAATCTCCTGTCCTGTGTCGTGTGAAATTTGCTTAGTGGTGCGCCTGCCTCCAGCTCTAAACACAGATGGCAAGCCACCACATCCAGACATTTTATATTTAATTTTTTTCTGTGACCCATTTTCGGAAGACGGTTCCAAAAAGGATGACAGGCATCACAGCGGAGGCAGGTGTCCAAAGTGGCATGGCCAGCTAATGTGAAGGCCGTGGCACGCTGACTCAGTTGCTCTCAATACATGGGCGGCTTTAGCTCCTGTTCCACGGGTGTATTGAGATATGTTGTCATCTCCTCGGCTAGTTCATAGTTCATACAGTGATCGGAGCAAGTGTGGTCTTCACCCTCCTTTCCTCCCTTCCTTTCCTCTTGGACAGTGTTGCAGACACTTGCCACTGAACTCCATTAGACATCTGGTTTAATATTCCCCCTATTCTTCTCCTCTGGACCTCTCCAAGTTCATTGAGGTTTTTCTGGTCACTTCAATTTTCCACTGGCAGCTAGTGAGGCTATCCCATGGTAGTTTGTCCTGCTGGAGGGCTGTCAGTACTCTAGGGCCAGCATCTCGCTCTCTCTGCTGTTGTGCTAGTTCCACTTCCCCATGTCACCAACCAGTCCTGCTTCAGAGATAAGAGTGTGAGGAGACCATGGCCCTCTGTAGAGGCATCTTTAGATGTTTCACATCAACAACAACAATGAGCTTGTTTCACATCAACAACAACAATGAGCTCCTCCTTCTTGCCTTCGTAAAATAGCTATTATTTATGCAACAATAATAATAATATTATTGAAATGAAAATGAAATAATTTTGCAACCCCTACTTTGAGCCAAAGATATTTTAAAATGCTTATTTTTTGGAAGTTGTCAGGGGTTTGACAAGCAACACAAGCCCCAAGAGCATTGTCATTTCAAAGGGCACACAAACTGACCTGCATCTATGAGAGAAGAGGCCACCCTTTCTTTCCTGTTTTTACCATTTCAGTGATAGTGTGTGTGTGCGTGTGTGTGCACGCTCGCATGCGCACACACACTTGCTTGTATCCATGTTCGCGTGCGCAGATGAGTCTGTGTGCGTGTGTTTGTGTGTGTGGGCGTACATGCGTGTGCACATGTAAGAGAGGAATGGGCGGGCACAGCTATAACATGCCCACAAGCTAGTGGGGCACAGCTCTATAGCTAACCAGAGAAGCATGTGGTTGTCACTCAGTGCCCACCAGGCAAAACATTGGCAAGGGCAAAGCACTGCAGCTCACAACCCCAACATACTTTAGGAAACAAACATTTGGTTTACAGCAGGAAAAGGAAAGTATGGACATTAAGCCAAAAGTAAAATTAGGGGGTACAGAAACTGGAAAAATGTACTACTGTACATAGCCTACTATGTTATCATTCTCATATCAGAAGCTTCATTTGATAGCCAAATGCCTATTAAACAGTTTGAGAATACATTTTATATGGGCTGAAAAAAATGACAATTGCCTGTAAGAATGTGTATTTACTTCCACCCTGTCTTCATCTCAGTAAGGCTAGGCTATAGCTTAGCCATTTTTATGACCACAGTGTTTGGGCCCATAACATAAGGTAAAATAAGCAATGATTTAACGTCTAGCAGCTTTCAAAATCGTTGAAAGTTTATTTGGCCAGGAAAACAGAGGAAACCAAATAATTTAGTATTTTGTTACCTTAGAACTATACTGAATTTGTTGTAATTTGCTGCTGGCAGTGTAAACAATGTAGGCATATTCATTGGTTAGTTTAAGGACATTATTCCTCTTGTTTTTAGTCATTGGAATGTGTATACAGTATAGCTGCAATGTTTCACTTGATATCACATTATCCCCCAATTGTACTGTACCTTAGCTAGAATCACACAGTTTTTTTTAAACAAACTACAGTTATACTTTGCTGGTTGATATAGTTAGTAGATAGTAGATACTAGTTAGATAAGATAAGACACGATAAGATAATATAGACTATATTGATCCCACTGTGGGGAAATGTAGTTGTTACAGCAACTCCATATTAAGAATACGACACAAAATATAAAACAATAGCAAAGATAAACAGCAATAAATAAAATGATAAACTATACACTATAAATATGTCAGTGGATATATAGTACAGATGCAAATGTTGCATACAGTGAAAATAGCAGATGCAGTAAAAATAGTAATAATGCTACATTGTGGTTATGAAAACCATTTTCATACATTACCAGCACAATTATTTGTTTGTTGCCAAATTAAAACGGCTGACTGCTGTCTGGTGTCATGCATGCATGACACAAGACATTGCATTTAGGGTGCAGTAGTCTGTTGCTGAAGGAGCTACGCAGGGACCACATAGTCTCATGCAGAGTTTGTCCATGATTGCCCCCAGCTTGCTTAGCATTCACATTGATAAACTATTTAAACAAATGCAGGCAAACATTTATAAACAACGGTCACTGACACTGAGGGGAAATTCTAAGTAACTTTGTCATCCATTGTATTTGAAATATACGCCACATGGTGTACTACAGTACATGTTTTATGGAAAGGTAAACAATGTTTGGATTTCTCGTTCACAGCATGATTTCCCGCCACAATTGAACTTCTAGAAGGAAACCCCCCATGTTTAGTGAATGGTGGATGGAATGGTTTTATTTAATTTAGAACAAATGTGTTCAATGTGTAAACACTTCTGCCTGCTGTATTGGCTAGTGAGGTTAAGAAGAGAGGTTTATGTTTGTTTTTCTTGCATGTTAGTCTCAATATTGAGTTAAATGCATCGGATATGAACAGCATGGCTGTGGAGTGGTGTAATCTGATTGATTTCTAGGAACAACAGAACACAGACTAAACCATCAAGCAGTCTGAAGTGCAGAGAAGAACAAATACACCCGCGGTATCTCTTGAGTATATTACACAACATACACATCAGCAACCAAAGGGAACAGAGAGGCTCAACAGATAGCATAGCATCCTGGCTATCTTTTAACATGGCTTATGCTAGAGCCTGGTGTGTCTTTTAAAGGAAAACAGGGCAGAGGAAACTATGTATGTATTAAGTTTAACTATAGTAACTTAGTTAAATCAGTGTAACTATAATAGGTATACTCTAACTAACGGTACAGTAGACCACATAAGAGAATATAAATGTAAACACATGCTAATTGTCAGAGACAGGTAGGGAATGCTAACATCCTATTGGTCTAGTGGTACAATTTTGCTTAAATCGATCCCGATTCTCCAAAGTCGCCCATTGCAACTTTATTGATTGATACAGGCTTGCTGTTTTCACTGTCCAGTTGACTGTTGGAAGGAGAGAATCAATCAGTAGTTCTGTCTGTACTGACATGATTCTGACCACAACACTGTTTGGTGTCCAGGGAGATGGTTGTTAATTTCCAGTCCTCACAGTTATAAACTATGTTGTCGGGCAGAGGAGCGGTATACGACCCTGACAGTCTCTCCCATGCAGGCAGGGAGCAGTGAGACAGAGACATGCAGACCCTGGCCGGTTGTAGTGTAGTGGGCTGCCGTGCAAGGTGCTCCTTCAGAGGAATTCAGCACTTTGGACAGCACCTATACCAGCTCTCCTCACACTGGGATCTCAGCACTGAACACTCAGAGGCCAGGCTCAGAGACTTTGCGGTCGGATCTGTGACCACATGTCTGCCAAGATGCATGGAGCAAGGAGGGAGGGGGGGGGGCTTCATTGGAGAAAAGATTGAGTGGCTTATCGCATATGAGCTTAGAGATAGTGTGCTGATTTTCAAGATATATTTCAACTTCAGGCCAGCACTATGATTAAAGAACAAACTTATCTTAACCAGTTATTTACCAGTTATTTAAAAAAAAGCTTCTACAGTCAGCATTTTATATTGTGTGGCATAGGGCCATATTAAGTTGGTTAGGAAGGCACAACCAAATGAAGTTACTGTAATAAAGTGACTTCGACAAGGTGTTAATCCATCTGAATTCATGTCTGTCACGGTCCGCCCCCCGTTGTCCTGGCTTTTGAGTGTTGCTGTCCAGCCCTTCTGAGTCCCTGTGTTGATTGTTTATTGGTTTCACCTGCTGCCTTACCTTCTGTCCAATGGCACGCGTTGTGTGTTCGTATATATAAGCTTGTGAGCTATGCCTTTTATCGTCGGTTTATTGTTGTATTGTTCTTGCACTACGTGTAATAAACCCATGTTCAGACTTACCCTGCTGTCGTGCATTTTGGGTCCACCCGCCCGCAGAACCTGACAATGTCTGTGAAACGAAACCGGCCGTGAGAGTTTTAGAAAGAGTAGCTCCCACCATGGTGGATGTGTTGGGAGGATGGGCAAGGGCGCCTTGAGGATGTAACTCAACACATCTGTGTGAGAGACACCTTAGAGTGTCCCCTGTGTTACTCCCACATGACAAGCTGTTGGGTGGGTGGGGGTTGTGTGTGTGAAGGTGGGGGAAGGGAATTTATGTTGTACGCTGTTTCAAACCTAAATAACATATTTGTAAACGCTGCTCTCAACCACAAAAGCAATAACGGACACAAATGAGTGTTCCTATCAGTGGAGCCAAAATGGCTAACCCTCCTCAGCCAGTGTGGGTATTGTAGTCCATCGCCTACCCAGGAGTTACTGAACCCCCTGGCCTTCCCCTCTTTCAGGCAGTCGGGAAGCAGCGTTCACCTACGCCATCACGGCCGCAGGCGTTGCCCATGCCATCACGGCCGCCTGTAGCCAGGGCAACCTGAGCCAGTGCGGCTGTGACCGGGAGAAGCAGGGCTACTACAACCAGGAGGAAGGCTGGAAGTGGGGCGGATGCTCGGCGGACATCAAGTATGGCATCGAGTTCTCCCGCCGCTTCGTGGACGCCCGGGAGATCAAGAAGACCCCCCGCCGGCTGATGAACCTGCACAATAATGACGCAGGCAGGAAGGTATATTTGACCGCGCATGACCACTTCCTGTGTCAGTGCCTGCACGTCAATAAGCATGCACCGAGAAAGGGATCTGACATATTACATAATATGTGTTATAGGTATTTAACTCTGTGTGCGTGTCCGTGTGTGCGTGTGTGTGTGTTTGTGTGTGTGTGTGTGTGCGTGCGCGTGCGTGTGTGTGACACTGAATTGCTGCTGGACTGTTTACCCATGTGTCATCCTTCCGCCATCTTATTTTGCTTCAGGCAATCCATGAATGAATGGGTTTTCCTTCGAGATGCATCTCACTGACTGTATCAGGAACATTGTGTGCTACAGTCAGCGTGTGTATTGTCATGGTTGGGAAAGTATGACGGGGTTAGACTCTCGAATTACATGATGGAGTTAGAGGAACTCAATGGATGGGAAACCGCCATGTCGCCCAAAGAAAGCAAGACGAATAATTCTCTGTGTCATACCCAAACATGCTGCTGTTATTTGACTGGGTCAATTCAGTGGGCGAGGGTCGGGCAGACATTGTGGGTGTTGTTTGTCACTGTGACGCCCGAGCCATGAAGGGACTATTAATCATAGAAATGGTGTGTAGACTGTGTGTACTGTGTATACTGCGGAAGAAGAGACGCACTACAAAGAAGGCTCTGACACTGTTCAAATTAAACTGAGGCCCGGCCCCCTTAGTTCTGGCCAGGGTGTCCCTAGTTCAACTTGAACTCACAAGTTGGGGGAGCCATTCATTTATTTACTTTCGCGGTCATATGAACTGTTAGAGCACAGACATGGGTGTGGCAGAGCCCACCTCAGGTCCGATTTTGTAGACCGCATCACAGTATTTAGCCCAACACCAGTCATTTATTACAGTACGCAATTTAAATGAACATAAGAAATGCCGTTATTCTTAATGTTTGCTCTTGTATCGCAGGGGGTGTTTCTGATCAAGCCCTGACTTGTATTTATTAAGTTTATGTGTTTGACATTATTCACCTTACCTGTGCCGATTATAATTTTCTGTTATAAAAACCTTTATAGCCTAACTGGTTGCTGTGAATTCTCGTTAATTCCACCCCATAAACAGCCAGTTTTTGTGCATTGCAATGTGTATCAACCAATATTATAAATATAAAATAAGAACGTAAATAGATTAATTACCGTGTTAAATTTGTGATAGGCCTAAGCAAACCGTGTGTTTGGACAGAAAAGCCTAATAAGAGGCAATTGGTGCATATAAATTCACCAAAATGCAGGAAATGACCCTAAAAATGTCCTGGGGGAGGACCCCAGACCCCCCACTTCATGTGTCCACCCCTCTCCCCATAATAAACTCTAATGTGGGCCCCCCAAAGAGCTGGAGGGTAATTCAAACACTGTTCTGACATGAGAAAATATGTTGATTTACATTTAAATCAAACCTAACTACGTATTCTGTTGGATAACAGGGAACATTTCATGGTTTGGGGCTTTGTGTAACAGGGAGAAAGGGTGGGCAGGAACCAGGTGCAGGTTAACCAAAAATATGGTATATTTAATGAGGGAACAAAACAATACTCACCACGACAGCAAACAATAATCAACAAAGAAGAAAAGACAAACCCCAACGTAAATACCCCAAGTCCACTCTCTCCACACAATAAACCCCTAGCCTAAACATTGCTGGTCTTCCCATTCCACTGCCAACAACTGCCAAAAGTCTTGGTGTGACATTTGATAACTCCCTATCATTTGAATCACACATCAAAACCATCACCCGGGCATCCTTCTTCCACCTCCGAAACATATCCAGGCTTTGTCCTTCAAACTCTCATCCACGCCTTTGTCACTTCCTGTCTGGATAACTGCAAACCTCTTCTCTCTGGCATTCCCACCAAATTCATCAATCAACTCCAATTAGTTCAAAACTCTGCTGCCAGAATCCTCACAAACACAAGGTCAACAGATCACATCACTCCAATTCGGTTTCAACTTCCTGTAAAATTCCTTTTCAACTTTAATACTCTCCTCCTCACGTACAAGGCCCTTCACAATCTGGTTCCCTCCTACCTCTCAGGCCTTCTCCTTGCATACACTGCCTCCTGATCTCTCCACTGCTCCTCTATAGCTTTTGATCACCCCCCCATTCCTCCTCTCCACTATTGGGGCTCGGGCCTTCAGCTGCTCTGCCCTCAGACTCTGGAACGCCCTTCCCCTGCACATACGACATGCCACCACGGTCACCTCCTTTGCTAAACTCAGAAAAACCCATCTCTTTAAAGGTGCCTATACCATTTAACACTTTGTTCCACTCTCCCCCGCCCTCCCAATAAGCATGGATTATTATTTGATTTTGTATATATTTCCCAAATAATGTTTGATTTAATTGTATATTGTTTCAAAAGTGTATATTCCTATGTCCATTACTATAGTATATATCTTAACAAAATGTGGCGTCCTGAAAGGCGTCCTGAAATAAAATGTATTAGAATTATTATTATTATCAAAAGAATAATTAGGATATCATATTGCTTTTAACAATGGCGTAGCGTGATGATGCCGGGCCCTGGTGCAAGGTTTCCTTACGGACCCTTAAATCACCTTAAATCAGCAAACTTTTCAACTTAAGACCACGCACAAACATTAGCCTATGTCATCTCTCATACATGTTGATTTGCCCTGGCTCAAGTTGAGTAATACTATATTCTATATTAAAAAATATTAGTACTATATTATTACTGTAAAGAGATGTAAGAAGAATTATTAGTTTCCAGATAAATGTAGCGTAATCTATATATTGATCCTTTATACGTACTGAGCTACTAAGATTAGCTACCATATTAGGGTTGCATTTTGAAACATCGCTATATACTGTAAATATAAATGTGAAGCCACTGTTGCTATAAATACTGTATACTGGTTTGTGATCGCGGTGTAATAGAAACAAACACAAACTGTAAAATCAATCATAAGTACAATGTATATGATAGAGGCCTCTGTCGGGGCTCCAAACCATGCAACAGCACCCCCTGCACCCCCTACCGCTACGTGTATGGCTTTTAATAGCTAATATGGTACAAGTGTTTTATTCCATTACTGAACCAATTGAATATACAGTAAATGAACAGCCAGTGTATCACTACCATTTCAAAAGGGTCAGTTGGACAAGTGATCATTAAATGGGGAATATGTTAATATTGAACTAATTGGTAACAGATCGTAAACTTTGATGGACACAGTTTAAATAAAGGTTCCCATGTACCCGTCAGAACTTCAGATTCATCACTAAGGCCATAAGATATGAGTAATTCTTGTTCTGAATCATATACATAATTTTTTAATCTGGCATTATTAGCTTGGTTAAGTTTATATTATGTTAATTTTCATTCAAAGGGTAAATGTTTAAACCCATCAATGGAAAATATTGCATGTTGTGTATATTTTGTGTCTGATAGAAATGACGAGTTCTACCACACTTGTATGGCGAGATGCCAGGAAAAAGCTGCACTGGAAAAATACGCTGTACTAAACAGTATAACGTCCTAATTGAGTCACAGGAGTCATGTCAGGTCTATTATAAATGTGTAAATGCATCCTGTTCAAGCCACTCGGACATTATTTTTGTTAATTGACCTGAGTGCAGTAAGACACAGATTGGGTACAGTTTGAATTTTAAATGTTTTTTGCCGGGGCCGGCCAACATGATGTCGCTTACTGAGTCCCTGACTGTCTGACTGAATGACCGACCTTGTTAAAAAGCGAATGCGCAACATATGCGCGCCATTCTACACAGTAGGTAGCGGTAGCACCAATAGCATGAAACTGCAGAGAAAAATACATCATCTCTAATAATGGAGATATAATATCTCCACTTATTCCTGGGTCTAAGCAGCACCTCCCACAGTATCTCATACGCCTTCTCCAGATCAACAAAACACATGTAGACCAGAAGGGCATACTCCCAGGCCTCCTCCAGGATCCTTGCAAGAGTAAAGAGTTAGTCCATGGTTCTATGTCCAGGACGAAATCCGCATTGTTCTTTTTCAATATGAGGTTCGACAATCGCCCTCCAGCACCTTAGAATAGACTTTACCAGGGCGGCTGAGTAGTGTGATCGGGGTGAATCCCCGGGGCTTTGCCACTGTGGAGTTGTTTGACTACCTCAGTGACCTCCCCCAGGGAAATTGATGATGATCCCCCATCAGCCTCCAACTCTGTCTCTACCATAGAGAGCGTGTCAGTCGGATTAAGGAGTTCATCAAAGTGTTGCTTCCACCGCCCAATTACCTCCTCAGTTGAGGTCAACAGCGTCCCATCTTTACTGTACACAGCTTGGATGGTACCCCGCTTCCCCCTCCTGAGGTGGCGGACGGCTTTCCAGAAAGACTTTGGTGCCGACCGAAAATCTTTCTCCATGGCTTCTCCCAACTTCTCCCACACCCGCTGCTTTGCTTCTGCTATGGCAGATGCTGCAGCCCTTTGGGCCCGTCGGTACCTTGCCTCCAGAGTTTTCCGGGACAACATATCCCGAAAGGCCTCCTTCTTCAGATAAATTTTGCCTTGACACTTAAATATTGAGTTTTTTTTTTTTACTATATGCGTCAGGATTAGGCAGTAAAAAAGAGTATATCTTCTCGACTCATCATATGTTTAAAAGGGCCTGTTTAGTAATTACTTGAGTATATTACAATAACTAGACTTTAAAGTAGTACTTTACAACAGTACCATAACTAGGCCATGTGAATAGTCTCTTGCATTCACTACATTTATTGCATTTGTTGGCACTTGCAGTATGTTAATGGAGTTATCTTTGCTGTGTACATATGCCCTAGTTTTGATTTTAATGTGTATTGGCTGTGTGTTTGCTATAGGAGTCTCATTTGTTCTCCATTTATGTATTTTTATGGAAGTAGAGTGAATTACATTGTAGGATATTACCAACAAGTCTATTTTCCACCATTCCCTGACAGCTGGCATCGGCGCTTCTCTTAGAATGTCAGATATGCTTCATTTGGTCCACTTCATAGGAATCTGCCCTCTGCCCAAATGCATGTCTAGCCATTGAATGGAACTGTTGAAACATATATGAAAAGCGTATAGTGACTTCAGGAGATTAACATGCATCCTTTTGTGGAGTACTGATTTCTGACATATCTGACCCATGTATGGCACCACTTCCAGTGCTTTAAAAAAAGCATATCAATTTACAGACCAGGACTATAAAAGCCTACATTATTTAGTCACCATCTGCCCAATCCTAATTGATAAATCCAAGTTAAAGTGAAAACAAACCAGTAATGCATCACAATACAGCTCTAGACAATACACTTTTCTTTATAGCAATGCCAACATCTGTTTTGCTGAAGAAAATGTCAATATCTGCTCACACATGGTTGTGTCTATAAAATATGATTTTATTCTTTTAATGTCCTTGCAAATGAAAGCATGTTACGAAGACAAAGGCACATACCGTATCAACAATAACTAAAAACACATGGTATATAACAACAAACATGGCAACAATGACAAAATCATAAGAGAAAACACAAGATATATGAGTTCATATTAAAAGCAACTGCTTTTCATTATGTAAGGAGCCTATATTGACAATTGGTATTGTCTATAGTTTGGTTTTATTGTTGTATTAAATATGGCAGTCAGGAATAATCAGGAGGCTAATCATTAAATTTCATATTTTTTTTCTATTACAGTTTAATTATCTTTAATATACTGTGAATGCAATACTTCAAATGTGGTTATGGCTGTTTATATGAATGTCATTTTAAATGTTATATTAATATGCCGCTAAGAAAGTTTGCTCATATCTCATTTCATAGTGAGCCAGATATGAGGCTCTTCTTCAAGGGGGTCATAGGTCACAGAGTTAGCGGCCCTGCCCCCATATGAATCTTCATCTCCCCTGGTCTTCTCTGTAGGTTCTGGAAGAGCGCATGAAGCTGGAGTGTAAGTGCCATGGCGTATCGGGCTCGTGCACCACCAAGACCTGCTGGACCACCCTTCCCAAGTTCCGCGAGATCGGCTACGTGCTGAAGGACAAGTACAACGAAGCCGTACACGTGGAGGTGGTCCGGGCCAGCCGCCTACGGCAGCCCACCCACCTCAAGGTGAAGCAGACGCAAGGTTACCGCAAGCCCATGGAAACGGACCTGGTGTACATCGAGCGCTCGCCCAACTACTGCGAGGAGGATGTGGCCACGGGCAGCGTGGGCACCCAGGGGCGCCTGTGCAACCGCACGTCGCCGCACACGGACGGCTGCGACCTGATGTGCTGTGGCCGGGGATACAACACGCACCAGTACACCAAGGTGTGGCAGTGCAACTGTAAGTTCCAGTGGTGCTGCTTCGTCAAGTGCAACATGTGCAGTGAGCGGACGGAGGTGTTCACCTGTAAATAACCCCCCTGCCCCCATCCCCGGCCAGGACACCGAGTTTGAGGCGATGGCGGAGGCGGGGGCCATGGAAATGGCAGGATCAGGAGGTTTTGGGAGGGGAAGGGTCGGGGAGGGGAGGGGGTACCAGAGTGCGTCGTGATGGAATGTGTGTCCCGGGCACTCGGGGGGGGGGGGGGTATTGCGAAACGGGGACAATGGAATTGACACTATCAGCTCTTCATGGCATCATTTTGCACAGCAGAATCTATATTTGCTTTTGAGAAAGTAAAGGCTAGGCTAATTATCAGTAGGAAATACCCGAGAACTTGACTGACACTAAGAGATTGTGCTCACGTACTGACATGTCCGCTGTGGATTTGGGACAACACGAACTGAATGATGCCCTCGTCGGGAACTGTGCTTTGTACGCTGGGATTTGTAGTTCTGGATCTCACAGGAGACACTCGCGTTGAAAACAAGGACAGGACTGTTGACGGGGTGACCCAGAGAGAACCCCCAAAGTTGCTAGTCCAATTTCCACTATGATGGGTGGTGGTGGTGGGGGAAGAATGGGTGGGGGGCAGAGGTGATATTTTGACCCCCTCCTCACTCTACTGCCACACCAAATTGGTTGGGTCTAATGATGGAGGTTTGTAGAAATGAAGAACACTTTGTTAAGTATGGTGCCGTGAGTCGCGCCAAAAGCTGAGTGGAGAATTCTCTTCGTAAAGCCCTCTGCTGCCAACTGGAATGTGATGGTGTATGTTAGATTTCCAGTCACACTGCAACTGTCTGTTTGAACACTGAAAATAAATTGTTTATTTATGTTATAGTATCTTAAAACAAAGCACTAACGGGTAGAGAGTGATGTCTTTTTTTTGTACTAAGTGTAAGAAAATACTTTTTAGAACCTTTGACTGAAGATGTGTCTATTAGAAAATACCCCACAAAACCCTCACAACAATTTCCATTTTCTAAAAACTGTAAACATAGTTTCATTATTTCATTAATACCAGTGTGTTGACAACAGAAACATCATTACAGTGTATTTCACATTGAGTCACCTTCTATTTTACAGTAGCATAGCTTGTTTGCTGTCCTCTATATACACAAACATTAACATCTGTTTGGATTTGCAATCATAGACAGTAGATCCATGTAACCGCAGCGATCCTTCACTTCATGATATGAAATGTACATGTTGCTGGATGTGTTGTCATATCAACTATTTCTATTTATAGACAGCTCATATGACATCAATAAAATCAAATTTGACTCAGTTTTGAAATTCATTGAATTAACTGACTAAATGCTGAATGAGGACAATTAGGTGAGCGTTTCTCTCTTAAATGCTAACCAATGGGCAGCAAACATTGGTGGTTTCAAAGCATTTGTTTAACCTAGAAAGAAATAGAGGAAGGTTCAGATTGTGGGTTGTGAAATAAAGGACATACTTTTAATTTATTTTAAGTATTCCTGAGCCATTTGGACAGCCACCTGAAAGTGGCAGTCCAGATGGCCCAAATCAGCCACTCTAATATCATTTAAGGTTAAACTGGCATGTTTCTAAATGTCTTGCTGAGTGCTGTATCAACTTTCTTTATTCAAAACAGACACAGTATGAGACTTCAATAAAATCCCCTTTGTCTTTGCTTTTAAATCTATTGCTCAGACATTAACATTTCTCTCTCTTCTATTTGAATTTTGCTAAAACGTTAAGAAACTATCATTTGATACATTACATTTATATTACTGTAGACTATTTGTTGCATATGGCTGGTTCGTCTAATATGGATGTTTTGGAGTAAGCAGTTACCTAATCTAATATGCAAATCTGGCCACTCGTCAGCCATCTTGGTAACGCCTCACTATTTCATGCTAATAATATCAGGTGCTTGAGTCTGTGCAACCACGTGATTGCCTTAATCAGTTAATGGTTTTGCTGTTATAAAGCAGACAATTGGCTCTTTGGGGGATGTGGGGGATACCAACCTCTGTCTTTGACGTTACGGACTTCTCCCTTAGAGTTCCATTAATAATTGTTTATTAAGTGGTTTGTCTAATGTTTCTTCTGACATAACTCAGCTAACTTACAGTTACAGTAACAATACACATAGCCCTATAGTAGCCAACTAATGCAGTGTGCATACATATAACCTTTGATATTAACCCTGGACACATAATGTGCAGTGCATAATGCACTTAAAATAGCAGCACTTTATATTTTACCACTTTTTTATATAATTGGCAAGAGCATGCCAATGATGCTCATCATACACAATTAACATTTAAATATACTGTAGCACCCACCTCCCAATGTTTTGAATGTGATTTTTAAATGCTGTAGTCCAATGTTCTCTACATACTCTACATATGTTTAATTATTTTTTGTGCACATGTCATTTTATCTGCACATTTTAGTGCCAATGTAACATTGATTGCACTTTGCATGACCTTATCACCTGGTGCCGTATCATTTGTAGTTTTCATACTAGTGTATCACATATGATAAACTATTTATTATATGACAGATAAATCATACTAATCTAAAATAGTTTTTTTTTCCTTATATATTTAACACATTTAAAAAAATAATTTGTAATGGTAATTTGTAATGCTCACTTTAGAAGGTTTAACATTGAATTTATCAATTCATAGATAAATTCTTCCATTTTAGCTGTTAACATGTCCACTAAAATGTTCAATTTTAGCTGTCATGTTAAGTATTACAACAAATATCAAAAGCTATTATTTTCATGAATTCCCCTAAACGGAAAACACTCATATTGAATCCGGTCATTGTGTGTGTTTAGTATTTTAGCCAAAATCTATGTAGAAGTAGAAGTATGCAAAACCCTCCAATCATCCCTTAGTACAGGAATTGGCAACATGTTAGGAAGCAGAAATCATTAAACATTCTAAATAAATAAAACAAGCAGTGTGCTGACTTTGACATTATTTGGTACACAGCACATGTTCATAATATGCTGTGGTTTCATCCTTGATTATGGTACGCATTGAACAGGAGTCAATTATCTCTTCCAGTAAGGATAATCTTCATGTCTGCATCAAAAGTGATGTGATTTTAAACTAAAATGAAAGCAGGAAAAATACCAGTAAATAGTTTAACCAAGTTGTTAAACATAATAATTTCAAGTACAAAATAAAAATAGTTTTATGACGATTATTTGTCAAGATTTGTATTAAAATGGAAAAATAGCTTGGCCAATCAGTGGTTAGCTGAAGTGTTTATGAAGATGATTACATCAGTGTTTGTCGCACGTTTCGCTTTCCACCAGCGCTCTGGCAGTTTGGAAGTTAGTAAGTTTGGAAGTAAATTTGATTTAAAAATGCATTAGCACCACCTTTATGACAAATGCTTTTGAAATGAGGGGTTCCATACTCTTGTGGCATAATGAAATTGGAGCTTGCAAGATTAGAATGGTTCACAAGGCTATAACCATACTGTACCTGTACTAGTGTGAGCACAACTGCAGTTCCCACGACATGGAGGAGGGGAAAACAAATCCTTCTAAATTCCTGAAATTGCTTCTTCTTCTTTTTTTTTTCTTGGGGTCTAATTGACCTAGCCTTGCAAGACCATCCTGATCTTGCAAGCTTCAATTTGACTTTGCTGTTTCAGTCTGGAGAGCTTGAAATTGTTGATCTTAACGTGACAGGACAAAAATTGTCCTGATCAATCAGTGTCATATTGATAGCTACGGGAGTGGCTTAGGTGCACGAAAGAAAAAACTACTCAAAAACAATACTGGCGGTTCCTAAACAGGTTTACAATGCTGCAATAATATCGGTTATATTACAATGTATTAGAAGAGCAAAGAATGGCCCTAAAGTATTTTCTTGATGGAAAATATGTTTTAATTATTCTCCCGATTGGCTTCAGCAAAGTTGATGTAGCTGGCGTATAACAACTGACTCCGTTGGTTCACATGTTTGTCCAATCACCAGCCAAGTGCCTGCCCTTTTCAAACTGCGTCAATGGACGGTTCCACAGATGGCTGTGTGTAACTTTTATAATACATTATATAATACACAGTGTAACATCAAACCAGCTGGCGTTAGAATTGACCTTGAACATAATACACCTATTTGATAATATAAATAGTTTTTCTTTTCAATAAAATAAAAAAGAAACAATATACTGTGCTGTTTTTTCCAATGTTATATAATTCAGTGAGTTTTTATGTTGATTTGCATATTTGTCCATAGTCGCATAATAGGCATTCTGGATGTACAGTATATGGGGATGTGGTGGTGTGTGGGAGGGAAGGGGGTATTTTATTTAAATATATATTTAGGTAGTCAACAAAGAAACATAAATTACCTGACATAAACTTGAGAAACACTTTTAATTATAGTAATTTCCGGAGGTTTAAATAGCTGGGGTCAAACTGAGCCCAAGGATAAAATATGTTAGTACATTTGAGGATAACAGGAGGGTAAAAACAGCATAAATGAATAATGTCTTGTTGGCATAATACTGCACAAACCATGGCTAGGATAAACTAGAGGAGGACTCCCATTGCAGATGGCTGTTGACAGGATACGGTTAACTTGCTCAGTACGTACTCAGTGCTTTCTGCGTTTCAGTCACTAAATGGGAAATAGACCTTCATGCAAATGACCTGGTGTGAAAAGGAAGTGGCTCAGTGTGGCTCTTGTTTTCCGACACACAAACAAGAGTGTAGTCTTTTGTGTGGGTGCTTTTGAGATGGATGGGATGGCTTGATGAAACAAGGAGGTGCATATGCAGATGGGAAACCACAACTGAATGGAGTGGTTATTTAGGAGAGGAGCTAATTGGAAGCGGTTGGAAGAGAGAGTGGTTGGACTCTTAGAAGGGCCACAGCTGCAGTGCCAAATAAAGGATTATGTGCATAGAACGGTAAAAGTGTACAGTTTTCAGATTTAAACAGCCCTCGCTGTTGCAAAGAATGTCACATAACAAAAACATGGTTGCTACCGTGCACTTCATTTTACAATAATTTGATTGGAAGGTCATTAGTGAATTATCAATCAAGTTAAAAAAGGCACAACTCTTTGTGTGAATTATGAACAAAAAGGCTCATTAAAACTCTCATAAACGATGTTATCGCAGACGTGTTCATTGCATTTCAAATCAAGCTCTTTTCTATGAATAGCTGCTGTGAGAGACCCATGCCACTTCATTCATCTGCTGGACGCTCCCTCCTGTATGTGAAAAGCATTGCAGGCAGGCAGCAAAGCAGAAGTAAGATGTGTTTTGTTAGCTGTCTGAAGCCCTGGGGACCGGAACCACAAAAGCTCACCATACTATCTATACCCCTGGATTGAGAAAAATGTATCCATTTGTTTCTGACACACATTTTGTCATTAAATCATATGAGATAGAACGGCACTTTATCCTGTGTATGTGCCTTCTCCCAACACCGCCATTGTTTGGGTGTCAGGAAGATTATTAGTTCATTGGGATATGTCCTGCAAGCTAATACTTCTGGTCTGATTCACAATGGGAGTCTGCTTTTTCGATACAGGGCAGACAGTTGTGAAGTAACACAGCGGCTGACATCACTGGGAACGGGTTTAACTCATGTGCCGCAATGATATGTATCAACAAATGCAATTCACCATATGATTCTGGTTACACAACACAAAGATGACAGCAAAGGCTATTATGGTGCTCAGCACATTGGCAAACTAATAGAGGGCTTCACATTCTTGGCTAGCTGTACAGAAGGGAATCATTAAACTTAAAAGTTGGGAGAGAAAAACAGGAAACAAAACGTGTGAACATTAGTATTATTGTTTATGATGACGGGAAGGCATATGATCTTCACCCAAATAATTTTCTGAGTAGCCATGCTGTAGCTGCACACACTGACAAAACACTTTATTCTCACAAAATGGCACACCATTTGTAATGATGCTGCCATATTAGGGAATAGACCTGAGACAAATATACATTTAAATAAGAATTACATTCTAATTTGTTTTTTTTCAGCATTTCTACATCATAGAACACTAAAAAACACATTTGTGTTATCACCATCTTTCTTAGACATTTTATTTTTTTCTGTGGGAAGACTTAGCTTTGTCGTGACAAATGTTGCCGCCCACAACGATGAAAGGGCCCACCCATCAACAGACTGAGTTCAGGTCAGTCAGGATCGCTCAAAGCAAGCCATGCATCATGCTCCTATGCAGCTGGACAGTGGTGGACTCCCCACCATGGCAAATGGACTGCATTTATATACATGTAGCGCTTTTCTAACCTTCCGGCCGCTCAAAGCACTGTACAGGATTGCCTCACATTCACACACACAAATTCACACACTGATGGCAGCCATGCAATATGCTACCTGACCACCGGGCGCAGTTAGAGTTAGGTGTATTGCTCAAGGACACCTCAACACTTAGTGAGGAGCTAGCCAGAATCGAACCAGTGATATTTGGATCACCTGTCGCCCTGCTCTACCCACTGCACCACTGTCACAGATGACCTGTTTAATATTTACATTTAGCCAAATAATTCTACATGATTGGTAGATTGTTTACACTGTTGGAATACATACAACATTTGTTTCTAACAATATAGCCTTTGCTAAAACTAAGCCACAGTATGTAAACCAGTCCATCACTACCTATTCTCTTCTGATATGGCTGTGTATACCCTCTCGATCCTGTCTTTCTGTGGCAGAACGGAAGATCTCTAATCAAATGACTCCTCAGTACCAGGCAGCAGAGAAATGGTGGGGAGTGGTAGAGACTTGTACCTAGGAGCTACAGCATGTATGTAGGGTAAGAGAAGTGGCAACCTGTCAGCACTCTGCTGTGGGAGGGGAATTCCTCCACTTTGAAATTTAAAATGAGAAAAGCCACATTCTTGTAAAGCTGGTTTTAATCGCGGAATAATACAGAGAATATAAATGTCCCTTTAACCAATTCACCTGCCAGTCATTGCATGTTTGTAAGTCCACAGGTACGTGGTGTAGTAGACCGTTAACAAACACATAACACCATCATCAATTTAGAGGGGCATAATGTATTCTTCTCTCACAGGCTTCCTTCCCCAATTTGTTTAAAACGATAACATCCGCAGTAATTCCTCAGACTTGGCTTAAAGGCTCTGTCTCCTCTCATAATTTGTAACTTTTTGCAATGTGAGTCAGGAACCTTTGCATCAGAGGCCTGGCCCTTCGTAGATAAGACACAGCTGCAGCGTGGAGTGAGAAGCAAGGGTGGCGAAAAAATAAATTATATAAAAGTACGAGCGAAATTAAATATCGGGGAGTCAGAGGTCTTCTGAGTTAACGTTTGAGATTAGCCAGATAAAATGTGAAAAGAAAGGTCTGTTGTCCAGACACCACGCATCAATTACAGGCCTCTCCTCAGTTGGGAAAGGCCTGTGCCAGAGTCCACTCCATTCTATAGCATTAAGTCATGTTTGTTATTTTAAGATGTGAATGTCTAGGTAGAAACCTGGACATACTACTGTCCTGAGAGTGTTCGCTAGCAATGTTTGAAACAAGTATTACTATCAACTGATAATGGAAATGCATTTTTTTATTCTTTCATAACCATTACAGGCAAGCACAAAACAGTATAACACAAGCACTAGTCGCAGCCTGCAGCAAGTGTGTGTGTGTGTGTGTGTGCGTGCGTGCATGCGTGATCCATTTGAGTGGTGTTTTTCTGTGTTCCTTTGACTTTGTTTTGACTTCTTGTCTTAGTCAAAGACCATCATTTGGAGGTTTCTCATCATCTGTTTGATATTAGTGGTGAGGAACATATGGCGGGCACACAGTCAGAGCCCTGTGTGACATCATCGACCGCAAGGCAGAGTGGGGATTGTCAAGACCCCAGTCTGAGGATTATGCACATTACCTGCCATACCCTCCCTTAGCTCCCATAGCTCTACTGTATGTCCTCTGTACACAAGAAAACGTTGTCAAATGCTGCATGTGTGTGTGAGTGTGTGTGTGTGCGTGTGTGCGTGTGTGTGTGTGTGAGTTCAGTGTGAACAGTGGCTTTTAAACCATTTAGCCACACAACCCCAAAAATGGTGGACGTGCATATTATTTGACACTTGAATGTAGAGTACGAACTTTTTAAACAGCATAACATACAGCGTAACATATTTAAATATATTTTTGTGACCTCCCTGAAATATTCTTTTGGTCGGGTGATGGGCATGGAGGCGGTGGCGGAGGGTTGTCTATTGAAGAGCACTGAAATAAAGCAATGATACAGTACCTCCAGAGATTAATGTTGCACATATAGTGGCTATGAGTATTGTACATAAATGTGATTGTCGCGTCATTTGCTCCGGCAAGTCACAACAAAAATGAGCTCCAAAGGTTGATGTGTTGTTGGGCATATACTGTTATTCCACTGCCAAACCACACAGTCAAAGTATAGCCAATGCAAGCTACGCACACACACACACATGCACGCACACACACACACACACACACACACACACAGACGGACACATCCTGCCTGCATCTCAACAAGCAATAAAGTATATCTTTTCAATTTATGTTCAGCTTCGTGTCCTAACTGCTATTGCGTAACGTAAATGTTTCCAATGCCGACAGGCACGTTGTCTTCTATATTTGCCTGTTGTACTGTACATACAGTATTAAGTATATCTCCTGCATTGTTAAGATAGCAAAAGCATTGCTGCTCCGCTGTGCATTTTAGCCCAGTAGTTGCTCTTCAATGCTGAGAATCTGGTCGTGACAAGGGGATTTACAGAATCATGTCCAACTAAATAGGTGAAAACATTTCCATTTCTAAAACTGTAAATTAGTTGAGATTCACAGATTGCAACGCACACTGAATATGTAATTACAGGCAGACAAGACATTAGTCTGGAGAGCGGTGACACCCGATTTGGCCCACAAAACTGTTTATGTTGGATTGCGGCAGCAAGGGTGTTCATAAAATATGAGCAAGGTTAATAGTTTTGTGGTGACACCCTCTGGCCCCACAGATACAGTGAAGGAAGCATATGCAGTCTGAGCTGGAATGGGCCTAATCCCGCACTGTGGGGTGTGTGTGTCTGTGTGTAATGAGTGTGTGTCTGTGTGTGTGAGACTCATCCATTGTCTGTAGATCTATAGAACATGTGTGTTCATTTAGATGTCCAAGGACACGTACGTGTCTGTGTACACGCTCTGTACAAACTCTTTGTTTTATGTCTAATTTGTGCATGCGTGTGTGTGTATGTGTGTGCATGTAATTTATGTGTGTGTTTGTGCATGTTGGCTGTGGAAGACAGCCTGATCCCTTTGGGAAGTGGTGGGTTTCTCTGTGGAGAGTTCGAGGACAGCCCACACGTGCTAGGGGCTGCTCGTTGTCCAGTGGTCGACCAGGCCACGGCTTTTCCTTGAAGTTATTTTTCTCCCCAAGTTTTGTTTTCACTAAGTGAGGTTGGAGTCTCCACCTACATAAAGAACGACAGGACCCTTCCCTGGCCTTTTCTTAGCATCTCAAGTGAGAGGTGTTAACTTCCCTGTTAATGATGATTATACTCTATTAACATGCAACCGGAACAGCGTACTATATATTTACAAAGACAGAACCACCTTTGTGCTGCTGTCTTACTGTGACTACAACAACTGCTCTATCATTCCTTCAGTAGCTCTTTTACTTATACAATATACTTGTGTAGTGACCTGAACAGCTCTCTGAAATGTTGCTCTTTGTGAACTAGTTGGCATTTAATTGAACTTGCTCAAATCCTCTTGCATCGCCTGAATCCAAACCAATGAAATGTGAAAACGTGCCATACACTGTGTTGTGTTCTGAAATGATAAAACGGAATCAATATGCTACACAGCTGAGACCGCAGAACTTTATACTCAAGCGCTGACATTTGGAAGATATTTTCATGTTCAATGTTTTCTTTAACTCACACAGCATGTGAAATATTTGAAAGATCAGAATATTGCAAAAAAATTGACTAGCAAACTTTGACATACGTGTCCATTCAGAAACATTGGCATATAGAACAAGAGCAAGATTTCTATTTTATTTATTTTTTAATTAAATTAAATGTTTTTTGCTTTCTTGTTTCTGGACCAGAATTTAATTTGGTGTAGGTTGGAACCACAGGGTTTTGGAGCGTCACAGTTTTTCATATTATAATTTTGAATCTAGTTTAATACAACGTAATACAGCTACTAATACAGTTACTGTACATTTTATTATTAAAACAATAACAAGGTCATAGTGTGAACCCAATGCGACCCTTCGAGGAATTACTTTTTGTGTGTCGTGGTTTAAAAACCACTGCCCTGGATTTACAATCCTAGTACAAAGGCAGTGCCAGGAAGTCTCAGAGCCAGTGCATCACCCTTCTCTGTCTGTCCTGTGGAAAGACTAGCGGTGAAGATGAGGATTGCTGTGGAGGCCTCATGATGTTGGTCATATACATGGAAAGTTATTCTGAAGCAGCGCTTTTCCATGGTGATGGAAGGACCAGGGAATAACGCGCAAACAGACGCATTTCAACATGTGGCCGTTGCATTAGAGGAACACTGGGCACTGTTGTTCAAATGAATCATATTCCCATCGCAGATGATCCTATAGGTCAAGTCAACTCTTTTTCTAACCCGCCATTTTGACTCCCTTCAATTCCTAACCGAGATAAACTTTGAAGGGATTTGGACGGGCTTTCAAAGAGTTCTCAAGAAAAAACTTGAAGATTGGATGCCACTGGTGGTCAAAGGGTTAAACATGGTACTCTCCTCGGTGACATTATGGTGACCCCAGAGAGAAGTGCCAGGCACTCAGATTTGGGGGTGGGCATGGGCACGCTCTTCCTGAATTTCAAAACCAAAACAAAGTTTTCGTAATGCTGGCTTCAACCAAAGGGGTAATTCAACACAAATCCCTTCAATTCGTTTGGTTCCTATAGGCCTGCTCATTGCAGTCTCGATTTACTTCCAGTCAGCTGATGGCTATACGAGCGCTGTGCCGACAGAGTGTGCTTAATGCTGGTGAACTTGTCCATCTCGTCTTCAGATGGGTGATGGCTAACTCAGCCTGTCAGCGGAGCGCACCGCACGGAAAGCAACATCAGAGAGACTGGCTGCACAGCACTTGTATATTTCTGTCCCCATCTGTGTCACGGGCTGGAAGTGGGCTAGTATACATGCCTTTGAATACGCAGGGCATTGGACACCAGCTCTGTGCGGTTTCGGAGAAGTTAAATGATGGTTGGGGCTGTAATCCTCTGGCTCTCCTCCCAGTTTCCCCCACACGCCCCCTTCCCCCACCAACTCCCCATTTTACTTGTCTCTGCCGGTCCTTTATCCCCCCCCAACTAGCTCCACATCTCTCCTCCACTGCCACAGAAACCCGTCAGCAAGCCACCATCCCCCCTCAACACCCC
>JAODUH010000021.1:570753-581912 GCA_027564835.1 Typhlichthys subterraneus | reverse complement strand
CCATCCCCCCTCAACACCCCTCCCCCCCCCCTCCTCCCACCCCCTCTTCCCCCCATCACCACCCCCCACATCCGCCCGGTCCCTAAAAACCCTCAGGACCTTCGGTCCTCGCCCCGCTGCAGTCGTGACATCCTATAGGCTGATGGATGCTCCGAGGTCTCCTAGTGATCTAAAGAAGCCCTTTGGTCCATCCCAGAGCCTTTGATCAACATACTTAACCCTTTCTTCCTTGGAAAGCCCCCCCTATGGATGAGAATGTGGGCAGATTGAGTTACACAGGGCTGAGGAATAGGCAGGCTGACATCCTTTGGTAACACATGTCTTTGTTTAAGGCAAAGCTCTGGCAATGATGGTTCTTTGCCAAGATCCCCTTTTTCCTTAATGTAACCTCAATGGTTAGACATCCAACCAACCATTGGTAGGACATTGCTGATCAACTTCATGGATCTATCTGGTACATTGATGGAACCAGGTTTAGTTTCAGGATACATCGACATTGCTTCCATTGTGTTGAGGAGACATCAAGATATTTCAGATGCTCACAAATTATGATTTTGACTTAACTCGGTTGTGACTTTAATGTTTAGTGTTTTACAAAGCCCAAAACAGCGTTCACAACTGTTGCCAGTTGTATTTACAATTATGATGGTTATTTATTATGCTTGATAAGTGTATAATTGGGAACCACACTTTTGTTGTGTAATCTTGTCAGATAATTCCCTCCTTCGTGTGAGCTCACAATTATTACATTCCCAATAAACATGTACAGTAAACCTGTTACTCAAAATATGAACCACATTATCCATGGGACAGCGGCGGAATTATTCCGCACATAGCTGTGTGCTTCCACATAAGATAATTGAATTCAACTTTACTTCATGGAAAAAAGGCTAAAAGACAGGTTTTGTTTAACCAAAAAAAGATGATATTCTCAAGGCAAACATAGTATGACTCATGTTTGCTTTACCAATTAACTTCTGTGGGTGGGTGGGAGATTATAACGCAACTATAAAGTGCCACATGGGTAGTAAATCTCTCGATAGAGAATAAAAGAAAGAAATAGATTATATGGTGTAAATCTGAGTTTTGTAAACACAACAAATCAATTTTATGTTTGGGATGATATGCAAAACACAATCTTCGCTTTGCGTTTGCCCAGTGATGAATTTCAAAGCCATATGCCTACTTGGCCTTCATATTTAGGTTACTTTCAGGATCACCTTACCAGTTGTCGGATATGTTCTATCAATTACGGGCTTGGGTTGAAAGCAGAGGAAACATTTATACATTTCTAATTTTGTGTGTCATGGTTTCTACAATCGTTTATCATCTTTCCAAAGAAAACTCTTCCCCTTACATTTCTCTGTTTTATTGAGCTGACGTGCAATGAAATGTAATCCACAAACACACATTAGATCTCATTGGGAAGTGCCATTGGATCTCTGTCAGAGTGGCAGTAAAACCCACTTATAACTCCTGTTTTTTCAGTGGCCTGTGACCTACTGCTACACCTCTCATCGCCCCGGTCCATTAAATGATGGCCACTCGCTCCATAAATGTGGAGGAGAACCGGCAACCGGGCCCTCTTCTGTCCTGTCATGCCTGTCTGCTGTCTGCTTGGCTTTCCACTGACTGTTCCCATACACCTAGCTGAGTGAGGCAACAATAGCTGTCAGACAGTGGTCGGACGCCGGCAGGGCGTGGTGTCTGACCAGTGTGTCTGACCAGATATGCTAGCCTGGCAGAGCTCCATAGTTCATCTCTCTTTCCCGGCTGACGCGTTGTGGTTGCCAGAGATGACTGGTGCATCTTGTGAGTGTTTGCTGCATCCATCCAGGATGTTTTCTTTAGGATGTGTTTTTGCTATATTCCCTGAACAACTGTAGCTACTACAAAACAAGCTACAACCATACAACAAAACACAACTGTATACAAAGTACAAAACATGCTGAAATATGGGATCCCTGGAAATTGGGTCTTTCCCATTTTTCTTCCCCCTTTCCAAATTTCCAAATTATTTTTTTCAAGCAGTGAGATCTTCAGAATTGACCAAAGAGAAAATAGGCTACACAGCTTGAAGCAGAGGTGGTTTAAGAAGCCTTTGAGTGATGACTGTCACCATGGCAACCTCCTTATGTTTTGTTTGAAGCTGACATCCCAATAAGTCCTGTTGTGCTGATATGCGGGGTTATGAGATGTTATACTGTATATCTATGAGGTGAGTTATTAGGATGTCTGTTAATTACAGGGGTAGGTCAGAGTATAAATCTCGCAGATTAGAGGCTGGATGTATAAGCAAAACAAACTGCAAGCTCAGACACTTTAGACCATTAGAGGCCCAGTGATGGTAGAACCAAAGACCCACAATCTCAAGCCATGGCATGAAGAACATAACCCTCACAGTCATGCTGAGTCTGCATGAAATTCAAGTTGACGACGGCAGAAGGTAGGGCTTGGCCATATCTGGTGGAATAAGTGATATAATTCTTTCCATAGTACTTCTTAATGCAAGAATTGTTTGGGAAACTCAAAATTCTATTTTCCTTCATGCCATCTACTGTGCTGATGTGGGGGCCAGTGTTTTGAGAAGCAAACGTCTGACGTTATACAACGGCAACTAACGCTACAGTACATGATGAGATTTGTCCTAAAACAGCTTTGGAGCAAGAATTAACAACATTCTACCTTTATTTTAAACCTTTTTTGTAACAAACAGATAACAACATATATTATTCCAAAATAGCTAAACATTGTACATGGGGATTTCTTACAAATACGTATTAGTCTGGAATCTCTCAGATCATGTTGGATTTCCAAGAGGCCTTATCGATGGCACAGACCAAAATGCCTAGAAGCAATTGGGTAGGCCTACCGTACAACCAATCATAGCAACGGAATGTTGTTTAGAAAGTGTCACTATTACTTTCATTGTGACAACCATGCCCTGTATTAGATACATGGTCTTGATTGGCCCGCACAATTCCATGCCAGGTGGAATCTGAAAGGGAGGGTAGTCAGACTAATCTGTTGGAGCAAATGAGACATGATCTTGTAGATTAATCTGGTTTCCAGGCTAATTTTGTTGGGGAAATGCAATTAAATGTAGTTTTCTAAAGCACAGTCGATCGATAAGAGGACTCCTGGTAATTCACTGCTATACTGTAGCGTGGCTTTTCATTATGCACCACAACGAGATATCACAATGATAATGTAACGCAACAAGCTTGTCTATATCGTAAAAACTTTCAGGAAGCATAAAAGGCATCATGAACCTTAGTGTACCTTTAAGTATGTAAATGACATCTACGCAAAACATCCTACTACCAATTAATACAGGCCTGCCTTAAAGGGGTATTATTTTTGTCCATTGGCAAATAAGGCAGAACTTCAATTTAGGATATTAAAAATGCAAAACGTGATTTATTTGTAATCTCACACATTACCGCTTAAATTATAGAGAGAAGGTTTCTGTGCATTCAACATGCTCACTCAACAAGCATGCATGCTGAAGGAGGTTTTTCTACCCTATATAGTGCAAAGAAATATCATGCAAATCCTTATGAAAAGGGGTGGGGAGGTACCAGGTTGACAGCTATCGGAGCCATGACAAATTGGTCACAACAGAGACAAAATAAAGCAACCGTGAAGCGCAAACAAACACAAACATTCCTTCAGTGTGAGAGTAGGGGATCCTGGGTAATGAGAGCAGGTCAGGAGGAAGGCTCATAGCTAGAGCAGGAGAGACAGGTCTAAGAGCTTGGGCTATTCACACACAATAGGCCATGAGAGTCCATTCTACACAGTGGCAGGTTCTTTCACTGCCCCCTACCCCCTCCCCCCACCCCACCCCCCAAACCCAGAAAAGGACCCCACGTACATAGTAGGAAAAGCCATTTCCCCATGGCATGTCATCTGATTCCCCCATTTTCACTTGTCAACAGCTGTTGACCATGTAGAATGGTGTTGCACATTGCTGTTGACCATGTAGAATGGTCAACAGCAATGTGCATTATGTTTACCTTATGGCAATCTCATGAGTATGAAAATTATTCATAAAGACCATTGTGGCAGCTTGCTAACATTTGGTTTTATTAATGATGTTGAGGTTTTGGCTTTGAATATATTGTGTGAGTGATGACTGAAAGCGATGCTGGCATGGAATTCTTCCTAACCCGTGGTCTTAAATAATATCCGTACGTGCAGCCGTGGGTTAATTAAACCGGTTCCAAATAAAAATCTCACCAGTGTCAATAACAGCTCATTTACATTTCACGTAATAACTCTTATGTCAAGCACTGTAGACATGCATTAGATTTACGGTTTGTTTCGATTCAGAGGTTCACAGCGTTTTGGCAAGCCCAAATGGTATTCCAATTCCAGCCTGGCTAATTATTGTTTTTATTTTTTAGTGATATGATTGTTGATATGCAACTAAATGGTTTCCTTTCACCATAATTTAACATTGCCGGCAGGCGGCAGAAAACATTTGCAACAGATATATCTTAATTATGGGGCACATAATCTGAAGAAATGTAACAACCTGGCATGATTTTGCTTTCCACACAAAAATCCCTGCTCTAGTGTGCAATTTTGGCGAAGCCAGTGGATGTCTCAGACCCTCACTGACATGGGCTGTGACTGGAGAAAATACACCACCACAACAGCTTCCATATTATGGAGGCTTGGAATGTAACAGGTGCTACACCACCATCCTCACGGACTGACGTCTATATCTAAACCTCTATCAATCCCAATCCATATAAAGACCTTGTGGATTGTGCAGGAGGACAGCGGTAGATATACTGTACTGTATTGCTTACAAAAAAAGGGAAAATTTGATAGAGAAAACAGTTCTGGTCCAGTGCCAAAAAGGGTACTGAATAGCAGAGCTCTGTGTGGTTGCAGTGGTAAATATGGGCCTCAAGATGTTGGCAACACGGGTTGTCCTCTGACATGAACGGTGCCGGTAGTGCTTCCACTCTTGATTGGTGGGAACCATTATTGATTGTTCTCTACCGTATACTGTACACACACACACACGCACACACACACACACACACGGAGTACAAACCTGAATTATTTAATTACTACATTTGAAATTAATAATTCTGACCATTTTATTCAGCATGAAGATACATTACAGTGTCAGACATGTCAACTAGACGTAGGTACAGTTTGTGTTTCTTAAGGTTTGCCATGTTAAAGTGTATGAGATTGCCTTTGCATTTAATGTAATGTCAGGTCACACAGGACCTGTCTGACTAAACAAAGTATTTTAAACATGAGACTATTAAATTATCATTATTAATAATATTATTAGTAGTAACATTTGGGTTGCAATGGTGTGGTACGTAGTCTAGGATTATGCTATTTCTGTCAAATCACCAGGAACCCTGCTACCATACAAGTTGCTGCTTCTCAGGGTTGGATGTAACTTGTGATGCAAAACAAGCACTCACATTTGCTCTAATAGTTTCATTCTTCATATGTACAAATATAAATATCGGCTGGTTTAGTAAATACTTAAAATAAAACACTTATATTTGTATTTTAATTGAATAAACTTAATTTAAACAAAAGAGTGTGCTACATTATAGCTACATTGCACAAATGTAACAGGACATGAGATTGAGCTGTTAGCTATGATCTCTAGACATTAGGAAATGCTCTTAACAAAGCAATTCCTCCAATAGTTGACAAACATTTATGTTTAACTGTGTGTTGTTTAATATGTATAACCTTGTGATCACATCTCTGCTGTAGTACAGTACATCCATGTAATAATGTTACCATGGCGACATGGTAACAAACCAACCTTCCATTCCATCAATGTGTAGAAAGATCAATGCTAATGTTGAAACCTGCTTCTTTGCAATTCCCCTGCCTGTTCCCATAAGTGGCCATGCCAGTCATCGAGGCCCAGGTCATGACACGCATTCCATTTAGCGGTCGCCATGGTCCACTTGCTTATCGATGAGCATGCTCCATGTGCCCAGTGTCGAGCCAGGTCAAATGGCCATTTAGCGCAATTCCAGCCGGGACATTCCAGAAGGACTATTCCACCAGGTCGATGTCAGGATGGAGGGCAACGGGAGCGACGCTGGAAACAGTGCAGATGCAGAATCCCAGAAGGAGGGTCCCTCACAGCTCCCGAGATATGAGCTAAACATGCGGAATGTTAATCTGTCAATGCGTGGTCATGGTCTTCTTTTTTGTAAGCGCTCGTGATGTGAATCACGAGGCCCTGTGGTTTTGCCTGGGCCCAATGTGCCCGTCACGCGTGATTAGAGGCAACCAGCTCTGACACCCTGATGGCCATGAGAGGCATCCCTGCTCGGCCAACAAAGCCACATGTCACACGACGGCCATCTTGTTTTCTCCCAGTAGGCCTCTGGAATGTAGTTCATCCCCTCGACATTCTCAATAAGACTATTCTACCAAATCAGGGTGAGAGGGTATTGTATCTCAAGATGCAAAATAGCCCCCTCCATGTGAAACTATGTAGAATGGATGCACTGCAATAGCCCCCACTTCCCAGCCAAACATTGTCCTTCTACTAGCGATGTATAGGGCATTCTGAAGCACAGGACACTTTGAATGTGATCAGACCTAGAAGAACCTGCATTAACGTGTGCATGCCAGCGATCTGATACCTGTATATGTCAAATACCGTACAGAGCCTGCATTGTTCAAAACTGTGTAAAGTGCATCTCAGAGCCATATTAGAGAGCAGCCGTCATAATCATCTTTGGTTTCTTGTTTGAAGGAAGTGAAAAATGCATTTTTTTTTTACATTTCAATATGCAGGGATAAATCTGATGCCATGTTGGAAAAACATTTGCACCACAACTCTGGTTTGTGGCTGGCTATTGTACAGGGAGTGGTATTTCACTTATGAAGTGATTCCGTTACAGCTGTCCCCTCAACCAAACCCCCTCTGCACGCACTCACTTACAGTACTCTCATTCAACCACATACACACACACACACACCAAAACATAGACGCACACACACATACACACACTAAGGTTCTCCACAACACACACAAAACACACACACACACACGTGCACATATGTGCGCGACAGTTCCAAAGGCTCCTTCAACTCAACAAGGAAGCTGGATCCACAGCACTCCAAAAACAGGTTATTTTAGAAAGTGACTAGACATGCCAAGTTGCACATCTGCAGCTACACATTAGCCCCTGCCAACCTGCCATGTGAAATGTGATCTAATGCTGGTTTGCAGGGCTTCCAATGAATGACAACCTTACGCTCCTATCTGTTGAATAATGTATTTCACTCAGGCCTAAGCCTAACTGGGGCTCGCAAGGGTGGCATGGGGGACAAATCTTGAATGGATTATGATATTTGCTTTCTTTGGCGGTGTTCTGAATTGGTACAGGAGGTAGTTGTGGCTTCTGGGGCCGTGTGTTTATTGTTTATGAGTTATATTTATTCCCAATTAATGCCGTGCTGATGAGCGCTGTCACAAAACGCCGCTGAAACAACTCGTGGAGTCTCACGCAATGTGTGGACGCTTATCCTGCCCGCATTCAAGGCCCTTGGTGTGGAGCAAAAACGTTTCCTGAAGCTCGTCGAAGCAGGAAGACAGATGCACTAGAAAAACACACACAGCAAACCAAAGACTGCCAATCTGCATTCTTGCTACTCAAGAGCACTGCTCTCCCAGTCTCAATTCTTAACATTTTGTGTTTGATTTTGATTTTAACATGCTTTTTGGAGCGGAGATCATTCCCAAAAAACACATTATGTTTTCACACACACACATATTACAGCACGGTCTCTCTGAGCACAACGTAAACCCCCTCCCCATTCACACACACACACACACACGCACACACTTCACACCACTTTGTCTAACCAAGCACTGTCATAAGATTATTGTTTCTGAAATGATCGGTGTGCTGACGAATGACGTGTGACCAATTGTAAAATAAAGCAACTTGTCTTCCCTGACAAATGGAAGTCTGAGAGGTCATACAGTTGCTTCGCGCTGCATTGATATTTAAAGCCACTAGCCCCAGCAATGATATATGTTCTCCATTGACAGTGATTTGTTGAGTTAAAGTCAACACCAAGACCAGAAGAGCCTAGTCCACTTGAAGACCATTATGTATGTGTTGTGATGAGACAATTTTGAGTCCGTTATTTAGTACTCAAATTGATTTAATCATACTTCAACAGAAATAGTCTGGTTAGTTTAGAACACTGCAAAGCATAAAAAAGAATCCAGTATTTAGCAATTCATGACTTTGAAAGCAGTGCCATCATTCTCCTGGCTAGTCAGATCTCCCGAACACGTAGTAAGTTCAGTTATGGACCAGTTATGGACCAGTTATGGACCACCAAGCGGGTTGTTGTTAACATCACCATTTATATATAGCCACATATAATGAATATTCAAAGTGCATAAATGCTTTATTGTGCACATCACACTTTACATTTGACGCTGAGCCTTCAAATGCATTGAAAACATTGAAGGCATTTGTGGCTTTCCCAGTGAAGCATGGGATACCCTTAGAGATGTTGACTCAAACTAAATATACTCCTCTCTATTTTGGTTGAAGCGCTTAATATGTCACGGCTGCTCGACCCTAGAAGAAAATGCTGCTGTGCTTTACTATTGCCTGGGCTCAGGATTTCCCCCAGGAAGAGCAAGCAAAGCTCAACCGGCCACCCCTACTGTACATGTTTATAAACTGTGATGCACAGCTGCCATTTGCTAAATGCTACTGGTCTAAAGCTGAGTGCTGACCTTGCTGGGGCCTTCAGTGGTTTGGGTGGTGCAGGCACCAGTTTGTTGTTTTTCTGACAGCCTCCAGGAAACAGAAAAATCGTAACTCTACAGACAGCCGAAGTCACTTCCGCATTATGGGACCTTAGTTTGGAAAAAATCTGTACGGTAGTCAACGGCAAGAATAACATTATTTTTAGATCACGTTTGCTTTGTGACACAAAGTAGGCTACACATATGATGTTTGACTATTTAAAAGATAATTATTTGAGTCACGAAAGTCTCAGTTTGTCATGAATTTGAGAAGTAGAGAAGTTGTGCGAGACAAAAGCTGTAGTCCACTGAGCGGTTACACACCAAACGATTAGACATAACGAGATTACTTTATAGTTTCAGAACAAACTGCAACGTTCTTGACTTGATCAATTATCTTTAAAATAGACAAACATTATATGTATACTTAATGTATATTAAAATTATTGTATTCTCGCCGTTGACTACCATACATATTTTTTCCAAACTAAGGTCCCATAAAGCGGAAGTGACTTTGGCTCTGTAAACATGAGGTGAGACAGCCAAGTATATACGAGGAATGGCTGCTGCAATTTATGTTACATGAACCACTGTGTTTGGATGTACTGTAGATTAAGGTGTTAAGAGCATTTGTATTGTGTCCTGCGTCACGGGTCACGACCAGCTTGTTGAAGGGATTGCAAAGCAGTAAATTTGACCATGCAGGATATTAAGGTGTAAACTACAGTACAGGTTCAAACAAGCTAGACTACAGTAGGTTACAAGGTCAACGCCTGCAAATAGAAACTGCTTATTTCAACATTCATCTATCTGTCTAGCCATCTATCATTTTATCCTGTGGAAGCTGTAGAGCGGAAGCCTGCTATTGACCCAATAAAACAGCTTTTATTTGTGTGGCTAGGAGAGCTCTTTATTTTCATGGCATCTTCCACAGCGCCTGACGGCTGCTTCCTCCTCCGTGGTGAGGCCAGGCAGCACCCATCCAGCCACACAGGAAGTTTCTCCCTCCTCTCCTCCTCTCCTCCTCTCCTCCGCCCTTCGTGGAAACTATTAACAGGGCACGGTTCCACTGAGCAGTGTGGCGAGGTTATCATTCAGACAGCTCTCTGCCTCTCTTTCTCGCTACCACACAGCCCAATATAGCGGGGAGACTCACTTGACGTTGGCTCTGCCCTCCACAGCCGCAGGGTAACGATTTTTCCTGATACACGCGCGGTGGAAATGCGTAAGTCTTGACCTTTTTTCTTTTTCTTTTCGTGGTCCTCCATGTGTCACAGGCAGGGGCAACATGGGGAGGAAAATGTGATCGCCACTAGACTGCAAAACAGCTTTACAAAGTGTCAATAGCGTGAAGGGGAATTTAATTAAGTGTGTCTGCATGTGTGCATGTGTGTGTGTGTGCCTTGTGTAATTTTTGGGGGGTAATTTGTGTGCCCACAGCCTGTAATCAGGGGTCCAGTTCCAGCATTTCAAATTTCAAATGCCTTGTGATGAATGAAGATGCAGTACTACCAATGGCCACTGTACTTCAAGAAAGAGCAAATAAATAGCATGTGGAAGTCAATTAGAACCGTGATTAACATAAGTACAAAAACAATACAGCTTTTTTTTGTGTGTGTTGCATACATACAGACCCTTTTCTCTTCTCTTTAATCTTAGATCACTGAATGATATGTTGTGATATGTATGATGTATAATGTATAGCTTGCTATTATGATGCATGCTGCTGTCATTGTGCTAACATAATGCTGTTTGCTATGACCTGTTAGTAAGACCGATTGTAATTGGCTGTAAAATGCCTGGCAGCAGTCTGTCTCCGCACGTCTAATCTCCCCGCCAGTCTCCCTGCTCCTCCCAAGCTGATGAAAAGCTGTCATTGATGAGAATCCAGTGTGGGGATGAGAGGCAGCCAGACGAGGCAGCTCCCCCTGAAAGAGTCCCATTTAAACGCACACACACCTGTTAACAAACATACAATAGATTGCATGGCTGCCAGTGCTGGTGAGCTCCTTGCCCTGACCCCACTCTTAGTCCGCATTCCCATGGAGGATATTAAAGGGCCTTTATGTACCCATGCTGGCACACATCGCAGCGAGCAGGTCTCACAGAGGGCTTGATCTGCCCATGGCATCCTCAACATCCACCATTGTCCTGCCTCGCGTAGTCAAGCAAGGAATGTAGAGGTGAAAAAATGGAGGGCTGAGAAGGAGTTTAAGAAGCCTTAACCAAACATTACATGAAGCTGAAGCTTGTCTCCACAGAAACACGCCCCCACGGCATGGAATAGGAACTTTAGGATAGGAGACTACACTGCAGTCCAAGGCACAAAAGGGTTAATACCTACTGTACAACCATACAAAATGGCATATAT
>JAODUH010000021.1:556832-570653 GCA_027564835.1 Typhlichthys subterraneus | reverse complement strand
ATTTAATTATTTATACTTTTATTTATTTATTTATTTATACTTTTATATATATATTTATTTATTTATTTTTTATTATGGCAGTCCTGGTCCTCCATACTAGAGTAGTGCGGTATGGAAACAGTATTCTGGTTCTAGATGGCAGATTACCATCATCCTGGCTCCGCCCAACTGTTGTCAGGTCAATTTCTTTTCGCTGATATTAAGGTGGACCATCCACTATATTAAAATATAGCCATAGTCTGTAAATTAAATATGAAACACTTGAGTTGAGGACACTACAAATTATTTCAACAAACATTTCGTGCTTTCGCGCATATAATTTAAACATGTATTATTTTACAAACTATTTAAATTCTACATGTTTTTAGATAGGCCTTGTATTCAGTTGTTCGGGTCATTTGAGGAGAGGATTTGTGTGTGGTGCACTGATGAGGGGGAGGAGGAGGAGGAGGAAGGACTGCCTGGGCGGGGTTTCCCTCTTATTTCAAGTCCGTCCGCTCAGAAGCTGAGAGGGAGCACTGACTATTCTGTCCGCGTGGGACTATAGGCGCTTATTTTTTTGCTATAGCCAAATATAATTTTGTATCGCCGTGATTATATTTAGTTATACGTTGCATATTGTATTTGATTAATCATTTGCCCATGTACTGGCTGAGGTAGTAGTTTGTGCTGTTGGTTGGGCTGTGACACTGCCCGCTATGGAGATGACTGCGCAAGCTACTGCCTTGCTAGTCCTGGTGCTCCACTTCAACCCAGCAACGTCGTGATACTGTACGGTACGGTGTTCAGGTAACGAACTATAGTAGCCTACTGTTGGACCGATTATGATTGACTAAATGTGTTATAAGTGATGCAATTAGATTTCTGACATAATGGCAGTGTGCAATGACGTACAGTAAGTAACTATAACGATTCAATAAACTAAAAATAATCGTTTGCAAAATCACTGTGTAGCATATGTAATGCACGTTGCTTCAGCTTGTGGACAGGCTTGTTTTACTTTGATTCCTTGTTTTACTAATTCCTTGCAATACGCAGAAAAACAAATCCGGTAGTACGGTATGTCCAGTTAACGGCATAGTTTGAAATACTGCCAGTAAGTAATGCAAAAAGTGCAGGTCATACGGTAGGTTAGGGCTCCTGTGAAGATAGTGACGTGGCTTCAGCAGGATAAAGCCACAGCAGGATTTATGGGTTTCCGTGCGGATCAGTATTATGTACGGTAGCGGTGCGGTCAAACATTATTTCAATCCATTACTTTGCTGCTTAGTGTGTTATTTTAAAGGTGCATACTCGTACCGCAAATAAATGATGGGATAACTACACGTGGTGTAACTTAAATGTAAAAGTGTATGGTCATTCTAAAATATCGCATAAAATAAGTCCTTAGCCCCTGTGCCAAAATACCAACAACCCTCGTGAGGGTGTAGCGGTATCAGCAAATGCGCACACTTTAATATTTTAATATTTATCTCGTGCCATGTCCTTGCTGGTGTTACAGTAGGATATCTATTGTGAGTGAACCTTTAATCCTTTAGTTCTGTCCAGCTGCATCTGGCAATGCTGTACCCGTCTGTACCACATTAGTATGGCAGTCAGGGGTCTCGACGTAATGGGGGCGGGGGCGGGAAGGGCTGGCATGGTAATGAGTTGCAGTGGCAGGCAACTCTGGTCGATTAAACTGAGCTCATTCAGAATTCACCTTTTCAGAAACTACAGTATGTGGGCAGTTTACTGAGGGGTTGGATGTTTCATTTGACCTTCCAGTGAGATGAACATGAAACATTCATGATGTCTTAGAGATTTATGATCAACCTGGGGGAAATACTTTCACACTGACAGCTTTGGTGATAAAAACATGTCAGGTGAGTAAGTTAAAGTTGGGCTGTAATATTCAACAAACTGTCATACTAGACCTGTTAGTACAACCTATTGGCCGTTCATGTAGTTTATCTATACACAGCATATAGGCTGACCATATCTGTACTAGAAATGTTAGTGTCTATGAAGGGCTGTGTAATTCATTGATTTCTAATTGCGATTTAAATTTCATCTCCCAACAATTGAATCGAAAGAAACCGTTGTTTTGCACAATACATTTTGCAAGTAAACTCTTATTTTGTATTGTGTTCTGAATTGCATGGGTATTGGGTACAAAAACTTTAGTTTTTTTACACAAGTGCAGTAACTGCAACATCTTTCCAAAGTCAATGAGTAATCATGTAAAATAATTGTAATTTCAATATTGACCAAAATTAGGATTTATTATTTATTTTTATGTTTTACCCATAATATATAGTCCATGTGAATTGATATACACGAGGACATTCAAAGATGGTCCTTTATAACCAAACAGCTTTCATTAAACTCTTGCCGTTCTCCTAACTGTAGTGCAGAATAAGGTTGTAGGACCAGGAGTAATGCTTGGCCTATCTAGACCCCATTCATCCATCTTGTGTCAACATTTCCCGTTTGAGCGCGGCTGCATATTAATCATCACGGGGCTGCTGGAGCCCTGTGTGGAAAATCTGTCGGCTAAGATGATAATCACAGCTGCACCGTGAAAAGGGCCTCACCTTTCTCCCAGTAGGCCATGCAACCCTTGAGTCTACACTGCATTCTCCAGATGCCTGCACACTTGCACACAAGCTGTAACTCAAGGCAATTGAAGTACAGGACGTGAATGTGGTACTGTTAGTGTAGGTGGTAGCCCAAGTCTTGGTGTTATAAGGTTTTGACCCAAAGCCAAATGCTCATCATTCACTTAAACTTGACCGTATTATAATATACTGTAGCGGTAAACACTGTGATATTTAACGTAAAATAATGAATCCCTATGGGGAAATTGGTCCTCAGTGGTATGACATGATGCCATGCTGCTTTAAAACCAGATTACGTAAAAATGCAAGGGGAAATAAATACGCTCAGTGTTAGTTATTGACAGTTGTCTATCTTTGTATTGGCCATGGTCATGAATCACTTCCTCTGGAAGGACCTTGTTGTTTATGGTCTCATTACTCCTTATTGGAACGTATCAAGATAGTACCTCAACCTTTTCAGGAGGTGGATATGTCATCGCTAGCCCCCCTCAGCACCTCCCTGCTGATGGGTGTGACCTTGGGAAAACAAGACACCCACAGGAAGGACTTTGTCATCATCGCCGTCATCCAATCTGGACTGCACACACACATACACACAGAGCATAGGGAAGGAGTGCCAGATCAGTTCTGACCGGAGGAAGATGCAGTGCTGGCCTGTGGGGACCAGATGGCCCTGGAGCTCCCGCAGAGCAGCTAGGAGTGTGAGACACCTGCGACAGCACATTTGAATCTTGCCTGCCTGCGTGTGTGTGTGTGTGTGTGTGTGTGTGTGTGTGTGTGCGTGTGCGCGCGCGGCTGGCATATTCACACTGATCCTTATTCTTGTTGGTCAGACACCATTAACTAACAAATAGCAAGTTATTGCTACGTGCAAACATAGACATATGAATCGTAATGTTGGTTATAATCTGTTCCTCCTAATTGGTATTGTATGTTCATTCCTAGTGTAACTTCACCCCAGCTCTGAGCCCGACCCCACCCATTGCTTAAATGAGTGAGGGGAGGGGAAGGGCTGAGAGGGGGCCCCCCCGTTACCTACATTTGATTTTGATGACGCACTATGCAGCAAAAGTACAGTCAGAAACCAAAAAGGACATTGGATGATTCTAAACGGATAAACGTGTAGCGCCATTTTCAACACATAAAATACAGATTTTTATAAAAATGTGAATTTTGATAATATTAACACCAAAACTGATGTGTCTCATCTCATCACAAATTGGTCCCATTATTTAGTTTACAGCTTTTAAAAAAGAAAAAGTTGCTCTTTGTTGGGGCACCTGAAAACACTCGTATCCTTCAGTAAAGCTCTGTAATAGTCTTCGGTAAAACATTTACTGTATTTGTAAATTTGTAAATTAATATCGAAAAGATAAGACAGCCCTACATTCAAGTAAGCTACCGCAGCATTTCATTAACATCTTGTAAGATTCTCTATAGCATGAAATGTGATCCTTGCATAATCCTGAATACAATTTTAGTTTCACATGCTTTGACAGTTTCCCCCAAGAGCAGAGGGATCATTGTCCACTGATTTCTATAAATGCTTCCTGTTCAGTGACCCACTAACAGTAAAGTCAATTTAATCAAGGACGTCGTTTCAACCTCCCTAGTTGAACTGAGGATACAGAAATTTCAGGCATGACGTTTCTTTTTTTATGTTATCAAATTGATTTTGCTCACTCAAGGGTGTGAAGGCTTTGGTATCACATTCCATCTCTTACAGCATCGTCCACCACAAATACTCCTGCTAGGCTATAGTTTGTGAACTGATACCCTTCATTCCTGTATTGCTTTGGGGCACACTTGACACAGTTGAGTAAGTCTACCGTAACATATAGGCTTCAGACATAGTCCCTGGACCCTACGCTTTCCATTAAAATTTTGAAACTTTCCGTAGGCTAATTATGCTAATTCTTTATTAGTTCTTTCAGTGTTTGCCAGTGTTCAGTTTAATGTAACAAGCTACAGTATATTATTTTTACTACTGTACATACTCTTAACTGCCATGTATTCTCATGATCCCTGTGGGGAAAATAAACGGGTAATGGAAATGGATGAGATATACTGTAATACTATAGGGCATGTTCACATGTTCATGCCTGCATGTGGTCCAAAATGTGTTCTTGTGATGTGAAAATGTATCTCAAAAAGCTGTGTTTAATATGGCTCTATATGATATTCTGCCACTGTCACACTAAGCGCAACAGCATCTCAGCTCAAAAACAATGTTCCATGGGACACGCACGCACTAGAGGCCACCAGAACGGAGATGGATTACAGCACACACAGAGTGCAATGTAATTATCTGCTCAGGACACAATTAATCCACTATATATTTACATAGAAAATAGTTGTTTGCTGCTATGTCAATGTTCAAAATAGCATAGCTCTTGAAGATCCTTGTCACTCGCCCTAGTCTTGCAGACAGTCCCTGCACCAAATCCCGTACAGGTTGATAGCTTCCCTTCCTGGTCTGACTCTACATCACTAAGGGGGATTTTCTTTCTCACAATCAGAAAAACGAGTCATTTAAAAGATAAGTAAAATGTAGCTGGGCTATTTCTCACTCCACCTCCGCCACATTTCTTTCTCAACAAAATGAGAGGTTAAAGGTTAAAGTTGCTGGAGAATAAGCATTGAACAGTTGCAATGATAGCAAAAAGCAACAAAAAAAAGGTGCAATATTATAAAAAAAAAATCAATAACCAAATAAAAAACCCCTCCTTTTCTGCCTTCTGGAGCCTCTTTGGAAATACCATGTTGCTGTGTGCATGCCTTCATGATAGACGTGATAGATTCACTGGACCAATCAGAGTAAAGTGGGTCAGATTGGTCTGAAATACCTCAGGCACGGGTAAAAATCAAAATCTTGTGTAGTGGTTATCAATCACAGCAGATATTCTCAGAGCTAAACCCACATTAATCCTATACTACTCTACCTACAATGCTACCCACAGTATGAAGAACACACATTTGATTTTATTACCAGTTGGATGGCACGCCTTTTCTTAACATACTGCCAAATATTAGGGTCCAAGATGCAGTCATTTAGACTAGAACTTGCTGACCACATTGAACCCTACTACAGCAGGAAATACAGCAAATGTTGACATGCACACGTTGTTGAAATTAGGAATTCCAGCAATACAAGTATTTAAAACCTAGAATGTGTGATTCAATTGCCATATAGCTTTCCCTGATATTAGAATGCATGTTAATGTCAAACTTCAAGGATGTTGCACCTAAGCATATTCTCTGTGTCACTCCATTATGTGTGCAATTATCTTAAGTAATGGTCCATGTAGAATTATCTTTTTTTTTATTAATAAAGTTGAAAATAACCTGAAAACCATATTTTACAGTCAATTGAAAAACAATACAAACAACCTAATCTTCAAATTGTACATCACTTCAACAGAGGAACAAGTCAACAAGAGTCCATTGAAATATAATGTACACAAACTTGTGCTATTCCATCATGAGCATTCATAACCATTCATTTTATATGACGAGATAATGTGTGTGAGCACATGTATTTACAAAATATTTAAAACTAAACAATGCAGTGAAATACAGTCATGCCTTAAAATGCCTAACATACATACAATTGGATGTCAAACGAAACTGTAAAAACATTGACTGAAGAGACGAGTATCCAGAGATAGCGTTATAGTATCTTATGTAAACTCTTTCAACCTGGATTAAGACCTTTACGCAAAATTGCCTAATGAAATGCGTATTATCTGATACCTGTCATCGATGACCATGTCCTTTAGTCATTGTGACACTTCCAGTAAGATCTGTATTTTTGTTTGTCTAAACATAATATTGACTACATTTAGGATTAAGTCTAGTACTTATCTGAGTAAAACATAAAAGTCTACTGTTCTAATGGCACATGTACAAGTTGTTTAAGTGAACAGGATGGCATATCATTTTTCATTATTAAATAAAATTAAAAAAGAAAATTATGAGGTAGAAGATTGGATTTCACAACATAAAAAGAACAGATCTACATACTTTTACTAAATAAGACTTATTGAAAAATGCTCTATAATGAGCTGTCACAATAAAGTGACTCCCAAAGCACAATGCTTGTACCCATATTACACTCTTAATAAAAGAGCATTTGATTTTCCCTCTTCATTGTTGAAGTAAGCTGTTTTGCACACAATACATTATTGCACAGAATAAAACATAAAACGCTACAGTAGCCACAACCTAGTTGGAAGTCATTGCAGAATGTTGTTTAAAAAAGAGCTTGAAGCAATGACACACTGGCCTGCATGTTTCTCCTTAAACAAGTGAGTAATGGACTAAAGGTTGGTTTTACCCTGCCAGATGGAACACGGAGGTAGGACCATATGTACATTATGTGGTACTGTATGACTCATACAGTATACACACACACACACACACGTCTCTGTGGGCTGATACTGTACTGCAGAGGGGCTCTCCAACAGTGGCATTTATATAGGTCTTACTAAAAGCAACCTGGTCCGTCAGTCTCATCCACATTTATACTCATTAACATTGTCGCATAGCAAATTTCAAGATTGTATTTTCAGTTAAAACCAGACATTTTCAACAGCTAACCAGAAAGGGTTGCGACTTGACTTCATTAGGGAGCTAATTGGGTTTTATAATAAGTTTGTTTCCAATAAAAAAATACCTCAACAAGGGAAGTAATAATAAATATCCTTCTCATAGAAGAAAAGACAAGTCCCTAGCATTCACTGAGAACATATTGGTTCCCTCATGAGAGAAAAAATATCCACAACAATGCAATATAAGAGCACAGGGGATTAGGGTCAACTGGGACAGTCATGGCAGGGCTTGCTTAAATTCCTTTTCTATTTTTTGCTTAAGGTTTTGGCTAAGTCTGTCTGTTTCCATACATTAGGGGAATGATGTAGATGGAAATGTCATCACCAGATCCTAGTCTGTCATTAGATATCCTCCAGCCTCTGTCCTTAAGCACCCCTCGCGCTCTCATTACCAGGTCTTGAGCTGCCATTGTGTACCTAAAGGAAAGCAAAATGAGTAATGGTTATGTCATGGTCATAATTACATAAAGGACAGAAGTACTCTAGATTTATAAACGGCATTTGGAAAAACTACACTACTGTACATCTGCTTCCAGCTGGGTGAAATATTGATTCACTGTTTGTCATTTATATTAACTTCTTAGGAAAGCTAATTAAAATAAATCCAAACTAGCAGTGTGTTGACTTTACAGTATGAAAGGAGAACTTCTCCAAATGTTTAGCATATTGACGACATTGAAGATAGCGATGTTGACATTCTTCAAATAGAATGAGGGTGAGAGGAAGTTCAGCCCTGTCTGAAGAGTACAGCTGTGCGTTGAGTGAACGTGCCTGTGTTGGTCATCTGGGTCACAATTGGCCAGGAAAGAGGTGACTAACTCACACACTTCCTGGTTAGAGAGAACGTCCCACAGACCGTCAGTTCCCAGCACAAGAACGTCGTCAGCGCCATGCTCGTGCTCTGTAAGCGGGTATACTTTAACCTAGTTTTAAGGGAAACAAAAGAACATTTAATATACATGCGCATATCTATATTATACCACAGTATAGTATAAAATCTTCATTTTCACATTTTATTCATGAATGGTTTACAACTGATTTTAAAGGAGAAATAAATGTCTGCCACTAGTTTTTGCACTAAGCACGAGCCTCTCAGACCAAATAAAATAGTTCATGGGTCACAAAAATACACATGCACTAACATGCATGCTAATGTAGGCGGGACTATGAAATCAGAGACAGAGGAGCTCTGATTACAATAACCAAGAGTGTAATAATGTCATTCTCTGCTCAGGACGGAATTACACCACTGTATATTTACATAGAAAACAGTTGATTACTGCTATATATAATATATTACATATTTAAATTGCCACAGTTGAAAAGCAATTTCAGAATAAGGAAACAACAGTACAGACACATTGCCTGTACTATTGTTTTGTTTGATTGCTTCAAAATAGTAAATCTTCCAACAGGAAAAGTTAATAGAACAAAATAAATAAATGGAGGATGTTTTATGCCCACAGCAGATGTGCCATAAAGACTACAAGGTGCTGGGAAAACAACCAAGCAAGACTACATTGGCTGTAGGTTGTTATATACATATATCAATGGTATTGATAGAGAGGTCATGAGCCTGCAGCTTGAGGTGACCCTTGTGATTAAAGGTCAGAAATGCAGAGAAGAAATGCACTCATCCACCCACGTCTGCCCAAACCAAGAAATATTGCTGATCAGAAATGCACATGGGAGATTTCAACCAAACCACATCTGACTCATCTCTTGACTGACCCATGAATTTCAACATGAATTCATGTAATACCACTCCCAGGCAAATTATCTATGTTGAATTGCAAAACAGTTACACAAAACTGTAAATTAGACAACAATGAGCATAGTTCAAGTATTACAAGAGCAGGTACTATAGAACTTAGACATCTTGCTCAGTTTAAGTACTGTATGCTTACAGGTAGGCCACATCTGGGACTCAAACCCAAGACCTGGGAGTAGAACACCAATTAGACCTATATTTGCTTTGCTCCATATTACCTTTACGGGGAAAGGCAACTTCTAAAAAGGGATGGACTATCGTTAAAACACTGGAAATGTGGGATATGTGTGCAGAGGAACTCACATCCATCTGTGACCAAAGTCAATGTAGCTAAAGTAAAGTACACAGCACGGACCAATAATAACCAGGGAACATTTTCCATGAATATGAAGTTACCAGATTGGCTTAAAGAACTGTTATCATATACAAACCAAAGCATGATCTGTAATGTTATAACTGGTCATTTAAAACAAGTATGCATTAAAGACAGTAATATTAAAGTGCATTACTTTACCTCGGGACAGCAGGATAGGAATGGCTTAATGTAGATGTTGGAATCATGCACTTTGAGGTCATGATCCCCAAGTCCTCTGGTAACCCCAATGGTAGCCAACACTCTAGCCTGTTTTAAAAAAATAAAAATAAAAAAAGGACCAGTTACAGAACAGATCTAAAAAGCTCTCATTCAGGCCCCCTTACACACTTCACATACACATCTTGAAGTATGTTTGAATTTCAAATGAATGTGCATGTCAAATATATTAAACCCATACACAAAGTGTGTGTGTCATATATAGATATAGATACACACACACACACACACAGGAGGCTAGGGTTACTTCTGTAGCATCTCATATTTACATGCATGGATAATCTTAGTTTCAGCAAAGAAACCCATGCTCAGAGTAATACTGCAGCTAATGTAACCGTGTTGCAAACAAGATAGATCTTCCAGTTTCAAATCCCCATCTAGTTCACTGGTCCACTATGTAGTGTGCAAATCGTCTACGCAATCTCTAAAGATATCTGCAAGCACAGACCTTAGAATCTGGGCTAATTGAATCTGCTGTAGTATAGCAAAACATCTCCATCTCAATGTCAAACCAAGAGATGGTTTGGGGACTGGAGGGTGGGGTCGAGGTGATGTAAAGTTGCAGTGAAGGAGGGAAATAGCCAGGGATTCATTGTCGACTGTCGAGCGTTGCAGGGCATGGCGGACTCTACACCACGGGCTTTGATCTGCACAAACCCCCTCCTCCCAATCGCTACCCATCCACCAGCATTCCTCACTTCAAACACAGAGGGTTTTTAAATGGGCCCAGCCAACTCTGCATGGGCAAATCCAAGCATAGCTGCATACAGGCAGCAGTTTGCAACGTTGTCTTTCCCCCCACCTGCCAGTTGTCTCACACACACACACACACACACACACACACAAAATAATCTACCATACTATGCGTGTTGAAAGGTGTATGTCTTTCTTGAGAACACTTGCTAAATTCAAACTCAATCCAAACCTGTCCTTCAATGTCATAGGCTGCTCCCTCAGAAGCTCTGCCCCACACATTGGATATGCAGTGTGAAGGCCAGTATATTGTTGTTGTGTGCGGTGTGCACCACCTTGTTTGTGTTCCTATTTACGGAGCCAGGGCTGTGTAGAAGCACCAGATTATTGTTTCAATAACAGAGAATGGTAAAACAGCAGATTGCAAGGAGATAGCTGATGAATTTGGCATCATTTTCTTACAGTTACAGAAAACTGGAAAAGGCCTGGGTTATGTGGACAGCCAATTGTGGTTTCCTCCCTGACCTTTTCAATACACAAGGACAAGCTGCTGCCCACTCATATAGCCAAGCCAAGAGCTAATGCCACTGTATTGTACTGAGCAGTTGACCTTTCCTCTTATGCCCACAGCCAGGCGGCTGACTGACTTTCTTCTTCTTCTCTTAGGCCATGTTTAAAGCGTACAGCAACTCCAGACATTCTCCCATGTATGTGGGTCTAGCTGCTAGCCCAAGCTAACCTATCATTATAGCCATATAACTCAATATCATACTCAAACACACATTATATGTATATATATATATATACACATACACACACACAAACAAATAATAATGTGTTCATATGTAACTAGGAAGGTATGCGAACAGAGCCACAGCCATGAAACCATACCTAAACACTGTATGCTCACACAGTGATGCAGTATAATGTGGTTTCAGTCTTCTTTACAGAGCTAAACAGAAGCACTGGGACCACTAGAGTTTATTTTCCACGCCATCGGGTAAAAACTAAAGTTTGTGAATCCTTGTGGAAAAAGAAACGTTCCAGGAACATTTTATATTTGGCGAGAGCTGCCTGCTTCACTGCCCCGCGCAGTGCCAAAAGCATGTGTGTGTGTGTGTGTCGGGGGGGTCTGACTAATGGTGCCCCCGGTGATCTTTGAATAGCGGCCATGAGCACCAAGCTGTGGGAGGAAGTGTGGGTGCTGCTTCTTACCTTCTTCCCTTCGCCATAGATCAGGGGGAACTTCAGGTCATCATCGTCAATGATCTTATAAGCCCTGCACAGAGGAGAGTGACCTTAATGGGTTTAGGTTTACGGCAGGCGGCACTCAAGTACCCTAGCCCACAAACACACACTGCAGGGCCATGCGCTTCAGCAATAGGTAGAGCAGGGAACAGTTACTGGTCAGAAGGAGTCAACACCCACACTACAATCTCCAAAGTGACAGCAACAGAACTGCCAATGGATGTACAGTATCAACCCCAGTTTAGCGTGTGTGTGTGTGTGTGTGTGTGTGTGTGTGTGTGTGTGTGTGTGTGTATGCAAGCCTGCAAGTGTGCATGTTAAGACGTGGATAGGAAAGGGCTGATTGGTGCAGTAGGACAGAGCTATTCAACTCCGGTCCTGGAGGGACTCACCCTGCATGTTTTAGATCTCTCCCTGCTCCAACACACCTGATTCAAATGAACGGGTCCTTATCAGAGCTTCTAACAACCTTGAATCAGGTGTGTTGGAGCAGGGAGAGATCTTAAACATGCAGGGTGCGGCCCTCCAGGATCGGAGTTGAATAGACCTGCCGTAGGATATGCAAGTTCACATCCCCCTTTTTCAAAGCACTGTGCAGCTGATAATGAATAATGCACCATCCCTGGTGGAAAACACACAATATACAATATACAAAGCACGTGCATGTGTGCTGTGTAGCTCCCCAAAAAACAGAATTTCCTCGATTAAAATAGTTAAAGGTCAAATAAATCGTGCACACAGTGTACAACATGTTAACACATTCAATCACTGAACAGCTCTTTACAACACCTGTACAATAACAGTAACCACATATTTTCAACCAGTTTACAGAGTAGCTGACATGATATGCCTTCCATGTAAAATTCACATGGGGAGCAGTAAATATGAAAACCTTTGGCTAGTTCTGGAGACAGGCTGCCCAGAGCCAAGCAAAATTAGCTTACAATCTATCATTTGTTTTAGTGTTCTCTTGCGCCAGATAGCTGTTGCCACATGATGTAGTGCAGTGCAAAGTATGCCAGAATGTTACAGACTATCAAAAGAACATATGTTTAAGTAAATTTAGTGCCCGAATGTCAATTTACGTGACACTATGAGTAGCCATAATAAATTAAACCCCACCCTCTCGTACCACTGCTAAGGCAAAACAAACGTGTTATTTGAAGATCCCATTTGACCAGCTCTGGCACTGACCCTTTCCAATGTATTTTTGCTGTGAAGCAGATTAACAGGGGCCAGGGATGGCTTATACATTACTGCTGGTTCCACTCAGAGAAACCATATGTTTCTACCTTGGGTGTGCTCTAGAACGCTGTGTCAACACTTTTTAACAGCATGCAGAGCGGACAATATTCCTGTGAATTGCAGACCCCGAACAGAAATACAGCCGGCAGCTTGCGTACTGAGATATGGTACGCAATAAATAACACGCCTTATCAGTGTTGCCATGGAAATGTGTTTTTGTGGCATGGCAATACTTGAAAACTCTGTTAGGAGAAACAAAGCATCCCTCCAGACCCGCTATTTTATTAATACGTTTGCTCACACACACACACGCATACAAGCATAAAAATGTCTCGTTATTTTCCAGACGTCTAGGATGAAATCCCCAGGGCTCACCATCGGGGGCAGCCTGTTGCGATGTGTGCTCACAGCGATGGCAGCTTGAGTCAATAAGGGAGAGTGACAGCGTAGTTACTGCCGCTAAGATGCATTGCCTGCTCTTAGCATAGGCAGCAGTGGAGCATGGTCAAAAGCTCCCTTTGGCCACCCATGCCCAACAGCTTCACACTGCAGGTGTGACTAGGTAAGGCAGCTTTATTTATATAGCACGTTTAGTATACAATGGCAATTCAAGTGCTTTACAAGGTGCATAAAAAACTATGGACAACATACATATAAATATTCATTATACACAAATATGCATACTTAATATATGCACATACACACGCATAAAAAAAGGCAAGCAAATAAATAAATTAAATAACACAGTACAGTGCATAATATCATTTTAAGAATATGTTAAAACAGTCAAATGTAGGCCTATATATAAAATATGGACTAAAAGTAAGCTTTGTGAAATAAAAAAGTTTCGAGCTTTGACTTATAAGTGGACGTCGGGGCCTGTTTTATATCCCTATAGGCCTAATGTGCACGCACGCTCTCACGCATGCACGCACGCACGCAGACACACACCAAATGTTTGTACACAGCAACACAACAGGCTACCTAGTAGGGGTGCACGATATTGATCAAATGTGATATTGCGATATTGATCATGAAAATTGCAATATCGATATTAATTTC
>JAODUH010000021.1:536359-547788 GCA_027564835.1 Typhlichthys subterraneus | reverse complement strand
AATTTCCACCTGTTGTCTGTTCCATTTGCACAACAGCATGTGAAATTGATTGTCAATCAGTGTTGCTTCCTGAGTGGGCAGTGTGATTTCACAGAAGTGTGATTGACTTGGAGTTACATTGTGTTGTTTAAGTGTTCCCTTTATTTTTTTTTGAGCAGTGTATATATAAATTCCATCAGTCAAGACCAGTCGGGAGCAAAGAATGCTGCATACAATCTCTCAGAGGATGCAGGAACCAGCAGAAGCAGAAAAGGTGTAAACTGTAGACCGTGAGGCTTGGTGCAGTGCGAGTCAGCCGTGATTCGTTGCTGGCTGCCTCAAAGCAGGGATGCTGGTTCAGCGTCGTCCTTGTAGTTTAATCTTGACCTCAGCACTTGATGGAAGGGAGCAGATGGCCTGCACGGGCGTTCCTATAGCTGGCAGAACCGGCTCACGGCTATAGTGTCTACGGGACAATGGGTTTGAGACCTTTGAGCACGTATTGTCCCAGTTTTTGCCTGTTGTAAGCCAAAGGCACGCTGTAGGCTAACGATGAGGGCTGCAAAGTGAGTCTATAGGTTTTGTGCCATGGGAACGTGGTCCTGTGAGTTATTAGGCTAAACCGAATTAGACAACTGGTTTATTTTTCAGCTAGTGCATACACATTTTATAGCCATAACATGGGTCTGTGTCTATATACAGTATGTCCTCCCTAACAATCAGTGCGAATGACCCACACCTCTTTGTGATCTTTTCCTGTTGTTGGCATATCCTATCATGCACTTAGGAGATAATGTGTTTAATTAGTTTAGATGATAATCTAAACTAAGTGACCTCCTAAATGACCTCCTACACCACATTATTTTGAGTATGGGATTGTAGAAACCTAAATAAACCACAAGTAAACTAACAACAGGCAGATACACAAACTTGCCTTTATTTTATATTTGATGTGGATGTGTGCTTGTGTTTGCATGCTCAGGCTCAGGTAAAACGTTTATAGTTATGTCGTTATTTCCACCCCCCCCCCCCCTTCCACCCATGTGAATAGTGACATCACGCTCCGCTACAAAGAGACCCGCCGCCGCAATCGGGAAGCCCCACGGGAGCGTGAGCTCCAACCGGGCAGTGGCAGCCCCGTGGCCGCTTCTGGGCGGAGCAAACTCAACGGCGGCTCTGATTCGCCGCGGTTCAGGAAGTCTTGAAAGGAACACCCTGTCCAATGCTGTCGGTTAATTCAGTAGGAAGCAGTCAGAAAAAAAGTGAAGAATGAGAAATGAAGAAAACAAGAGAAATGCATCATAGACTGTTGTGCCTACCTGAACCTATTGGCATCATTCCCATGCTGGCTGTTCACTGGTAACTGTGTGGTGGTGATGGTGATGAGTGTGTGTGGGGATGGGAAGGGGAAACTGAATGGATGGACCATTTTTAGTCGGCTGTGTTGTGTAGTTACACTCACTACAGGGAATTGCCTCATTGTATACTTTTTTTTAAAGGACTTTTGGGGGGGAAAGTTACAATAGAGAATATACATTTTGTTATTTATAATTTGTGAACTAAAAACAATGTGGGTGATGAATTTTAAGTTTAGCGGCTGAAAATTGGCTGATTTTTTGTGTGTGTGTGTATAATGAGTTGGAGAACAATGATCAGAAGTTTTCATCGCCTGTCTGTCCTGTGATCAGGAGAGATGGACATGAGCAATATGGCTTTTAGCCACATATTTTTGCCTCATCCCGTTTGTTGTTTTGTTAGTACAGCATATAATGAAGTTCAGGTGGATGGGCCGGGGTGGGGGGAGGGAGGGAGACAGCTGTTATTGTCCACCACTATGCAATCTCCAATCCCAACCTGGGCCTTGCTCAGGCTGGGCACCATAGTACTAAGCACCAGTGCAAACTAAGCTTCACACTAGGACACAATGTATTCAAATTGGTCATGGGCGTTTATTGAAATACTGCTGGTGTCCTGCAGTCATTACCTTTCAAAGATTTTAATAAACACTTCAGAGGTTTGGCTCGTACCAAGGCTACAAAACTATTTTGTTTACAGTAATGCAGTAACCATTTTTAATGTACTAGTAAATGTGGTCAGATTTACCTCGGTGCTTAGCAAAATTGAGCCTCTATGAACAAGTTTCAATACTAGTTGTAGATGTGACAGATAGGAGTCACAAGCCATTCTGTCCTCCATGGCTTTGTTCTTGAAAAGCTGTGTTTGTCAAAAGCTGGGCTATAGCATATTCAAGTATAGTGTCTTAAGTGCTAATATATTTGCTTTAAGGCATCTAGTTTTGGTGTGTATTTTGTAAATGTTTAGGTTTGGATACTTTTGAAAGACACTACAGAATAGACCTTAAACACTAGATCAAACTGAAGCTGTACCACCTAAAAGAAAAACAACTAGGTTTGCTTGAGAACACAATAGCACTCCAATAAGGTCCTTCATGACAATCACACTACACATACATAATGGAGCATGTTGGAACAGTGATGGAAGAAATATCACCAAATTCCAAATATAAACTAATAGAAGTGTTCTATGCCATATTTTCTTCTGTATTGAGAACTTGCATTTTGTTCTGACTGAATTAACTACTGATATCGTATTGGGCTACTACAGATTGTGAGGAAGAACCAACATGTTTGGAGCTGCCATAGTACACCTCCAGCCAAAGCTTGACCTGTATTTTTCTGAAGCCATTCAAGATCTACTCAAGCACATGGAAAGATTTTGCTACTTTTTATGATGTTGTGTCAGGCATGTCATCCTAAACCTTTCTTTTGCAAGATGGTATAGATTACAACAGTAAGATTCACATATTATTTCATGCTAAATATTAAAAAGGGATGCTGTATGTCAAATATTTAGTTCCAACTGCTTTTTTTTTCCAACAGAAAATTTTAAATTAAACCAGCTTTCCCAATGACCTAACTTTGAATATATGATAATTTTGTATTTTGTAATTTGTGTTTTGGGTTCACCTGTCAGCTTTGCCAAATAATACAATAATACAAAAACCTTTCATTGAAAATTATCAAATTAAGAGAATGTCCTTGCTGGTTACTCCACAATTCACTTAGTTGACTCAACTGCAATATATTGAATCAGGCATGTTGTCTACAAAATATATCTACCGTTCAGTCTTTGTATTCTGGTCTTGTCACTCGTGTTGTGTCTGCGAGCAGGCAATATTGTATAGTCAGATATTTAATCACACTATCCAAGTGATGTAATCTAGCAGATCTTCATTAAGGAGAGGTACCTGTTATTCTGAGCTGTCTGTCTCTTGATGTGGTAGAATTATCAATGTAATTAGTCTGTATAGACATGTCATGGGATTCAGTGGTGGGTTTCTATCCATCATGGAACTAACAGTTTCTGTACAGTATACTCAGACGATTAAGCCTACTGCAACTACCAAACTATTCAAGGATTAATGCAGGGTATCATTCAATATTTAGAACAGATGTACTTCAGTTAATTAAGAAATTAAATCTAGAAATAGTAAACATTATGAGCGGGCCTTCCAGTACTGAAAGGTAAGTGGACAGTTAAATGCAGTTCCACGTGCTGCCACATGAGGGCGATATGCCTTAAACAATACCATTCATACCTATTCTGTGAAACACAAATTTCAGTTTTTTTTACTAAATGTAAGTTATGGATGGTAAAAACAAACAAAAGTGATGCTGTACAATGGTATTTTCAATTAAATTTACCACAGACTTGGAAAATACAGTATGTGGCATATTTTTTAATTTAGATAGTTTATTTATTGCATAGCCAGATCAACTCCAGATTCAAATAAACATCCAGTGTTGATTAGATTATTGCATAGTCTAAAACATGTTATGGCCAAAACTCCAGAAAGCAGATCAGTCAAATGAGCAGTGCAAACAGTTTTACATATCTAAAATCCCTGAAATTGTTACATGTACAAATACAATATACGCAATAGAAACAGTAATAGCAGGTTATCTAATTATATTATAATATATTTGCTCTTACCCAAAAAAGATTGCACAATGCAAGTATAGAAATAAATTCAAAATACAAAGCATTTCATATAAGTTTATAGACAAAGGCAACACAAAACAATATTTTTTTTGTTATGCCTAGAGACCTAACCGGAATATGTATGGCAATATTATTTTGGTTCAACAGAAATCAGTTTTACAAGAGAAAATATGTAGGTTACTGCAATGTAAAATTCAGTGTGCAAAATATATAGTTTAAAATGAGAGAACCCAACAGCCCATAGTTTGGAAGACACTTCATATGCTCATGTGTTCGTCAAACATAATGTGCAGTAACAATCTAGTTTCTGCCTATATTAGGGTTAAAAGTTAATCAACAAAACAATATAAAAAGCACAATCAAAAGATCCATAAAACTGACACAATGTAGCATACACAGCTGAGCAATGGCCGCACAGATGTAGTATTATTCTAGGACCTCACCAGCTTGAAGCCTTGGCCCGTGTCTAGTACAGCTGGAGGGAACCAGTTGAGTTTGACCCTCCTGAGGCACCGTAGGCAGACATTGCAGGCCCACAGCAGGTTCAGCCCGCCGCACCACAGTGCCAGGTGGACCACGGGATAAGTCATCCTGGGGAAGTACATCCTCCAGTGTTTGGTGACATCACTTCCTGTGGGCAGGTGGAGCGTATAGTTTCCCCAGTGTCTGGAGATGCCGTAGGCGGCAGCGACCGCCCTGCCCCTCTCACACCACCGGATGTCGCTGTTGGCATTGCAGTTGTACTCCACCCACTGGGACGTGAAGTCTCCCAGCTGGGGGATGTCATGCAGCTCACCGTCTGTCACCCGGGCTAGCTCCGCCCCCTGCACGGCCACGTACAGGCCTTCCACGCTCCTGACCGCTCGCACCCATGGCAACGAGTTCTCACAGTCCAGCACCAGGATGAGGCGGGAGCAGGAGCCCTTGTTTTTCTCAGTCCACAAATCCAAGATCTGCTCCAAACGAAGAGTGTCTCCCCCTAGGGGCACACACAAAACACATACTTCTAGACTAGGGGTTTTCCAAATGTTTCAGGCCAAGAGTCCCATGGCTGACAGAAACACAGCTGAGGGAACCAATGTAAAGCACAATTGTGTTGCTTATCTGGTTCAATAATAATAATAATAATGTGTAGGGCGGCCATGTATAAAAGTATTTTCTTATGGTCTAACTGTATACAATGCCAAGTCATTAAACATTTTTTACAGATTCATATATTTTTGGAAGACAAGTTTGGGATCAAATATTTTGGTGGACCCCCTGGCTGCAGTACCTCTGAGGACCCCTAGGGGTTACGGAGCTCCTGTTGAACGTCTCTGTTCGAGACATCTCTAGACATCATGCCTAAGTTTACTGTGTGGTGAACCACAACACAGAGCAGATGACACACAATGCTGACCTGCTAGCGCCCACTCTCCCGAGCGATGTGTGTGTCCGCTGTAGAAGACCACATATGTGTCGTGGCGAGGACCGTCTGCTGCGCGGAGCTCCAGGAAGGTCCTGAGCTTGGCCTGCAGTGCCTCCAGCGTCACCCCGCTGGTGGAGTAGTCACAGCCGAACGCCTCAATCAGGTGGTGGGCGAAGAAGCGCTGCGCGTTGTTCAGCATGCCGGTGGAGCGCAGGTTCAGCCCGTGCACCTGCTCTGGGGGCAGCAGGATGGGCTGGCCGTCAGGGCTGGGACAACACACAGCAAAAGGTTAACAGCTTCAAATGGGTACAGCTTTTACAGAGAGCTAACCAAACGCTTTGATGGCAAAGCCACATTTAAAGGTATGGTCAGGTATTGCAAGCTAAATGGAAGATAATACACTTTGTCTAATTCAGCAAATATCCCCTCGCATTTTGCTAGCCTACCGTTCTCTGTGCATGTTGGGAAAAAAAGATCTGATACTTCTACATAGCCCTGGCTCCATACATAAGAACATAAACAAAGTGGCGAACAACACCGCTTCTATCAACAAAGCCGCAGCACTGCGCTTTGCTTCACAATGTGTTTTGATGTGTGAGGCGGCACCGTGGGACCGCAAAGTGATACTGTTTTGATTTGAGCTCAAAGTTACCAAGCGTTTAACTGACCATTACAGGGAATTCCTTAACTAGTTAATATACCATTTTATATCTAGTTATGTATATTGTACATAATATTGCATTGATATGGATATATTTTTTAATACTTTGTATTTCTATATAGGACATTGTCATTCAGTGAAGGTAAATTAATAATTTCATTGTATGGGGGGAAAACTTGACTTTTAACTGTGCATATGACATTTTGAACCTTAAAATGCATGTTGTATGTAAAGTGGCACAGTAGCCTCCGCCACAATAATGTGCCAGCATTTTGCTGGTGCCAATTCCTCTATTCATACGGCAGCCACTCCCATCATCCCCTACCCCTCAGACACAGTACAGTACCTGCAGTAGTTGGTGGGGATAACCAGTGCATACCCCACACAGGTTCCTCCCAGAGAGCTACCAAGCTCATGGAAAAGCCCATGGAAGAGACATTCTAGTGACAGGACCAGTAGAAACATAGCGACGAAGACACTGCTGATAGACTAGGGAGCACAAGTATTCAAACATGGCTTTAGTCTTACCACCCTCAGTAAAGTCAACAGTGTACTGTACAAAAATACAATGGAAACCTCTACACCAAAATGAACAGCAATGAAACAAATATACTTCCAAAAGAAAAATAAACTGAACAAATCATGTATGTTCAGCTTGAGTAAATATAACAAAAGGTTGTTTTTCTAATTAGAAGATATTCTTAAAGAGTAACTATTTGTACTAGCATCCAGCTCAATCCCAGCAACACACCACAGGAGGTCAAAGTGGGTCAGCCAGTCAGTCAGGGCGAACTAATCTCCAGTGTTTGCCCCACTCCCCTCAGCAGGGAGGGGGTAAAGACTAGAAGGATGTTGCCCAACCCCAAAAGCATGAGGATGTAATATAGCAGATAGAAAATCACTATTGTGTGTTTAGCTATTCAATGTGTAATGTGTTTGTCACCTTCAAACAGAGCAAACAGTTTGTTAAGAATTTAACTTGAATCTTAAATACAACTTCCACTAAACTGTTTTGGGGGAAGGGGTTTTGTTCTTTAGAAGTAGCATCAACTACTCGATCATGCGAATTGGGTACTTCTAAACTACATTCCTGCATACACTACATGACATGCGCTTTGTTTAGTTTCCTACCTGCCAAGACATAACAGCCAGAATGGTGGTTGACGCCAACGTGAAGAGCTCCAGGCGTTCAGAAATCAGGCAGAAGTGCCGGACGCCCTTGGAGGCCATGATCTTGTCCAGGTTGATGAAGCCTGGCCCCTGGTTGAGAGACACCCGCTGGCAATCACTGAGCTTTGTGTGGAAACCCCACACCGTGATGACAAATACCATATGGCAAATGGCCCAGAAGATCCCACACACCATGAAACCTGGGATTGTCAGATACCACTTGTCCAGGTCTTTAAGCTTCAGGGTGGTCAGGACAAAGAATGTTACTTCCACCGCAAGCAAAGGCAGGAGGGAAAGCCTACGCCACAAGCCACGCCACAACAGAAAAGGCTGCCAGCGTTCGGTCACCGACAGGCCACTGAAGTACACATCTAGCAAGGGGTCGCAGATGAGTCGAATGAAGAAGCAAGATAGGGCGAAGGGGTTGATCATGACGTCTAGAGACTTGAAGAACAGCACAGATGTGACGACAGCGAAACACACGAGGTTTGGCAGCGCCAGAAGCGCCTTCATGCGCATAGCAACCATTAAGGTGGCCAGTGATGCCATCAGGACTGTAATACTCAAGAATGTGGGCAACAGGCAAGCGCTGGCAACAAAGCCTACCAGCTCTAGAAACTCTGCTGAGGTGAGAAACGCAGGGCGGTACCTGGTGCATCCACAAACTCTTTCCAGCAAGGCCCACAGTGTCCTTAGAACCATACTGGACAGCAACAAGTAGTTGGTTGTTTGTTCCTTTACGTCGTTTTTGAGATCTGTGCTATTAAGGAAACAGAGCAGACCCAAAAGAAATCCAAACCATAGGTGGATGATGCCCTTGCCAACTTTATGCATGCTGAAGTAGTAGTACAAAATACTTGCTATTCCGAGGACAAACAGAGCTAAAGCAAGAATAATCAGGATTATAGAGTCAGATGTGTTTTCCCATCGTACATAAAGTCCCAGGCACAGGGCAGTGAGCAGGTTCAGGCCGGACAAGTAGCCAAGCCACCGCACGGAGGACCACATGCTAACTTCTCCGTTGACTTCCTCCAGCCTGGTCATTGCTGCATGCAAACAGTGGCTGAAGCAGTAGCGAATAAAACGACACATTTTCAACCGAAATGGAACCGTATGGTGTCCAAAGACACTCCGGATTATTAAACCGAATACAAAATGCGTGTCATTTCAACAGTCAACAAGTTATCCCTTACTTGCTCAGAACAACTAGCTAGTAAAGGTTGGCTAACAAAGCTGCATATTTGCCGGTCACTGGCGGTTATACCCACATAACCGTGTAGCTCGGGCATTGTTTGAAGATCATGCTCATTTGTTCTATTTGGTATGGTTTGACAAACTGAACGACCTCATACACGGCTGACAACAGCATTACATGCATATGAATTATAAAGTTTGTAATTTCTAAAAGTTTAGATCAGATGACCAACGCCATCTTTGCGTATTTTGCGTAACGACGGCAACCAGTAGAGTACAATGTAGTGGAGTGATTTAGTTTGTGATTTGACCGCGTTTGCAAATATAGTTCACAGACAGTGATACATTTTTGGAATAAATAAATGTACACAAAGCCACATTGACACTTTAAAACATACATTCATTTATAAAAGATACATACATCTTAAAGTACACGCTGATCTGCATCGCCAATATTGTCAACAATGAGATTCCTCATGCAAGGAAGACAAACGCACCTAGTACCATACAAGTAGTCACAAAATTGCTTCCTCTAAAGACTGAACATGAATAGTATTGAGATATGCATGTCGCCTTTAAGTACAATAAAATCAAAAATGCTGGAAATCTTTTGGGATTTGCAACAACAATGTGCAGTACTTTACAAGGAAATAAACATTACTTTGAAACCTAAACATACAATTGCGCAATGTATCTTAGCTTTTTTTTGTCTTTTTTTTTTATTCCTTTAATTTTTAAACAGGAGTGTTAACATGAACAATAAATGGCACATAAGAATTACCATTATATTATGGACCCATTGTGCTATTTGTAAAATTGAAAATATCCCAATTTCTGACACCATCAGAAAATAATGATAAAGTGCCATTAGGCAAGACTACATATGCATGCATGCACACACGCACAGTAGTGTCATTGAGTAAAACTACATACTTAACATTCATTACATTCAACATAGATGTTTCTTGCTATTGCTAAAATGCACTTGCAGTATCTTTTTGTATAAGCTACATTATGTATAACAAAGCAGACCATTCATTAGTGCAAATACCTTCATAAAGGTGTATTTAGGGATCTTAAATTAGATTTTTGTAAAGAGAAAACAACATTGTAGATAGTAAATGTTTCCATAAAACTGTCACAAGAAATATACTGGTGCTGACAATTAAAGCCCATTTGATACGATACCCATTTCAAGTGATTAAATCAGCCTCACCGTTTCACTTCCAAAAATACTGATTTATAAATCTGATATGAAACTATTTAGCATTTTTTGTTGTACTATTTCTAAGACACCAGGAGGAATAACAACTAACTATAATTAAACACTCATCTGGTACACATGGTAAATACACTTAGTTTCACATTCATTAATCTACTACATATGCAGCCCTAAAATAGGGCAATTGAATCAGATGCCATGACACTGTCACATGGAATACTTGACAATGCCGTCATATACTATTGAAAATATACATTTCTGACTGACTGAAGCAAGCTTTACTTACACTCCCATCTCAATCTCTCTGGTGTCAATGCTGGTCAGACTGCTTGAGATTTTTGTATTTGGCCACTTCAATAAGAAGCCTATTAGCTTATTAAATATTGACTGAGAGACTAAACAGATGTGTGACCTTTATTGAGAGACAGAGATAACTGGAATGAGTGGGGGATTTACTTTCAAACTAAGTGTATATGTCTATACACACACACACACAGTACACTATCAATTTATTAAAATATATTAATCTTAAGTGTGTGTGCGCTTGTGTGTGGAGATATGAAAAAATAGTTGGCGTTGTAAACTTCTCTCTTTCATTCTGTGCAAACTGCATTATTGTAGCGACGAGGAACTGGCCGGGCGAATGTAGCGGGTTAGATTTGGCAGCGCAGCAGTTGGAGGGTTGAGGAGGGCTATAGTTACGCACAGGATGAGGAGGGGGTTCCCGCCTAGCTCTGAAGCAGGATGGTGTCGTCCAGCTCATGGAAGCCAGGCACATAGCTGCCCTGGCTGTCTCCCGAGTCAGAGTCGTAGGGCGTGTCGGGGAGCTCCGTGAAGCCCCACGCCAGTGCGTCGTCCTCTGCGTCGCTGCGCGGCGTCGCTGGCGCGTCGTCCTCCTCCTCGTTGGCGTGGAAGTCCTGCGGGATGTAGAGCATCTCGGGGTAGTTGCGCGACACCAGGTCGCTGCTGGTCGCCAGGGACACCTTGCGAAACGCCAGGAGGTGCATGTGGGCAGACTTGGCGTACTTGTGGCGCTTGAAGCCCAGCGACTCCACCGCCACGCGCCAGCTGCGCATCATGGGGGCGTGGCGGTTCTGGTGGGAGGAGTCGGGCGTGATGATGAGCAGGAGGCCGTGCAGCTCCAGCAGCTCGTGGGCCTTCTTGCAGCAGAGCCAGCGCTGGTAGGGCGAGGGGAAGTAGGACAGCAGCAGGGAGAAGACCACCACGTGGAACAGCTGGGCGGGCAGGGCGTCGATGGGGCCGTGCAGCTGCCGCAGGAAGGTGTCCACGGCGTCGCCGGCCAGCCGCACGGGCTGCTGCAGCTGCAGGTTGAGGAAGTCACACTTGTACACCGTCTGGGGTGGGAGGGAGGGGGGAGGGGGGGGGGGGGGAGAGACACGCGCCGGTTACTGCACACGCATTGACGCCCGCATTCGCTGTCTTAACGGGTGGAGTCAGGGATGCTGGGGAATTGAAACACAAAAACACCTCTCCCTTCAATGCCATAGGGCGCTCCCTCAGAAGTCCCGCCCCCTTTAAATAATTGGACATGCATTTCCAAGGCTGGGATAGTGTTGGGTGTCTGCACCACGTTGTTTGTGTTCCAATTTACAGAGCCACTTTTTGCACGCACGCAGAATGGGCAGTGAGGAGATATTTGCTGAATTTGACAAAAAGTGTATTGTGTAGGGCTGTCGCAAAATTGGAATACCGCGGTGTTGCTAACCCAACCGCAGGCCGTGGAAAGCAACCGCCGGTACCGCAAACCGCAA
>JAODUH010000021.1:495426-536259 GCA_027564835.1 Typhlichthys subterraneus | reverse complement strand
GAGGCCTCCTCCCAGCTGGACGTGCCTGGAACACCTCCCAAGGGAGGCGCCCAGGGGGCATCCTTACCAGATGCCCGCACCACCTCAACGTGGTGGTGCGGGTGACGAATGTGTCCGGTTTAATTGCTATGGAATTTTTAGCTATCCCGTCTGTGCAAACACTTTGGTTTTATATACATACGTTGCATTCTGCTTTTGAGACCACATGCATTCATCAATTGGTCAGAGGGCATGTACTACAGCAACTTCTTTCATGATTAGAAGAATCTAGGATTTCGCCCCTTTCCTAAATAATCAATTTATCGTTATATTATATAATGTACATCAGACACGGTCTGCATTTAACTCCTCCCAGGAAGTGACTATGTTGTACAGGTTAGGGATCAAATTACCTCCTGTGCCATCTCCTCTGGTGAAGTCTCCACCCTGGATCATGAACTCCTTGATGATTCTGTGGAATTTGCTGCCTTTGTAGCCAAACCCTTTCTGTTAAGACAGACAAGAGAAAAATATAATCATCAAAAACAGAAGTGATCTATTGACAAAGTTAAGATGTTCTTTGCATCTTATAAGTTTGTGCATAGGGAAGATGACTAAAATGACATGCATTTTGTGATTACTTTGCATTCTCTTCTTTATTACATCGACCATGTTTGATACAGCATTTTAAAAAAGCAAAAAAAAAGGCTTCAGTATCACATATAGATAGTAATAGTAATAATAAACCACATTGGGGAAACGTTAGTTCTTCTCACCTCCCCTGTTGACAATGTGACAAAGTTCTCAACTGTTTTAGGAACAGTTTTCCCAAAAAGACCAATTACAATTCTCCCAACATCTTCATCTCCAATTCTAATGTCAAAATACACCTACAAAGACACAAAAGAAACATGAGACGGTGTCATTTCACTAATCAACCATCTAAACTTAGGCATACACTAGCATATTACCAGTTTTCTCTTAGGTATACTATGTGCATTGATACAATTAAGATTTCCGCTCGTTTATGGAAATGCTGACAAGCGTTTTTGCAGACGTGGCCAAAAGAGCTACATCCAGATAATTCTCTTTTCTTTAAAAGGCTGATAAATTACCATGCAATTTGAATGGCTATGTCGTGGCATTGCATTCAGGTGCAGGTTTGATCGACAATATTCATTTTCACATTACGTATTTTATATGCAAATATTTAGTGTGAAGCAAGATTAGCCCACTAGGGGATTTAAAATATGACTACCCAAGTGGACACTACGTGGCTTTTAAAGGCTAATGCTAGCTGCTAGCTTTACAGGATAGTGGAGCCTGGACTAACTGGCTTGGACTGGTCTGCATTATCACAGGCTAGCAAACTACACCTACCTTTGCAGTGACTTTAGGGCCCTTCTTCTTTTCATCGGCATTTGAGCCACTAGGAAAGAGAAGGAAGATCACAGATCCAACGATAACCGTAGCAGCAACGAGGAATTTCATCCTTCTCTCACAAATCCGAACCATTAACGGGAGGGGAAAAAGACGGCCTATTTATTTTTTGCTACTTTTTATGTGGCAGGAAAGAGCTTCGTATCCGGGGTGGAGACTACGGGCGGTGCCCACCTCTGATCTGCAAGCTACTTCGCCATGGAAGTAGGACCTGTCTTAAGGTCTTATTCCAATACACGCATAATCATATGATTGGTTCAGTCATTGGAGCAGGGCCCAATCAAGTGGATACGCGTACTACAGACGTTACGTTTGCGGCTGCGGAACTGTATTTAACTACAAAACTACAAAGTCAAGCTAAAAACATGTATCACGGTACAGATCGAACACAACTCAATTAAATAAAAACATTTCACGTGTTTATTGACAAATGCCACAAAAAAATACAAATAAAAAAATGTAGACATTAAGAAACGCTAGAAACATAAGCAAACATGAAATAGATTGTACTTGCTAAATAGGGTTTTACAATGTGAGAAATAAGGGTACATTCACATTTGCAATGTCCAGGAGCATACCTGCAAATAATCCCAGTGCAAAGAATAAATTCTACTGTTTAAGATTATATACATTGTTGTATTTTTGCATTAAGACTCTATTATATGGCATGCCTTTAGCAGCCATATGAGGTATACAAACATAATTCTTGTCAACTAATGCATCTACTTTATCCTGTAATGTTATGTAAATAAACTTTCACAGAAAAATAACCCAGGGAAAAACATTTATTGGCTTTCTCTGAAATTGTATGTGTAACTAATACATTTAGCAATTAATGGTAAAGTGATGGTTGAAAAGGATGTGAAATAATAGTTCAGTAAACATATAGAAGATAGTAGCCATAGTAGGGATATCTTCTACTAATGATTAGCCTAACTAGTGAACATTAATGTACTTACAAGTTAGCCAATTAGATTCAGTTTGGCCTAAATGCATAATTGTAAAATAATATTAACAATAAGTTACCTATTCAATTATTTTACAAAACATAACAGAAAATGTTTAATGACTGTCCAATGATGTATATATACACCAAGTGGATTCGTCATTATTCTTAGAGTTATATTTGTATGTAAATGTATATGATTCCAGGGTCGCTTATAAAAATAAAAATAAAAACAAAACCAGCCAGTATATTTCGGGAGCAAGTGGCAAGTTGCAGGAATAAACACACACACAAAAAAAAATCAAGCTGTAGTGAAACTGGCTTAAACATTGTTACCCTTGTAAGAACGTTTTTTATTTTGTTTTTCTTAGTAAATCGGTAATATTGATCTACATACTTTACTTAAATGTATGAGGATGTACCCATTTAAATGATAAAAAAGCCATGACAATTACATAATCAGTAACATTTAGGTCACACTCATTAACATCATTGTAGTTCCATAAACTACACTTTGTCAGAGATGGGTTACTGATTAATTTCTAATTTGATCTGAAAATCAATAAAATGTTTAATTTTATATTTTTCAAAAGGCACTGCATATTTAAAATATATGCAAGTCAGGAAATTGTGAGCCAACAAAACTCTAAATATAGAGCTTGTAAAGACACATTTTAGCCTAACTTACCAACTGCATAGTTTCTGGCCAACATAACCTAGTCAGACCCAGTCCTGCTCCACATTCTGAGTCCAAAGGAGGATTAGAAATTGAGGGAAGATCAGATGGGATCAAAGTAGGCTTGAGGTAGCCAAAGGCAGGATTTAAAACTGTGACCGCACAGAACTTTGGGAAGGGAGGGAGATACAGAGACTATCTGGGACAAGGAGGTCTAAATGGGGTCAACATCCACAAGTTCAATCCAAGAACCAAAGCGACAGTATATACTTCACCAGGGTAAGAGAGTGGCTTCTCAGTCGATGGCCCAGACGTCGATACAGTTCAAAATCTAATTAAACCTCAAAATTCCTGCTGGGGCTTTAACTCAGAGTACACGAGTCCCTCTGCAGAGATGGCATCTCCAAGCCCCACTGTCCGCAGCGGCTGCTTGCAGACCAGCACGGGCGTGAGATAAAATGTGACACTCCCGCGTTGCCACGCGGTCACGGGGTCTGTGGGGTTCAGGGACAGCCTCACCTTGGGGTCGCTGTACGAGCTGTGGAACTCTACGGGGGCTTTGAGCTCCACCTTGCTGATGTCGACGGTGTGAAGGCCGCACGCCTGGGTGCTAGCCACGCGTGCTCCGGCCATCACCGCTGACGCCTGGTTGCCCCAAAACCCGTCCACCGTGGCCAGGATGTGATAGGCCAGCGTGTGGAAGTGGATGCGCGTGAGGTCCGCTTCCGATGAAGGGTCGCTGCGGCCGCGCTGCTCCAGGATCCAGAGGAGGATGTCGCTGACGGCGCCCACGTCGGGTATGCCGCTCCAGGAGGCCAGGCCTGCATGGGGACCCCCCCCGGCCTGGGCCAAGAAGAGCAGCTCCTGCTCATTCAGGCCAATGGAGTTAACAATGGGCATGACCTGCTAACAGAAAACACAAAGAGTGCCTTGAATTAAATACGGGGGACACACCCACCTATAAAACGTATTGCACTTTGAGATTTAAAAAGGTATAGTCAGTTCTTCTGGAGAAAGACTTCCCTTCTTTTAATGCCATAGGCTGCTCCCTTAGAAGCTCAGCCCCACACATTGGAAATGCATTGCCAAGGCTGGGATAATGTTTTGTGGTGCGGTCTGCACCACTTTCTGTGTGTTCCTACTCACACAGCTGTCTAGAAACACATTTTTCTTTTTAGCAAACATGCGCGCACGCACGCACACACAGAACAGGCAGCTAGCTGACCATGAACACAGATACAACTCTTTACCCTGGCATGTAGTAACCATGGCGTTAGTGAATCCTTACTATAGCTTCTTTAACTACAGCTACACACCACCACCACGACGACATACCTCCTGCATGATGCTGTTCATGTAGTCTTTGTCAGTCATGCTGGCCAACTCCAGGTGGATAGGAACATCTCTACGGATGTCAGATATGGCCAACACAGCCTGCCGATAAGACACCCCCCAAAAAAGATTATTATTAGAATAAATATTTTAGATGCTGTATAGTTACAGATGAACATTCTTACTTAAATAATAGCGACCTAGGAATCTTTACTCTGATTAAATACCCTCCAACTGTGACAAAGGCAATGTAGCTAGAATTAAAAGCACGGCTGCTGTGATTAGTTCGGGGACCTCTTTGAGGCGCTCTTCCCACAGGTGTCTCCCTTGGCCCTCCATCATGTGAAGCCCAGATAGGACCACCAAGTCAGGCTGGAACTCATCCAGGCTCGCCACGAACATCTCCAGTGAGCTCATCTCCCCGTTGGACACGTCGTGAGAGAAGATGAACCGGTTGGCTTGGGGTGCCCGGGTAGAACCCCACTGTTCACCTACACACAGAGGTGAGAAAGGACTGAGGAGGACTCAGAGAGCAGTTGGCTTAGCTATGTTACCCGGTGCAAAAGCAGTTGCTTCTCATCTGTATTTTCAGTGGCAGTGGACAAAAACTAAAACATTCTAAAATATTAATATTGGCAATATGTGCAATCGGGGTTGGGAAGTAGCTGATGAAGCAATAAGTTGCATGTAACTGATTCAAAAAATAAAACTAAATTACAGTTACCAGCAAAACATTTTTAAAAAGCTACTTCTAGGACTACTTTCAAATTTAAAAGGGAAGTTTGCAGAATCAATCAATAATTGAAATAAAGTCCTACTTTAATGTGATCCCCTGAGCAACACCAACGGTCACAGAAATAGAAAGACTGTCTCACCAACGCAGTCGATTTCTTTGGATGGAATTTGAAAGAACAATGTTTTAAACGTGAAGTAATCTAAAAGTAATCAGATTATGTTACTAAATTTAGGCAATCCAAAAAGTACGTTACTGATTATGATTTTAGTCTGGTAACCGTGACGGACTACATGAAAAAAAGTAACCTACCCATCCCTGCCGATCATTTGCATGCTGAAGCAACACATAATAATGCACACCCAAACAAAGCATCGCCATCTTGGGATATCTTGACAACCGCACAAAGCTAGAACCAGAATGTTCAGTGCATTGTAGTAGAGTAATGACATGAGCACATGACCTATACTTACAAATACACACAATGACAAAACACACGGAATGGGTCATTCCTCCACGCACGCACGCACACACGCACACGGCTGCTTCCATACCTGCTTTGTACTCCAGGATGAGGTGATACTCATCTGCCTCCTGGAGAGAGTCTGGGGGAACCAGAATCTGTTCATCCAGGAGCTCGTGAAGTTTAGGTCCCACTGGACCGCATAACAAAACCTGAATGAAAAACACCGTAGCAACAACAGCCATTTTCACAAATGGTGGTGTAGTCAACAATAGCTTCTTTATTGTTGTTAGCAGAAATGTTTAAACCTACCGTTAGATCAGAGTAAGTGGCAAGCTTCTGGCCAATGAGAGCAGCGTTTCCTCCAACATACAGCTACAACAGGAAAAAAAAAGAAAAAATAAGCAGATTTGTATAGAAAAATGTAAATGAGAACACACAGAACAGAACCCACATCGTCACGCCAGCGAGTGCAAAGCGCTCGGGTGTGGAAGACCTGTTCACTTTCTAAAAGCAACCAACAGCAACTGGTTTAAAACCACAAAGCAAAAGTCCCTCAGCAAATTGAGAAGCAAGCATGCGAGACAAAAAGCTCTCACATGCTCGTTTACTAGTAGCCGTACCTTAGCGCCCGGGTACTCCGCTGCAGCACGCGCTATCCTCTGAAACGTCTCCTCGTCGCTATAGAAACGCTCAGCGGCTGCTCCATGGCCCATGAAATGGATGAAGGCTTCTTTCAAGTCTTCTTTGGAGTGCAACACGTCGTGGTCCAGGCCTGGGCCAGGCTCCGCAGCCAGAGCCTGTAGCAGCCCTACACCTGAGACGACTACATCCACGCAGGCGTTCACCCTGGAAGGGCGACACATGGCGTGTCAGGGCCGCTCTGTTCTTAACACACAGCGCACGCAGGTCCATTTGGCAGTATGGGTCTGTTCTGGAGCTAATACTGCTCCATCCACGCATAGGGGAGGCTGCAACAAACACCCCCGAAAGGGATTCTTGACCAGCCGCTACCATAATATTAAGCCATGTTTGATTAACTGAAATGATCACGGTTCTTCTCCTGTTGATATAAATTACTTTGATGTCCTTCTCTGTTAGAGCTGCTCTTAGAAGAGCGTGCACATTCCTGGTCTTTGGGCTCATATGTTAATTCGTCTGGTCGGCGTGACGTCACATCTGGCAGTGCCTTGAGAACTCTGTGATAACAACTTGGTGAAAACAAACGGCTGTGGCCAACCAAACAAATGTTAAACTGTGTTTACTGTTTCACATGTATGGTAGGAAAGTCTCTATTTATTTATTATGCTGAATTACGCTATTTTGTGTGTGTTTATTTGTGTGTGTGTGTTTGTGTGTACACACATACACACGCACACACACGTATTATGATGAGAAAGAAACATTAATGGACACTGATTTGGACCACATGGCGAAATAACAGTTTTTTTCACCGAGTTGTCTTACTAAGCAATCGCGCAACGTCACTTCCAGACGTTCGCCGACCAGACGAATAAGCGATGTATGTTGGAAAATTAATAGCTACGTTGGCCCTGATGGCATGTTGCTATCAAAATTCTTGTATGCTTACAATAACTAGTTTATTACGTTACCTCAATTGTTTGCTCAGTTAATTTCCCACTCGTCAATTAGAACATTCTCCGGTCAAATTATAATAAACAAATCATTCCACAATTGTCAGTATTGTGACCAGGAAAAAAAAAAAAAGGTGCAGGTTGAAGCTTAATCTTATTAGTCCTAGCCTAATTACTTATCAAATCATTACACTTGTGCTACCCGATATAGCACAGTAATCAAATAAAGTCAATAAAACAATTTATACTGTATATACTTACATATACATACATACATACCAATATACATGTCTAGGTATGATACATACACACATTCATAAATACACATATACATAAACAAATAGTCAATTTGGATAAAAGTTGCTGCTAAATTATGTAATGTATATTACAGTACAGAATTTTAAAAGTAGAGCTGGGTGATCGCAATCTGCTTGTAAGTAAAAGGCATCTGAATATACCGTATGAGTGTATGGAGGTATTTAAAAAAAAACATCAGCTCACCAAATCAGCAGGATTATCCATCCTGCTGATATGTCATGGAGCACCGAATGGGAATCAGGAAACTGTTCATCAATCAAGGTCTATACATTCATATACTGTAGGACTGAGTTGTGTATAGCCTAACAGCTGTTCTGTTTTGTCCTGCTAAACACTGAAAAATACTCAGCTTTGCTATTGTACTGTAATGCTATTCACTACTTGAATTCAACTTCAAAGGCTTAATGTGTAACTGCACCCTAAAACGTAATGTTTTAGTTTTAGCTGTAAACAAAGTAATAAGATTGTTATATGATGACACACATCAATGATGGTGTTAATATTGACTAAACTCACATTTTTAGAAAAATCGTCATTTCATGTGCTGCAAACAGAACCACACATCAGTTAAAAATCACCCCAGGACCTGGCTGGTGTTCAACGGTACACTTACTACGCTCATACGCCACCAAATTCAAATGTTAACGTTAATGTGGGTCCTCCTCTCAGCCTTTTCCCTCCACTCACTCAGCTCCTTGATGCATTTCTGCAATGCAAGTTGTAGAGGGTGGAGTCAGGCTCAGAGCTGGGGTGCAGTTACACTTCAAGAATCGTCTGAAGTCTTTGTTCTTCCAGTGGGCAGTCTTTCAGGGACAACTAAACCTGAAATGCTACCTATTTCCCTAAGGGTTTGGCATTATTACTATCCCCTCCCTGGAATTATTTATTTACCATTATGCCTGGCAGGCACAATGACGACGCTTTACTTGTGTACTCAAAAAACATTACTAAAGGTGGAATGAAGATCTGATAAAGAGAATGTATGTTGTGCTGAAACAAAGCAAACACAAGCATTGCCTATCTTTCATTGGCAAATTAGCTGTAAGAAGGAAAAGAAACACAATCTTCAACTCACCCTACTGCCACCTTGCTCCACTGCTGGGATGGCATAGTTATCAGGGTTTCCCAGGCAGCAGAGATAATCTGCTCAAAGATGGGCTGGTCGCTCTGGCTCTTAGGTGCTAAATGGAAGGCTGGGAGCGTTACATACTGCATGATGCGTTCTGGTAGGTCAGGGTTGGTGTGGTACAAATAGCCAACTGCCAAAGCCAGGAAGGCAGCCACTGAAGCGCTCCGCCACATTATGCTCGCTTTCACTCTCTCCTGCAGAGAGACACCAGGAGTTAAGATGGAACATCAAGCCAGTTCAGCATTTATCAGGTTGCACTTAATCAACTTTTACCTTTATTTAACCAGAAGATCTCATTGAGATTAAAACATATTTTTCAAGAGAGACCTGGCCAAAATAGCAGCATATTTTGACATAGCTGAGTTTCATAAGACTGTCACACTCATTGATACACTGATATGTGTGACAGCTTTACATCCCAATCACAAATCTCACTGCACTCATAAGGTACATTTGATACATTAATTACTTAATGAATTGGCTTGCTTGTTGATCAGTCAGTTGTGTACATGAGCAACGTCCCCTAGCTGCTATTTCTACAGTTGCCACAATTGCATTTGCATGCCTGGAGGAGGTCCTAATTTAGAAATGCTAACACTAACATAGAACCCCTTACATAAAGAAGACATTATAGCCAGGTACAGGTACTTTCAATGTTTACGCAGGATTTATGCTGTGTTGGACATTTTCAATGCAATATTGTCATACGATCGAGTAGTTGTGCTATTGAACTTTACATTATCTGAATTATGTGATCTTGTATTAACACAGACACCACCATGGTAGTATGCATACACTGTTACGTTGAGCTAACGTTGACTCCAATGACTGGCTAGCTAACAATGATGCAATTTAAGTCTTAGATTAGCATCTTTAGCCACCTAGCTAAGGGCTCAATATAATATCTGTGCAAGAATAGCAACTAATGACTTTATCTAACACTAAGCTTGCTAGCTTGCGTTAACCGTCTACAGTACATTAAACAGCCAAACTGTGGGTTAACTATACCGGGCAGAATTACCGGAATTGACTCTTCAAGCTTGTCAATCAAAAAAGGCGATCCAGTCCTCCTGAATAATTATAAGGAAGCGCCTGTCGCTGTTAGCAGAACGCTGATGGTAAAGTTTGTGTACAAGTCATTCAACGAGGAACGACTGAAGAGCCAGCTTGCCCAAATCAGCCGGAAAGTAGCGAGATCCGCCTGCTGTTTAATGCGCATGCGCTCCAATCAGTTCAGTTCATGTAAAACTGTTTTCTACGTGTCCAGCCGAGTTAAGTCTCGAAATATTCGAAATAGCGTGTCTTTATTTGCCATAGCCAAAACAAGCAAAATCATAATCATCTATAGGCCCGTTTTGTAAAAGGTTTCACTTTAGTGAATGTTGCATTGTAATGTAGTAGCCCTCCTGTAAAGTTGGAGAAATGTCACTTATGCTCCTCTGGTTCTCATCCATTGGTTTGTCCATCCAACACTTTCACCCTCTGGTTGAATTTAAATGAATATTTTTTGAATTTCACATCAAGTGCCTTTTTTAATAATATGATCATTTTATTTAAGAAAACAAAACAGAATAATTATCTCATATGGGCAGACATAATAGTTCATGACTATACCTAGACAAACATTGATTTAGCAATGTGCATTGCATATCACAATAAGACATTATTATTACAAATTTAATGATTTGAACCTGTGCACAATCCTAGCACATAGCAACCAAAACTATGAGGCACTAGATAAATGCATTTTATAAAAGGCTTAGATCATATGATCATGACCTTATTCAAAAAAATAAATATTCATTATCAATAAAACAAACAGTGTCTTTAAATAACTATTCCTGGAGGCACTGGAGCCAGGAAATGTCAAATTTGGGGACTGGATTTGGTACCAGCAGTGAAGCTAACTCGGATGTCTCTTGGGTAGAAGCCCTGCAGAACCCCATTTGCAACAATATCTGGGAGATCTGGGGGAGAGATACATGTTAGTTAACATTTGACCCTTTACAAATTACAACTTCACAGCTGCTGCAGTCTAGCTCTATGTGTATGATGCACAATAGAACAATTTAACCGGTAAGTACACATTTATTAAGTATAAAATAATGCACATCAGAACATTCATACTTTTGTCACTTTACTAGCATTATAGTTTGTAGGATCTTTGAATTACTAAATGGACATTACTAGTGGCACTGCCTTGTGCCAGTAAGTGAATAGTCCAATACCATTTGGCTACACAACAAGATGGACAGGAGTATTATGATAATGAGCGTTAAACGTTAAATTACTTAAAATAAATATCCTTGATTCTGTCTTGTGTTTTTAAGAGATTAGACTACCTGAGATACTATGTGTGAGATAAGGGTCCTCAGAAAACCCCAACACACGCTGGTGTGGTAGTTGACAGCTGGAATAAAATGACAGGAAAAATACATTTTTATGAAGAAGAACATGCCTCTTACTTAAATGAAAATTATCATAATTAACATGCCTGATACAATAGAAGCAAATAAATAATTAAATACATAAATACATGGCGTGAACACATGCAGTCCAGTAGAACATGCTGCCTCCACTGCCTGCATGTGCTATGTCATAGCAAACTCACACTGGGTGAAGCGTAAGTACACTACAGCTTGTGCTGGGTATTGAGGATTCTGACCTATACGTCACTGTTTTCACTGTTCCCGCAGCGATAGCATCCACATCGCCATGTTGGGAGGCAACATGTTTTAACTTCCATTTACTTTGTATTGCATGAAGGTGCTTCATCGTCACTTTCATCTGCTAACAAAATAACTGAAAACATGCCTAAAAGCTGCTGTTTGACGGGATGCGCCAACAACAAGGTTAAAAAAAAAAACAGAACCAAGTTCTTATAAGCTGTTGAACCGAATCAATTAGCCTTTAAAGAGTGGATGCAAGGTTGCACCTTCATGCAATATAAGTCAATTGTTTAATGGCGCTGGCACCAAAATCATATGACTTGTCACTTGTGATGTCAGCTTGGAATCCTCAATAGGCCTACCACACAAAATGGAATGATTCAGGTACTTCGGGCTTATTTAGGATTCCCAATACACAGGCAGCTTAGAACATACCATCTGCCGAATAAGGCCTCACCTGCACTCACTGTCCAAATCATCAATCGATCTGGGGAAATTAAATCACAATAATTAAAATGCATTTTACACGCTGCACAAAAAGATACTGACAAAAATACAGCCATTTACACACCGCTTACCTATGATTAAGTGCAATACCAGTGGTGTTGGCCTAGCTCGCAAGAGGATATTTTTGTGGATAGTTCTACTTTATGGCTGCAATGCGCTCAAAGACAAATAGGGCACCTAAATTTAGCTGCAAGTTCTTCAACCTGGCTGGGTTTAAGGCCAACAGAGCCTGAAGGACTTACTCTAGGCTGCTGATCTTGTTCCCTGTATGGAAGTGCTTGATGTGAAGAAAGTCCAACAGCATCTGTGGCACATCTTCATTTTGATACAGAATATCCTGTCAAAAAAAGAGAGAGTGAACCAGTATGTTAAAATACTCCTATTATTTTGAAAGATATGTCCTTACTGTTTTGGTTACAGGTTTTGTTCACAGGTGCCCACACAACTTACACCCTATGGGGCATTGGCATGTTCATGCATGTTGCGTGTTTGTTTGTACATATAACCACAATGGTGCTACAACCTCTGAAAGTATTTCCTCTTTAACTAAGGGATTTAACGGCTATTTGTGGTGAACACACTGCCAAGACTGGTATTTTCCAAATCAGGTCAGATAATAGTACACAGCTGCGCAACTATAGTGCATGTTCTGACCTGAATGTAGTCTTCTAGTTCTTGTGTTCTCTGCTCCAATGGCTTGGTCCTAAGGTGAGGACTTCGTTTGCTGGGGAAGGAGGGAGTCTGCACAAGCTTCCTGAGCTGAACACAGCACAATAAGTATTTTAATGACTGATATAAGCATCTCAGCTTAATGTGATCATGTTTTGACAACGTGTCCATGGCAATGTTTAAATAGTGAAAAATGCTTGATAAAGAGTATAAAACAATACATCAACTATATAAACATAACATGTTAAAAACATACACACATTTAGAATACAGATATCAATTGTTTTGTATGAACAGAATGAGCAATTGTTAGGTACAGGTCCGGAGACCATGTTTACCCAGTGTTCATATTCGCATAGTGGCATCTACACCACTAGATGGCACTATAATATCTAAGAAACACGGTTACCAAGGGGTACATTTTTGCACTTTATATGTTACTGTATACTGTATTACTGTTAAATGTGGAATTTGCTATGCTGAAGAAAGATTGTTGATATTTGGACAAACATATCAAGAATCGTGCTGTGCGGTGTGATCACTATGTTTCCTTTACAAAGTCAGGGTTGTATACTGGATACTTTTTCACACACAAAATAGTGTAGAGCTGGTGAACAATTTGAAGAGCTATTTGGTGAATATGACATACGTGTATTTTATTTAAATTGCTTACAGCACCTTTCATTATTGTCACTAAATAGATTGGGGATGGCAGATGTTCAGATGTTCATACTTTTCTGTGAAGACTCTGGAATTCACTTTTTCTTCTGAGCACACAGTGTTTTCTTCCATTAAATAAAATGTCGACTTTGAAACACTAAACATGAGACAAGAAAAAAAAAGTGTGAGTCAACAAGTAATATATTTAGCTGGAATTAATTTACTTGTATATTATTACATGCAACATTGTTGTTTATTTGGGGAGAGGACAATTTGGAGTGGCGTAATAATGAAATAAATCAAATATCTACAATTTTGTAATGGTGATGGAAACAATTAAATGTTTGTTATTCTATTTGCAAAGTATAATTTATTTCAATGTATATATATATATACTGTATATATGTTGAGTAGATATATATACAGTATATACTGTACCATTAATAGGCTAGTTGAGTTTGTTCATGAAAATAGATATACTGTTTGTCCTAGGAATGTAAACAAAATGTAAAAATGCCACTAGTAATACCTACATGAATCAGTTCAAAACTCACAACAGCAAATACTCCCTATATATACACAAGTTTTCCCCTCAGACTGCCTGGTTACAGAGGGAATTATCTGCAGTTACATTTGTATCCTGTCACAGGATACAAATACAGGAAATATGTTTGTGTCTGTGTGTGTCTGTGTGCTTGTGTGTGTTTGTGATTAGATAATATAATTATCCAAATTTTCTTTCTGCCTACATTTCAATAACCAGAACACTGTATGTTATAATGATTCCCAGATACTGTAGCAAATTAAATTCTATGCAACATCATGCAGAAATAGCTTTAATTTTCACACACTGACTGTAATAGTTTGGTTCTCTAGGCATACTTTTGTGTGGATGACAACTAACTTTCACATCCACAAATACAGATACACAGGATACATACTTCATTTAAAGTTATAGTTGGAATTAGCAATTAAAATATAGTGTGAAACAATAACCTTTTGAATAATTTCAAATATACTGATCAACCATATTGTCCAGTGTGTCCTTGATGATTTCCCCTTTTTTGAAATATAGTTATGCATTAGTTATCTGCTAAAAATAAAGAGAGATTTAATCAAAACAAACAAAACCCTGCTTTCTAAAATGTTGCGCTTCAGTGACGCAGAGGGCAAACTCCTACACAAGGCCTAAACCATCGGTGTATGGGTGTGTGAATGGGTGAATGCGAGACTGCTGTACCGTATACGCTCTTTGAGCAGCCCATGTACCATGCAATTTATATTGTGTATTATGAGCTCTAAGGCACAAATGAAAGGCAACTGCATATAGGTGTAATCATTAATTTTATCACATGGAGTTAAAGCTATCACAAATGGCTGCACATTCTCTACCAACCACAAATAGACAATATCTACACCTTATTTAAGTTCACAACCATGTGCTTGAAGTTGTCTAGTTTTTGCTTACTGTATTGTTATTGAACATTAGTCAGCTGACGACAAAGTCTCGCGGCGCTTACCTGCCAACAATACCTTGATGAGAATTTGCTATCTGAATACGATACGCCATTCCCATATGGTGGCATAGAAAGTAAAAAATCCATAAAGAAGTGTGCCAGTCACAAAACGAAATCACCATAGGAAAAGGTAGTAGGTAGGTAGCCTATCCTAGCTGTAGCGAGACAAAAATGTTTAATATTGAAATAAAAACCGTATATCCTACCTTTTTCAACTTTCCCGACTCATCCAGCTCCTTCTCCAGAGATACAATCGACACTTTAATCATTGGGACGTTTCCTTGTTTGGCATATAGCTTGCCTTCTGCTTATGTTAGCTCCTCGTATTGCATAGACACCGTGGTTCTCTCTTGTGCTCCACCTACAAACAGGAGCGTTTAAACTCGTCCTTGAATGCCTACATCGTCCGTCCGTCAATCAAGCTACGTCTGCAGAGTTCTGGTTTTCAGTCAGACCATAGAGGTGACCTACAGTGCAGACAAAAAGCAGAAATAGTTTAGCACGTAACGGGGCATTAGGGTGAGCAGAACAATGATTTCGCTATGAACTTGTCACAACAAATCACAGCATTGTGCCGACGTGTCTGTGGATGTTATGCGCCGCATAAAACATTTGCAGAAGAGTAAGTGGTAGATCATTTCCAACTTCCAAGTTCCAGGTTTACTTCCCTGTTTACTGAATGGAAAGTTAAAACTTGTTAATTTACTTTAAGTAAAATGGGATGTAGTCTAACCTCAAGGCTCAGAATCGTGAGGTCAAATGTTTAGCGTGATATTATATAAACAGATCAAGGAATGGTGCACATATAGCCAAGTATTTAGGCTATTTTCAACTAACCCAATATGCTTGATTTAATTAGCCTATCTTTAAAATATAATAAATAAGCACATTGTTCAACATGCCAAAGTGTCACTGACAAAAATGTTGTCATCTCTTCCTTATATTAATCCTGAAAGCCTTGATTGAAGTTAATGTCTAAAACACACGTGCACACACGTGCACACACGCACACATCATTCAGCTATCAAATTAATGATGTGGTCTTCCTATGACCTGCGGTCATTCTGTTGATTTGTGTTATGTGGTAACTTAATAGTCAACTTATATAGCTATAGCAACTGCAAAGAAAATGATTTAAAGTTGTCAATGCGGTGGAAGGTGGTAAATTAATGTCAGAGTTTACATAATCTGCATTACATAATTTAGTATCTGCTTCAATTTGTATTACATAATCAATTACAGTATAGTTTCAGGCTGCACTGCTCTGCTGCACTGCTCTGTTAATGTGTATTGTTGCATAATTCCCATAGTCAGCAAATCCCTGCCAGACACATTAACAAAAATATGTCTTGACTGTACAGGTTTACACTGATTCAGATATACATAAGAAGATAAACAATGGGTGTCCCAAACATTCCTACAATTAAATAAAGACAAAGGTGAAAGATAGGACAAAACAGGAGAGCCATCTCTTAATAAGTATAACCTATGGTTCTGTTTTTTAACTGACAGTAAATATAAAAGTGGCTGTTTCTAGTGATTTTTCTAGTGGGTTAATTGATGTGCTTTAACCACCATTAAAACCACCTTTATTTCAGAGGAGAGTGATTGGTCTAAAATAAGATTTTGCATTACACAATGTGAACAACTGCAAATTAACAATATGCGCTTGGTAGGTACATAAGTGCAGCATGGCATTCACCGAGAACCTTTGTTAATGAAAAGGACCATTGTCAGTAACTTGTGTTATGTCACTATTCTAACTACATTAGGCATAGCTGCTGTATTTTTCTACTTCCAGTGAGAGTTGTTTACTGCAAGATACTACACATGAATAACATGCACTACTGAATATGAAAATGCACCGATTTCCCCTTTTGGTAACATTCATATATATGCTGACTATAGCTACAATTTTGTACCACAACCGACCAGTCGTATCTAGTTGTGTTAATGTAAACATTTTAAACAATGATGTGATAAAAGTAACGTCATATGAGCTATTATATTAACATAGTAGCTATAGTCTGCTCCACCATACTCTGGTTGCTATTAGCTCAGCCTCCTGCGGCCTTATAATCATCTGATTTACATTTAGTACAGCTACATGAAGATTTTTGACCAATCGGGGTCTCTTTTCTTTTCCCTTATCCAAAGAATGCACGCAATCTGCTACAACAGGGCCATGTTCATTCTCAAAACGGTTTACATTATAGGCCTATGTCAACAATTGGCTTTGCAAGGAAGGCCATCGTGCTCCAGAAAGAAGCAGTAGGTGGCTTTGTGGCTTTTAATTGTAAAAATCCTACATTTTCGTTATTTTTATAGAGCTCTATCTCGTTTGCACTATGAAATCCTACTTACACCAGCTTTAAATATAAAATTGCACATTTTAAAGTAAACTTTAGCACCCTTTCACGTGGATGCTGTTCGTGTAGTTTATGTCTATTAGGCTACTCCATCTAGTGGACAAAATAAATGTTGCAACATCTAAACCAAACTAGTAAAACACACCAAACAACCGCCTATATGGCGATATGTGAATATGTATATGTGAAATATTTTTTGTGAACTCTAGTGGGTTAATGGATGTCATGTAGGCTACTAGGTTGAAATGCCAGGATGCTAGATTGAAAAAGACCACCAAATGGCTAGACTATGAAAGGTCACGTGACCAGAGCATCACCCTCCAATCCGCCTGGCGACAACGCACACAAAGCATCTCAACAGCGGAGATAACACCGCCAGTGTGGCTTTAAGAGCAATCTCGATCATTGCACTAAATTCTATGACTACATCTCCATCACTGTGCTGAAGAACAAGTCACGGAAATGTCCGCCAGCTCTGCTTTCAACGACGAGAAAGGGGGCTCCTCCAGCGTCGGGGAGCCAGAATATGGTCACGACCCTGCGAGCGGAGGGATATTCTCCTCGGACTACAAAAGGTAGACTATAATTACGTTTCCTATACCGTTATGTTTGTGGTACGGGAATGCTGTGGGCTAATGGGGGAGGTGCAACGTGGATGTAATTTCCTGCCTGCCAGGATGCATATTGTATAGAATAGAAAGTGGGCACCAAGTGTTAGCCTAATAGTTTATATACGAACGGAAGAAATGTAATTTAGTCAGATTATAATATAACTGAAATTCTTGAGAATCGTAACTTTTATTTGGTCAGTAGATCTTGGAGCGTTGTGGTTAGACTATAGAATGTCTCGGCGTGATTTGGTAGTACTGTCGGTAGGCAATTAGTCTACCTACATACCCCCCACTTCCCAGCCCGAAATGATCCGGTGGCGTGTTGTTATTGTACAATTTCCCACAGATTGTTTTGAGACTGTTATTGTGTCATGCTTGTGATTAGACTGGCTGCGTTTATTATTATTGTCGATGTGTCTGCATTTTGAGAGGCCTGTGAGCTGTAACGATACAGGCCCAACATAGGTTATGGTTTCAGCACCACAACTGTGGACAGCACGCACAACAGCAAGGGAGGGAGTCGGCTATTTTGGGAACTTAACTTAAAACGTTCGTTTGCCGTTTTGATATTGTAAATGATTAAACCTTAAATTCGGGGTTGGTTTTAAAGAGTGTATGCAGCAATAAGGCTAGCTACACATAGGTTGTGTTGTTGAAGGATAGCCTAACATGTGCATTGTGAAGTAGACTACATCTAGCTACGACAACTCTCTTAAAATAAAACCAATACCGGAGCAGTGAGTCATAGTGTCACCTTGCTTTCCACAGGGGTAGGCCTATGCACAGTTTTTCCAGACAAATTATATCTCGTATTCTACATTTGCAGATCTAGAAGTTCTATTAACCATATTTTTATTGCATCAGACATTATACATTGTGTAATATCACACCGTGTAATGTAGTATGTAATGCATATTTGTGAATGCTACTCTGAAGTAGCATTGTTGCTGAGTTGCACTCCTCTACTTTCTCACTTGCATCGCTCATATGTGTTAGAGCAGGGAGGCATCTTAAACATGCAGGGCAGGGGTACACACTCCAGGGCCCTATTTCAGTTTCCCATCACAGAGTTTTGTCAACTCAGAGTTCAGGGTTAGTTTCAGAGTTTCTTAAACCTGCCTTCTGAAATAGGGTCCTGGGAAACACTGCCTTTTAGTAAGGAAACCAAGGGGTGTATATCTTATGCAATCTCTATTTAACTGAACTAGTGTGTCACCAGCAGAGGGAGCATTTGATACACTAATAGACCACTTACTTATTTCTATATGGGTGAATGAATGGGTGTTACTGTAATGCTTTAGGAGTGGGTAGGACCCAAGCGCCAAAGTGGGGAGACCCCCCCTAAGCTGAACATCGAAGAACATATGTTTTTCATGATAATCATGTATGCAGAACACACAAACAAGCACGTATAGGAAACTGCATCTACAATGAACAATAACCGACCAGGGTCATGAGAAACACAAGGTTTTAAATACACAGGTTACACAAGTGTTCCCCGAGGACCAGGGTTGGGGAACCCTGCTCTAGACAGTGAATCTAGCAATATCTGCAGAAGCCTGATAACAACCCATTCATTTGAATCAGGAGTGTTGGAGCAGGAAGATATCTGAAACATGCAGGACAGTGGGTTCCCAGGACCAGGGTTAGGAAACACTGCCCTATGATATATAATAGAACATTATTTCTTATAGATCTTTTGCATTTGAAGTCTATGTCCATTACTGGTGTGATACAAGCGTCGGCTTGTGTGTTGTAGCAGGTGTGTCCAAAGCCAACAACACTGGCTGGTTTCTCTGTAAACACAAGCACTGACTGCATCATCATATGCTGTTTCCTTGGAAACATGTCAATTACAATGTGCAAGGCACATAGTGTAAAATGTCTGTTGCCGGTGAGAGCCCAAAGTACATCCTTGTAACATCATTGTAAAGACTAGATAAATGCCTGAGCTGACTGAGACGAAGGACTAACCAAAGCCTAACCATTGAATTGTTTGCTGCTCTATTCACTGAGTTATAAAGAGAATGGAACTCCAAACTCATCTGATCATGTACAGTTTCAATGACGTGGAATGGACATATGGTAGAAGCAGAATGTATTCCATGCCAATGGCTCATTGACTGAATGGAAGCCTTGGAGCTGTTTTTTCAATAATCACACAGTTGTGCTAATACCATGTCAGTCATCATAAATTAATGCTGGAGATTTATGATTCAGACTGGCCGCTTTGTAGCCTACATATAGACTATAGTAAAATCATACTGCATACAGCACTAGAGAGCTTTGATTTTAGATTTAGAATTACTAATCTCCACAGCTCATCACATGCCACAGAAGACACTGTAGGACAAAAATAAGGGCTTTTATTTTCGTCGCCTGTGGTTCTGAACCCGAAAATGTACGACAGACACCGAAAGCCCCTTGAGCTTCTATTCCCCCCTCTGCAAACGTCACCGACGATAGCTGCTCCGGGCAATGATTTCTCTATATCTGATGTTTACAAATCTAGAAAGAGCTGTCTCAGAGGTGTCACGATTCAAATGGGCAAAAAAGTAGCCTATATAGTCAATCTCCAGGGCAACATGTTCATGTTCGTGAGAGAGAGAGAGAGAGAGAGAGAGAGAAAGAGAGAGAGAGAGAGAGACTTCACAATGCAGTGAATGCTGAGTCACTATGTGAAACATTATTTTAAAAACAGTGTGCTACCAATGTGATTATATGATAGCTGTAGCATTGAAATATTAGCATAACGAATGGGTGCGCACGCAGGAGAAAGGAATGGCGCGGAGAATTTACACGGGAATATGCGAAAGGAGGAGCAAAGACTGAATGACTGGAGGATTGGATGGGTGGGGGTTGCTAACGTGGCGGGAGGTGGGAGAGGCTGAATAGAGTGCAGAACAAATGCCAGAGAGAGAGAGAGAGAGAGAGAGAGAGAGAGAGAGAGAGAGAGAGAGAGAGAGAGAGAGAGAGCAGGAGCGACAGAATGGTGCACTCTATCTGAAGAGACGCAGAAACAGGAACCACAGGAGTGGCCGAGAGAAGAGGTTGATGGCACGCAACGTTTCAATCTCTTTCTCCAGCTCCGCTTCGCTAGAGAGCTGATGATCGCTCACTGGATACGTTCCCACGTCAGCCCACTAGGATTTGAGTTACGAGCCTCAGGGATATAGACCTGGTTCTGATGGAAAAAAGCTCTCGGCAGGCCAATGGGAAATTTCGCTTTACAGCTATTTTTTGTAATTTTAACAGTGTCGTCTCAAGATACATCTCAAGATATACATTTCCCCTCTAGGAAAAAGAATATTTGACATCCCATCCTTTTACCAGAGGTCTGGGCCACGCTTATCCACAGGAAAAGTGATAGTAGCAAGCAACATTGACTAGAAGAACCTCTCGACAGTGTCTACATCTAAACCAAGTTCTACAGGTGGTTCGCCCCGTCGTCCTCCCCGGCTTCCCTTTCGTTGACGCTGTCAGAGCAAAACTGGTGATTTTGTTTGGAAATGACGACCATGCAGAGGCTGCTCCAGTTGCCGGTGAACGCGGTGAACATGGTGAAGACGGTTCAGAGCCAGGTCCAGGGGCAGGAGGATGTCAAGAGCCCGGTGCTGAGCCCTGACAATGCGCAGCAGAACTGGTACAATGCCCTGCAGCCGGACGAGCTGCGACATCTACGCGGTGGCAGTGGTGGCGGTGGTGGTGGCGGTGGTAGTAGTAGTGGTGGTGGTGGTGGTGACCAGGAAGATCGGGCGCTACATGAGGATGGCAGTGGTGGAACATCCCAAAGCCAACCTCTGCGGTAGGAGAAGACACCATGGCTTGTGTGTGAACAATGTCTTAATTCGTTTAGCTGATGGCCGAAGTAGCTGTGTTTCAGAACCAGAACAAACATTAGTGGAATCCATTACAACTTTACATCACAAGCCTTTATTTAAGTATTTGTACTTAGTTATTCTGAAAGGTTCTTGGTTTCATCCCTGACACGGGCTCTTCTTTAACCATCCTTTCCAATTTCAAATCAATTTCCAACCTTCCTCTTAGTACTTCTAGTAATTTTACTAATTATAATTTGCGTTGGATACATTTATATGTTATGTGCTTAAGTTGTTTTAACACAAATATAATTAAAACCAAATGTAAGGAAACAATGCATAATAGTATTATGTAAGTTAAGAGAAAGTATAAAAAGCTTTATTTCTTCATAGAAACATTGTATTTCTTGTCTTTCAGCAGGGGCCATTCGAGAAATTGTTTAGTCACAAATTGTTCAAGCATGCACCATGAAAAACATAGCTGAAATTAAAGTAGGTTTCAAGGCCAAATAGCGCATATACACCTTGATTTTAAGCCTTGATTTCACACCACGGTAGAACAAACATGCTGAGTTTAAAGTTGATATGAAAGATGTAGGTGTATATGTGTTAATGAAATCGTCATTGACTTTTACCATACAGCTGTGACAGTTTCAGTGTACACCATGGTTAAGGTGCCAGCAGGTAACCTGACCACAGGTGTATTCTGTTGTACCACCCTGAACTGAATAATTCAGCGCTGTTTGTAAATTCAGCTGTTCTTCAGCGGAACGGCATAAAGTCCAAAGATCCAAGAAACTAGAGAGCCGGTACTGGTGTAGAGTTACAATGGCTGTAACATATACAGGGAACTATAAACCATGTTGGAACACTTTTTTTTTAAAGTTAACAATAAGTTCATCTTTATTGTTGTTCTCAATTGCACAATGAGTAATGAAGCACTTTCATATACATTTTTAGCTGCAAAGGCATCAGGGTGTATAGGCAGGGGTGAATCTTGAGGATTTTTGTCAGTAGCGCGCTGGATTATTAGATACAAATATCTATAGTCTGGCTAAAATATTACTAGCCATATTTGTAATGCACATATCGTTTTTAAACACATGTTTTCTCTATGGCCCTGTCTCTGTACTAATGTAGTTAGTTTCTGCCAGGGCCATGGAAATAACAGAGTTATGCCAACTGACCTTTAAAATTGTCAACAGTCACATGGTTCATGGAGAATCAAAACCTAGGCAAAATAGTTCCAGGAAGTGCTTGGTGAGAAATTTGAATATATATACAGAGATATAACTCAATAAATGCACCAATTTAAATTTAAGATAGAATTTATATGGTACTTTTATATTTAGGCTAACTTCCGGGAACTGTTTTGAGGCCCTGTTGCTGTGGAAAAATGGTCCATTGGAGTAAACGGAGATGGCGCGACTCTCTCTTTCCATGGCTCTGGTCTCTGCCAAATATTAGAATAAATAAATGTTTTACTGAAAGTGACCCATGAATATCGAAACAAATATTAATTGGCAATGCATATATATATATATATATATATATATATCTCACACACACACACACACACACACACAGTGGATACAAAAAGTCTACAGACCCCTGTTAACAACCCAGCCTCAACTTTGCCAGGGTTTTGGAATGTAAAAGAATGAGACAAAGATAAATCATGTCAGAACTTTTTCCACATTCTAGGTCACATTAAACGTGGAAAAAGTTCTGACATGATTTATCTTTGTCTCAACCTGGCATTGTTGACATGTCAGGGGTGTGTAGAATTTTGATATCTACTGTGTAAATGTGTATATACAGTATGTGTGTGTATATATATATATATATATATATATATATATACACACACACACACAGTAGGCTATATAATATAACATTAATTATATTAGCCTATAATATGAATTAGCCGATATAGTGTAATATTTATTTAACAAGGTGCACAAAACATTATGTGAAGGATTCACCATAGCACAGAATGTTCTGTGATCTGGACAAAGTTATTCATTTGTACTACTGTTAACTACTACAAGATGCCATCTTTTGTTAACTTATTCCGTATACTTTTTTGCCCAATGTTGGGTAGGCCTAGCCTACGACTCAAACCGTTACTTATGTATCATTATAAAACACAGTTAGCTAGCTTTCAACGTGTGTTCTGTTTTAGCTTCCATGTATTTTCAGTATGAAATGCAGTGCTCAGTGCTACTGCAATACAATCATCTCTAATGTGTGCTCTGTGACATACTGGAATCAAGCCCGCACCTGGGATAATAAACACAGTGTGTGTGACATGCACAGCATAGATGCCCAGCCACGCCAATGGGAAAAACACATCATTCGAAACAAAGGCACTGCTGGAAGGCAGGAAATCTTCACTTCATTTTTATTGCATTCTTTGTCGCCTTGGAAACAAGTTGAGGTGTATGTGGAGCTGTGCGGAGTCATCCAGGCAGCTATTTAATCACCCCCCTTACCCCAGCCCCAAACGACAGAGGCCTCTGTCTACAAGGGATTCATTTCATTAGTAGATGCATCTGTCTCTCTCGCAGTAGTTTTATGGTCATGATTGTTAATGGAGGCTGACAAACAGAACATGTCACAAAGTTAAACTAATGTGATCCAGAAGCCTGCTATGGAGTGGGTACACAGTGGGCTGAAGGGGTTATCTGGCCATACCATTTACTATGCCAGTTAATGTGAATGCCATGTTAATGTGAATAAACCCCACAACATTTGAAATAGCTAATTGCTACTTTTTTTTCAGATGGACTTAGAGGTTTTTGCATCTGATCTCGTCATACATTTCCGCAGGTTTTTCTGCCATATACAGTAGCTATAGAAATAGAAATAGCTATACCTATGATTGTGTACAACCTAAGTATACCAAATTTGACCACATTGTACATCATAGGCATGTGAAGTCACCGTATCTTTTATGCTTATATAAATGACAGGTCAATATCAGTTGAAGCTTCGGTATTAACTATCCATTATTTGTAATATACAGCAACAGCAAGGTAGTGTACTGTCCTCTTCACTTTGCAAATTAAAACAGAAGGCATGCTGTGATTTCCGTAACATTATTGATTTGGCCGGCTGTCCTTTCTTCAGACATGATGACTTAAAAGAGATGTTGGACAGCAACAAAGACTCTCTGAAACTTGAGGCAATGAAGAGGATTGTAGCGGTGAGTATGAAAAATGTCTGTACTGATTTCTCACCAAACCTGGTCTTACATAGCAGGCTGTTAGAGCAGCACTGGAACAGAAAGGGAATTATTAATATATCCCAACAGAGACAGTAACATTAAAGAAGTAATACTTATGTACAGCAGCCTACATAATATGGATCACCTAACAAAAATGAATCTTCTGACATGCTATACTGTACTATATAGCAGGCTGGGTGTTTGATTCAAAGTAAAAAGCATTCATATTAATATTTTTATGGATATTTATAAACGTTGAGCATATTTTCCAGCATGAACTTTCATTTTCACATTCTTGTAGATTAGGTAGTTCCACAGCATTATCACGGCTGTATAACAAAAGATTATTATGTGACATACAGCATTATCAAGGCTGTATAACAATAGGTTATTATGTGACATACAGCATTATCACAGCTGTATAACAAAAGATTATTATGTGACATACAGCATTATCACAGCTGTATAACAATAGGTTATTATGTGACATACTGCATTATCACAGCTGTATAACAAAAGATTATTATGTGACATACAGCATTATCACAGCTGTATAACAAAAGATTATTATGTGACATACAGCATTATCAAGGCTGTATAACAATAGGTTATTATGTGACATACTGCATTATCACGGCTGTATAAAAAAAGGTTATTATGTGACATACTGTATTCACCTACACTAAGATTCCTTTTGTTTCCTGTTGTCTCAATAAAATGTCAAAAGACAGCAAACAAGTCTACTAATGTAATCTACCTGAAACAGATGTCTTACATAATAATTTAAATAATGTGCATTTAAACATTCTTTAATTTAATATATAATGCATTATGTTTCATATTATTAAGATATATCACTCACTACACATGACATGTAAATAGTGATGACATTAAACATTTAATTACCTACAGCGTTAAGGGGAAGATAGCTGATTTACATTGTAGAGACATTTCTGTAAAGATGGAGAATGCTGGAAATGTCAGCCGATGAATAGTCATTTTCTGTGTGATTTTCATTCCCGCAAATGCCACAATGAATTATGACAGTCACACACAGTGGATTTGTTTGGTAGTTGTTTGTCCTAACAAGACAACATTCCCAATAGCAACAAAGATCCATTGTTTTATTGTAAACATTCTGCAGCATAGTGATACATGGCAACATTTTTGTTTTTTTGTTTTTGCAATGGTGCCATCTTTTGTATAAACAAAATAATCTAATAAAATAAAATAAAAATAAAGAAAATCTACTATATTTACAAAAAAACAACAAAAAAAAAAAATGTTTTTATCATAGCTGAGTGGTGAAAGCAAATATAAGGAAGCAAATGGGATTGTGCATCATGTATAACCCTGTCATTTTTGCAGGTGCTTTGACCTGGAGAAACATGGTTACATCTGGTGCTCACCTTCGACTATTAAAAGTACTCTTGAATAAAACTGTAATGTTGTATCTCATGCCAGCATGGTTATTTGTTAGCATCATTATCTCATAGTTTCATGACAGGGGTTAATGTTAACAGCTAACAGCAGGTAATGTTTGACATTACCTGCAAAATTGACACATTAGCTGAATTTAAACCTGACAACAGATGGGTATGCCAGTGTGGATTATGTTTGTGTGTGTGTGTGTGTGTGTGTGTACTCTGTAAAGCCCTACAGGATTTGTATACACCGGTATCCATTGTAAGAACAGATTTTGTTGTGATTATTGTGATTTCTCCAGATGATTGCCCGGGGTAAGAATGCATCTGATCTCTTTCCAGCTGTAGTGAAGAATGTGGCATGTAAGAACATTGAGGTTTGTACGAGTAAACATGTTTACTTCTTCTGTATCTCTAAATATAATTTTTACGGATGCTTTTCCCAAGTTTGTATTATTGTTATTCTCGTCATCATTTTCATCTGTTCTAATTGTATACCCTGCTAAAAAATCCAGCATTGCTGGTCACCAGCATAAGGTATGTTTTGCATGCTGGAACCAGCATGGAATGCTGGTTTGCTGGTACCCTGGCATCCCATGCTGGTTGCTGGTGTGCTGGTATACCAGCTAGACCAGCACTACCCCAGCACTAACCAGTATGAACCAGCCTGGAATTCATGCTGGTTTATGCTGGACGTTTTAGCAGGGATAAAGGTTAAATAAACAACAATAAAATATTTGCCTGTCAACAGATTTGCTCTAGGGTAGTGTATTTCTCTAATGCAGCTAAACTAACTAAATACACCGCCGGCATTCTCCTCTTTCATTCCTGCATCCAGGTGAAGAAGTTGGTGTATGTGTACTTGGTGCGCCATGCTGAAGAACAACAGGACCTGGCGCTGTTGTCTATTTCCACCTTCCAGAGAGGGTTGAAGGTATGAAATACATGTTATTTTAACTTCTAATTTCCACTGCACACTCTCCACAATCCCCAATGTTTTTTTTTTGTGTGTTTTTTTTTTTTTGTAAAGGTACCAGGGACTTATCTTAACTTCTCTCTGCCCCCTCTGGCCAATAAATACACAGAACCCCTTTAAAATAAGTTATTTGACTTCAATTGAAGTTTGCTTTTTAAAGGTATAATAAGCTATTTCACGCTAATTATAAGATAATACGCTTTTTGTAGAATCCACCAAATATCTCCTCGCATTCCGTTATCGTATTGGTCTGTGTGCATTCTGAAATACATAATCTGGTACTTCTACACAACCCAGGCTCCATAAATCGGAACATAAAGTGGCCAACACTGCTCACAACAACAATGCTGCTTTGCTTCACAATGCGTTTTAATGTGTGTGGGTGGGGGGGGCGGAGCCTCTGAGGGAGTTTGTTGTGATTTTAGCTCGACATTAGTAAACATTCTGGAGAATAACTATCCCTGCCTTTAACTGCAGCAGTGAAACATGTCTGTGCATAATGAAACACATTGCTTTTGTTGATGTCTGCCAGGACCCCAACCAACTCATCAGAGCCAGCGCACTTCGAGTCCTCTCCAGTATCAGAGTTACGATCATTGTCCCTATAATGATGTTGGCCATCAAAGAAGCCGCTTCAGACATGTCTCCTTACGTTCGCAAGACAGCTGCTCACGCAATCCCTAAACTCTACAGGTAACTCAACACCAGAGCCATGTAAAGAGAGAGTTGCGTCATCTCCATTCACTCCAATGGATTGTTTTTTCACAGCAATGGTGCCTCAAGATAGTTCCCGGAAGTTATTCTAAATACTAAAAGTACCCTATAAATTATATTTTAAATGTAAACCGCTGCATTAATTGACTACTAATTACCAATAAATTAAGTTTTATATCTCTCTATATATATTAAAATTGCCCACCAAGCATTTTCTGGAACTATTTTGTCATAGGTTTTTCCTCTCCATGAACCATGTGAACGTTGAAAACGTCGAACTTACGTTGGCGTAACTCTGTTACTTCCATGGCTCTGCTCACTACGACTATATCAATTGACATCAAAATGCCAGAAATCACTATGGGTGATTCTGGATGCCCAGTTTGGCTCAACACAGGCTCATCACAGGCAAAAGGGCTATTTGAGGAAACAGCTGCACATGTAGAGTCAAATGTATAGTGTCCATAAAATACCTTACTCCTGTATTTTGTCAGCAAATGTTACGCATGTTAAGTAACCAATCTTACAGGATTTTCCCTGTCTACGCCTAGTTTGGATCCAGAACAAAAAGACCAACTGATCGAAGTGATTGAGAAACTCCTTGCAGACAAAACGACGGTGGGTTCACACCACACTGATTATTGTGACACTGCCTGGCTAATACCATTAGCAACAGGTTGATGTGTGGAGACTCTTATGAATGTGTGTTGCCCTCCTCACTCTGAAACCAGTCAATATTCATCATCAATCATCAATCATTCTGTTAGAAATATTCCTCCACCATCTGCATCTGGGATTTAAATAAAAGAATGAATATGGCTTCATACAGTAGCATTCACCTCAAGGTTGCAGAGCGAGGGTACTGCAACTGTACATTCCATTTCTTGTGAAAACCTCACAGGGCCACACATCAACCTCGTCCTTTGTGCGTTTGCATGCTTGCAGTTGGTGGCAGGAAGTGTCGTGATGGCCTTCGAGGAGGTGTGCCCCGAACGCATCGACTTGATCCACAAGAACTATCGCAAGTTGTGCAACCTTCTGATAGACGTGGAGGAGTGGGGGCAGGTGGTCATCATCAACATGCTGACACGATACGCCAGGACGCAGTTCCTCAACCCCAACATTAACGTGAGTAATGAAATACGCCGACACCGGGGAAGGGCTTTACAAAGCAGCTTACTAAATAAATACAATGGGTCTCATGTACGTACATTAGCGAGCGCAGCTGGGCGGCAGATAGCATATTACGTTGGATGTACTAAACTGATCACGTTATCAGCTCATAGCACCGCCCTCTGAACCTGGCGTTAAAAGGGTGAGTAGTCTATGTTCCCTTCCAGCCTAAAGATTTATTTTAACAGCAAACAAGCAATCAAATCCTTCAGCAGGTCTCTCCGTGGACGGTGTCTTAGTCTTGCTCGGATGAATCTTCCTGTTGCTTGCTTCCCCTGTTCAAAGATAGGCTCGCTGGGAAGACACATGCTTTTCAGAGGCGGAGAATCTTCACCGCATAATCGACTTGCGCTTTGCATCACAGTTCTCATACATTCAACGGATTATGTAATCACTCTCTCCTTACGCGTCTCCTCCCATTTGTTTGCGTGACACTCCCAATCTCCCGTAGACCCTCCCATGAATGCATATGCATGAATAGGAAAGCACAACTTGCGATCCTGTGTCCCATTCAGGAGGCAGAATAGCGTTTCAGCCACGTGCGTGCTGTTCGTACATACAATGCCATGTTTTTATGTACATAGTGTGACAAAATTACACCTAAAATGGGTGCTAACGCATTAGTACATGAGGCCATGGTGCCGTAGAACCAACAGATTCAAACACTCTTTTATACCTTCAGCCACCTCACATAGTAAAGGGTTCAACAACAAAGGTTCCGTCCAACAACACCTGGTAAACATTGCTCTGGTATATTTGTAGTGACATGTTGTATTGTGTGTTTTTTATAAACAATATGTGATACTGTATATTTATATATGTATGATTGCATGTATGTTTTTAAACTAACTGCTGCACAACTAAGTGCCCCGCTGGGGATAATAAAGTTTTACTTACTTTTATTTAATTAAATGCTGTATATGTGACAAAATAGAGGTCCTTCCGTGTTGAATAAGAGGTGTGTGGGTGTTTGTGATGACATACAGTTGATGTTAAATGCAACATTATAATTGTACACTACTGTAAATTACAGGAGACATGGTTTGTGCTTGGTAAGTATTGAATGCTGATGGTGTGGTTTCTCACCTAGTATGTAAGATTGTTGTGTTGGCGCTAGAGCCACCTACTGTAGAGACAGATCACATAGAACAGAAGCCCAACAGACGTACTGTAACGACATCGACACAGACAAGATGGCGGCCTCTGTCGGCGCTCTCACCCCTCTTCTTTACCCGGCAGGAGTCCCTTCTGGAAGATGGAGCAGAAAAGGCCTTCTATGGCTCCGAAGACGAAGACGAGGAGGAGGAGGATGAAGAGGAGGATAAGGAGAAAAAGGCGGAGGCCGCGGCTATGGCCAAGAGGAAGCCATACGTGATGGACCCGGACCACCGCCTGTTGCTAAGGAACACCAAGCCCCTCCTACAGAGCCGCAACGCAGCTGTGAGGGTCCGCCGTTCTGTAGCTTATAGGCCTCTAGTCGGTACAAGAACCTCACCGCCATTAACCGCTAATCCGCAGCTGAGACCACTGTGATGTTACCGATTATTTTAAGTGCCCGTATCACGATATTTTCTGTTATTTTCTCCCTTCGAGCTGGAACATTCTGTTTCAGTTGGTGTTGCACATTTATTACCATGCCCTGTCTTGATGGGCATCTGACTGGGATGGCTCAGAGATGATTGTACAAGGTGTTTAGCACTTCACAGCACTCATGAGAGACAGTGTAGTGTCAGGCAGTAAACCTGTTCATGTTTTCCCTGACATGTTTCGCTCATTTATCTTAAAAGCAAATGTTTTGCAAGGACCCAGGCCACACGAGTGGTTAGTTAACATATTCCCCCCGCCTGTGAACAAAATACATTTTTATAACTGACATTCGCTTTCTAAGCGTGAAGTTTGATTCATGCATTTTCTCCACCCACAATATGTTTTTTCTCTCTTTCCGAACACACACCCACCCAACCCCAGGTGGTGATGGCAGTGGCCCAACTATACTTCCACCTTGCCCCTAAAGCAGAGGTTGGGGTGATTGCCAAGGCCTTGGTGCGTCTCCTGAGGAGTCACAGGTGAGCTCTGTCTCTGATGGCAGTTACTGTACCAGTGAAATACAGTATCTAATTAGCCTGGCTCCGCTCCACCAGACTATTGCTCTCAGATAAATCTTTTCCACTGAGATTATAGTCTGGAAGCCCTGTTTTGCATTAGTGTTTTATTTGCTAGTGGTCAAATAAGGGTGGGCTAGTGAGATGACGTTGAAGTCGAGCATGTTTCGAAATGGTGTTAGAGCTAGATGAGGCGATAAACACAGTTGTAGCAACGCCGATTGGTTAAACGCTGTCTAAGACTTTAAAAATTAATCAAAGGTCTGCACCCATTAGAAGGAAATAAGTCTTCAATGGAGCGTTGCCAGACCTTATTCACAAAGTGAATTTTAGGCCTGGTTACATCAGGCCACAGCTCAGCATTGAGGTCCTTGGGGAGAAACGGTTAGAAAGAAATCACTGCGTGCCACAATGCAGTGTGACGTATAGTAGCAGGCTGCAGTGTAGGCCAGTCTAACTGACGTCGCTGCTCTGCAGATGCTGACTCCTGTAATGGGGTCATCAGTCAAGAGTCGACAGCGCCTCGTACACGACTAGCCTGTGGTCACACCTTGCTGGAACAGGGACATGCCCGGGAATAAATCTGATCTGCGGCGTTTCACCCGAGTGCTTGTTATTACATTTAGATGTGTAATAATGTCGAACAATGAGGAATTGGCATCGCTGCTGTATACCGCTCTGTGCTGTTCCCCCATCACGCCAGTTGAAGCTTTCTGTTGAACTTCCTTTCTATTATATTTACTCCTTCTGTCTCTTTCCCGTGTAGCGAAGTCCAGTATGTAGTCCTTCAGAATGTGGCAACAATGAGCATCAAGAGAAGGGTGAGCTGTTATACCAGAAGCACTTATTTCTAACTTTTATGTAGCATGTTTGTTTTGCTGATTGATAGATGGTAGTATTTCTGATGTACCACCATTCATGAAAACCTTTCCAGAAATAAATCACCGTTCATCTTTATTGTGCGTTTGTAATCTGGATTCTGTGTTGCGACATTCCCTAAAGAAGTATGTCAAGTGAAGTGCACCGCATGTGAATGTCTTCATGGCAAACAGCACTGCAGGCAGGTACTTTCATCCAGAGCACAAGATGAAAGTACACACATTGGCCCAGATGCTGTGCACATGCTGTTTTCTTTGTATTGTTCTACCACTTAGTTTTCATGGAAAAACTTCGACCGTTGTAAATATAGTCACGCTGAAGGTAAATCAAAATGTCTACAACAACCACCCGAAATAAAGGCAAATTTAAGTCCTTTTTCGATATGCAATCTGTATGAATGTGCCATGTTTGGCACATTCTCAGACAGGCGTAACAGTGAATTGCATGGCAAAACTAAAAGTCTTCTAGGCATCCATTCTAACAAAGCCTATAATAGTCCATTCTACAAAGTATGGTTTACTGTATCATGTACATAGTTATAATTATACAGTATATACAGTATATTGCATTACATTTTGCGTTCATTATTTACTTTATGAAACTATGCGCTCAAGGATTTCTTGATGTTTTTGCAGGGAATGTTTGAACCCTACCTGAAGAGTTTCTACATCCGCTCTACAGACCCAACCCAGATCAAAGTCCTTAAGGTTCAATTCTTATGTATTATATTTATTAGTGAAAATGGATCATGAATGATTCATGAATGTATGCTAAAAAGTAGATTGTAAATTGTGAACAATATGATTTGCACATTAATATAGTTTCTTTCAGATTGTTCTAGTATTTGGAAATGCATTGCATGCAAAGTTGCTGCTGCCTATATTGCAGTTGCACCACACTTTGCAATAAATGTTTGTTTTTGGTTTGACAGCTGGAGGTCCTGACCAATCTGGCCAATGAAACAAACATTTCCACCATTCTAAGAGAGTTTCAGGTGCAGTTGATATGGGCATCCCTAGACACGAATAATTTGCAGTGTGAACAGTGACCTCATTTTGTACTGAATTCATTTGATCTCCGACAGACATACATCAAAAGTATGGATAAAGACTTTGTGGCAGCCACAATCCAAGCTATCGGTCGATGTGCAACAAATATCGGTGAGGTGAGGGACACCTGTCTCAACGGCCTGGTTCAGCTCTTGTCCAACCGAGATGGTGAGTGTCAAGGTCCGATTCACGTCCAAAATGATGTTGCAACTTTGAATCAAAGTAGCTCTTCTTAACATGGCATTTAAAAGGGACACTCTTCATTGTCAATGTCAGCTATCCATGTGATTTAAACCAGTGTTGCAAAAGCATTGTTTTGGCTTGAAACTCCAAGTGCCCCATTTTAATGATCTATGACATTTTTAATGTTAGTCTAAGGGGGTGGTTCTCAAACTGGAGATCGGGACCCCTCGGAAGTGGCGGTCGCGAGTCTCTGGCACTGTTATTTTGGGGGGTCGCGAGCTGAAAAGTTTGAGAACCACTGGTCTAAGACACGTGCTGCAAGGGCATTTACAGTGTCCAAGCCCGAATTCTGCTAGTTAAACAGCAGAAGAAACGGTCACAGTGCCAGGTGCATGGTTCAGAAAACGTTGTGCTCAGTCTCTTTGGGTGTAACAATTATGTATCAAACGTACGTATCTAGGAGCGCTATAACTTAAAGGCAGGGTTAGTCGTCGCTTGCTAATAATATCCCTCCGCGCGTCTGAGGCGGTACTCCGCACATTCTGTAGCAAAGAGTAGCACTACGGCGTTGTTGATATGAGCGGCTGTGTAGAAGTATCAGATTATTTTTTTCAACACGCACAGAGAACGGCAAGCTAGAGAAATGCAAGAAGATGTTTGGTGTATTTGACCCAACGTGTATTAGCTTACAATTAGCTTGCAGTAGCTGACTTTACCTTTAACACAGTAGTGTATCTTTAATGGTTACTGGTACACATGCTGTTCCGCTCTTTTTCACATGTGGCCTTTTTCATATCTCAATGAATTCCTTACATGGCAAAGTCTATCACTCAGATACACTATTAATGTAAGTGAGGAATTCTCCTGTATGTGTTCAACAGAGCTGGTGGTGGCCGAGTCTGTGGTGGTCATCAAGAAGCTCTTGCAGATGCAGCCAGAGAAGCACAGCGACATTATCAAACACATGGCCAAGCTCATCGACAACATCCAGGTGAGAGCCTTGCGCACGACTTGGAAACCATCATCCTCCTGTCAGTCAATTCTGTTCCATCTATCACAGAAAAAATTCATCTTATTAACTATGAATAATCATCATCGTAATTGTAATTGCATAGTATAATCATCATAGTTGCAGTAACAACAGTACTAGGGCTGTCCCGAATACCATTTTACAGGTTTCGAATACTTGATGGTATTTCCGAACCAGTATTCGAATACTCTTTCTCAAAACACAAATAAAAACACTCAACTATAATTAGGAAGTATAACAGAAGTAATCCTTGATTCCTAGCTTCAGTGAGCACATAGTCATGCGCTCAAAATGGCCACTTTGATTGACACGTCAATTGAGCCAGTCAGAGCTTTTAAATAGCATATACCTCCTGCATTAGCCAATAAGAGTGTGTGTTGAATGAATAGCCTCGCTCTCTTCTTACAAACAGAGCCAATTGCAATCAGTTGTATTGATGACACATTGTAGAGCTGTGTCATCAACACGTCATGATTAGGTTTGTGCTTTTATAATATCACATGATGTTGTACTAGTATTCCTATAGAGACGATGCTTTGTCTTGTCTCCAGGTACCCATGGCTAGGGCCAGTATCCTGTGGTTGATAGGGGAGTACTGTGAGCACGTGCCCAAGATTGCCCCCGACGTCCTCAGGAAGATGGCCAAGTCGTTTACAAGTGAAGAAGACATTGTGAAGCTCCAGATCATCAATTTGGCTGCTAAACTCTATCTCACCAACTCCAAACAGGTCTGAACAAAGCGTGTTTGTATTTGACCAGCATGCCACACCTAATTTAGTTAAGCTACTGACAGTAGGCCTACTTGAAGGCATTTATTTGTAGCATGAAATAGCATTTTCATTTAGATGTAGTGTAGTATGACCTGCTTATCCATAAAATACATTACAGTATTACAGTATTTAAATTAATACTACACATGAAAACGGTATTTAAAGGCATACTACATTTTACAACAGTATTTATAGGAATACTACACATTAAAACGGTATTTAAAGGAATACTACACATTACAACAGTATTTATAGGAATACTACACATTAAAATGGTATTTAATGGAATACTACACATTACAACGGTATTTAAAGGAATACTACACATTACAACAGTATTTATAGGAATACTACACATTAAAATGGTATTTAATGGAATAATACACATTACAACAGTATTTAAAAGAATACAAATTAAAATAGTATTTATAGGAATACTACACATTAAAATGGTATTTAAAGGAATACTACACATTACAACAGTATTTAAAGGAATACTACACATTAAAACAACAAAGTATCGATTACACACCTATCGCAGTATGGAATGCTGGTAGAAAAATGACTTCTCCAGTCCGTTCACAAATAATGTAGACATAATGTAGTAATAATGTATAATGTAACACATGTATTGACATTTAGCTACTTCCACCGTATGTCTTTGTTGTGTGAGAGATATCTATGGTGAGTATTATTTTTGATATTTTCTCTTTATTCTCCCTCTGCTTTTCATCTGCTCCCTGGCAGACCAAACTGCTGACTCAGTATGTTCTGAACCTGGCCAAGTATGACCAGAACTATGACATCCGCGACAGAGCGCGATTCATCCGCCAACTCATTGTTCCGACTGACAAAAGCGGAGCCCTCAGCAAGTACGCCAAGAAGTTGTTCCTCGCCCTCAAACCTGCGCCTGTCCTTGAATCCCCATTCAAAGGTACTGCAGTGAATGGTTCACATGGGATATTGGCACCATTGTATTTAAATGCCTGTTCCACACAAGTGGTTTTAGTTGTTTTGCCTGGCTAGACCTCTTCTTATGGCTGTGTGTACAGAGCCCCCCCTTGACTCTCTCATGTAAGATACATAGCACCTTTTTCTTTTATTATCATTGGTTCGTTAGATTGTGCTGACCTCAGCAACTTATCAGTTTAGCTCTTCCCAACTTCAGATGCCAGAGAAGCCAAATCTGGCCTATTGTGTTGCGCCCACAGATCGGGACCACTTCCAGTTGGGTTCGTTGTCCCACCTGCTGAACACCAAAGCCGGGGGCTACCAGGAGCTTCCCGACTGGCCCGAAGCCGCCCCAGACCCCTCCGTGCGCAACGTGGAGGTGAAGGAGTCTGTGCGTGCAGTGGGAACAGTAACATCCAGACAGAATGCGGATGGGGAGCGAGGGTTGCTCCGGTCTCGGGGGCAGTGCTTAGGAGAGGCTGCACAGCGCAACAAGGACCACATCCACCCACTGTAACACTGACTCCAGTAGAACATCGGCATCTCTCTCACCATGCCACCCTCCATTCACATGCTGCTAACCATCAGTATAGACGCTCATCTGTGAAATGCACGTCCCTTTGCGTCTCCATCAGTTTACCAAAGGGATGCTGCTCGGAGAATGCGTCACTATGGATACCCATGGTATCCTTATGGTACCCGTGACAGGTAAATGTCAGGGATCACTACAGACAGACTAAATAGCGTTCACTAATCACATTGAATTGGTCAGTGCCTCCTACCCATGTTGCCCTCTCTGTAGCACCTGCCTCTGTTTGGCAGCAACTCCCCCGACCCCACCCAGGTGACCTTTCACCTTTTGTTTGAGCCAATTGCACATGCGATACAGAAGGGAATAGACAAGGCAGTCACATGAAGGCAAGTCGCCCGCTTTAAAGGTCAATGACGACACCAAAGTCACCCCACAGAACACTATAAAACAGTATGGCTGTGACGAACATTACACAAGAATAATGGCTGTGCCATTTCTCTTAACACCTCAGAAGTCGCTTTATAACAAATATTACACATTCTCCCGTACGACATCCTGAAACACCCGCTCACCTGAGTCTCCCATCTTCCCATGTGCCATCGGTTCATAGCTAATGATGTGCCGTGAACGACACCGATCAAAACTTGAGCGACTCACTCGCCGCCTTGTGACTCGAGGCGTCTGTCGAACGCGCTTGTTGTCAAAGTCGAGGAGTGAAACTCGAGGCTTGATCGTCCGTTTGTCTTAATTTGTCACATCACTGTTGAATGAGAAGCAGAACAGATGTCCTTAAGTGCCCTCCGGCGGTAGGCTGCAATAGTTAGCATAGTCCCTGCCTGCTTCTGATGCCCTTTCTTCCTACACAACATGCATCTGCCCAGCAGGAGGAAGTCATAACTACTAGTGAGGGACGGATCGGCTTGCTGGGAGACTGGCGAGAGGTGCCCCCACCACTTTGCTTGGGAGTGCTGTGGTGTTTGACTTGATGATTTAGTGATGTTATTTTGTAGTTATATTTCTTACTGTTTTCCATTCTCCCTTGCCCTATCACTTTGCTCTGTGACAATTAGTGGGAGATTTGATGACACCCTAGTTGAAAATGAACGGAGATGACTATATGAAGTTGACCTGAGCCAGTTTGGCTCAGGCAAAAGCATTAGGCTAAACCTAATGCTTTTGCCTTTAGAGCTTGTTGGGGTGAACCTAGTCTCGCAGAGCCATCCTTTACTTCTGTAAGTCTTGGACACAGTGCTGACTGTGTCAAGATCCGCCTACCTGACAGGAGAGGTATTTTTATTTACATGCACAATGACCAACTACATAACTCGATGACCAGATCGGACATTAAACGTATACTGAATCGTTTGTTGGGAATCTTAACACGAGTCTGGCTGTGTGCAGGTCTTGTAAATCTGTTAAACAAGGAGGCTAATGCTTTAAATAAACAGACTGATATTAGTGCCAGAATTACGTATGCAGAATTATGAGTGACAATGCTAACAGCCAATGAAAATGTCCTACGCCACTTCCTGATAGTGTTGACATGGCTTCCAGGGGAATATGTATCAGACGTTCAGCTCAAGCTGTTTATGTAACGTTATGCTAATGAACGGAAGACACTGAGACTAGGGCGTACCTAGCGGCAACAATACGTTAACTCAGTGATTAGAATGCTGAATCTTTGGTTGACATCCATCTATTATGACTGTTTTATGTAAAAGCCTTTTTAATGTATCATCTCTGTAAACTGGTTTGCACTGTATGGAGTACGGGTGAACAGTTTGTAGGTATTATGGTGTCAAAGTGATGTATAAGGCCTATTAGTGCATTGTGGACACTAAATTGGTTTCATGTTAAATTTATGATATACAGTAGTTTATCACAAAGGTTGGTGTGTGTGTGAACCTGAGTGACAAGCATGAGAGTGGCATGTTGCAAATCTGCTTCCTCTAATTCCACCATAGCTCACTAATTTGCATTGTTTTCATCTTCCATTATATTTTTTGTTGTTTTCATTATAGATATAGGACCATAGATTAGTAGTCCATGTGAAATTTAGACCATAGGCCTACATTAATAAAATAGCTTATGCTTGTGTGCTTTTTATTTATTTAGATGTAGCTACTGGAGTATGTTTTAAGTTTAGCTGTTTATTGTTATATATAGATGTTTTTATTTTTATACGGTAAGTAATCATTGTGTGATAGTCTATACAGTATACTCTACATATAATTCAGAGTTGAGTAAGTAATTTGTTGCCTGACGTAAACTACTGTTCTCACATTACTACTAAAGTCCATGAGAAAAGAAACAGTCCTGTTCTTTCCTGTCTCCTTCTGGAACCTTCCCTCCCTTTTTCCACCTCTCACCTCCATCCCAATCTTTTTCTTTCTACATCTGCCAGGTTATTACGCTGCTCGAAAGAGTCACAACATTAACAAGTGTGAGTCAGTTAAGCGGTTATAGCGACCATCCCCTCTGGCCTCAACCCCATAAAGTGCCCAACACCTAAATGCTTTTGACACCCCGCCCATCGTAGCCACCGTTCAGTGCTTAGCTCGGCCAAAGCTAACCAACACAAAGCTCCCTCTTCCTCTGTCTCGACCTTAAGAGAAGCGATTCTTTACATAATGGTCCTCCCACGTGACAAGGGGAATTAGGGACCTGCGGTTTTTAAATGGGTTGGGAAATAGCCAAACTCATAATGAGTACAATGGCCATCTGCTGTTTGTGGTCGTACCACGTCCATGTTTGTGGAAGTGTAGGAGGAATAAGTACTAATTTCAAAAGACATTGCTTCTCTTAATGGAACTGCTCCCTGTAGTATAAGAATACCTCTTTTTCAAATGGTCATGAAGGCAGCATCTGGTGTTAGCGTCAAGCTAGTAAAGCAAACATAAAGCATTAGCTTTTGTCATGCTTCGATGTACAGTATCCTTTGCCTTGCTGTAAGACTGAAAGAAACAGACATGGCTGGCTTCATTTGGCTCCTGCATTGTGCCCAGACTGAGGCATTCATGACCACGCTGCTCTTCAGTGTTTCCGCTGCTTCTGCCTGGAGGGATTGCGCTGAGGCCGCGATGACGGCTGACTGCTGTCACTCTGCTCCCCACCCCCGCCCTTCTTTTCCCCAGGTGCCCGAATGGACCAAATGCAGCAGCCGTGAGAAGAGGAAGGAGAAGAAGGTGGAGAAGCCTTTCTACTCAGACTCTGAGGGGGAGTCCGGGCCAACAGAGTCGGCTGACAGCGGTAATAGTATCAGGCTGGCGGCCTTGTGGCGACCACTACTCGCATTAACCGTTTGGTTTGTTGTTGTTATTGTTTTTATTGTGCAGTTGTTTGTGTGTCTCATTGAGCAGATAGAGATGGGGACTGCATTCACACCGTGGATGTGGCCCGAATACGCTTGTCGTACACAGATTTGGGCCACTTACACTTAACACCCTATTTGTAAATATGGTTCAAAACTGAACAGGCCATTTCACATTAATTTACGTCATTCAATTCTGACATTCATTATTCTTCTCTGCTGGCAGATAGCAGGCGACAAACATTTTCATGTTTGTCGCCTATTTTTCACACAAATGTTTTATTCTGTCAGCATTCACGCTTTGACCTTGAAGGTAGCATAGCTTAGCTAAAAATGGCAGACTTCCCCACCTTCTCCCATCCCAGAGATGGACTCTGCCAGCGGGTCAGAGAGTGCCAGCGCCAGTGAGGAAAGCGGTTCGGGGTCGGAGAGCGAAGAGAGCGACGGAGCCTCGGACTCCGAGGAAGAGGAGCAGGAGAAGGAAAAGAAGAAGAAGAAGAAGAAAGAAGTGAAGAAGCCAGTGAAACAAATAGAAAGGTATCGCCGCATGCTCTGGGATCAGTAAATCCACACACAAACAGCCAGTGTCCAGATGGAGTCGTCATACAGTCCAGCATGACGGTATTTGACTGGAACATTGATTGGTTTAGCTGTAAACGTAACTGGTACAGACTAAACATTCAGGACTCTGGGACATGAGCCTCTCTTCACTTCCTAGTGAGCAGAGCAGTGAGGAGGAGGAGGAGGAGAGGAAGCTCGAGAGGAAGCACAAACAGCAGAAGAGTGTCTCAGGGTCTGAATCTGAGGAAGCGGAGGAAAGCGAGTCTAGCAGCCAATCGGAGGAAGAGTCAGAGGACTCTGAGTCTGAAGCTGAGGTCAAACAGACAAAAAAGGTAAAGTTATGGAAATGACCCTGCTGAAAACGGTAAGTTAGAGTGCAGTATACTACTGTGCACATACACTGTATATTGTAGCTCTATGAATGCTTTAACTATATTTTAAACTGGAAAAGACACTATGAATATTTGGGTACAATAACAAAATGATTTGGTATAAAAGCTGTTGTGTGTGTGTGTGTAT
>JAODUH010000021.1:480919-495326 GCA_027564835.1 Typhlichthys subterraneus | reverse complement strand
GTGATAAATAATCGCGATCTCATTATTGATCAAAATAATCGGGATTAGCATTTTGGCCATAATCGTGCAGCCCTAACCCAGTCACACACACATTCATACACCGATGGTGATCGTTTCCATGCAAGGTGAGACCAACCACCGGGAGCAGTTAGGGGTTAAGCATCTTGCTCAAGGATGCTTACTAGACCATCCTGTCCCCTATTCAAGTTATTTGTTTGATGGGTAGATGCTGTATTTTCCAATTCTGGGATTCTGGTATTCATATTTTTAGCTATGTATGTGCATTTATCCTTTGACTCACACTTTCTAGGTGAGAAATAAAGAATAAATCAGTGTTCAGAGTTCCAACACAAATCGGTTTCAACTGGTCTGTAAGCTCCTCTTTCGGAGGGTCAATGACTAATCCAAGCTGTACACCGCTCTTATTGATTCAAGTGAAGTGGCAATTAAAAGCTCAGAGTACAGCGGCTATCTAGAGAGCACTGCAATCGCTAAAGTGCAAACTAGAGTACGACAAAAATGACATCTGCCGGCTAATATGAAATAAATGCAACAGCAGTCCTTGCAGCATTTATTAATGCAATATGTGTTTTAGACCAAATACGAGCACACTCATTCGAGCCTGTAAAATGGTATTTGGCCCAGCCCTACAGTCAACAGACAAATATATGCACAAGCATGGACCCAAAATGTTTGACAAATTGAAACCACTGGAGGTCACATTTGGCCATATCTACAACGTCAGGAAACTCTAACATACCAGTTTAGTGAAGAAAGATGGTAAACGGATGTATGTAGATCTGGGATCCCAAGGGAATAACAAAGAATCTGAGCATTCTAGATTGTTCCAGAACGTGTTTCCTTTCTGAAAAACAGACCAAACACAGTGCATAAGTTGATATGTCGTTCTGCTAACCTAACAGGAGGAAGACGGGGTGGAGGTGGGTGAAGGAATTGTTGACACGACACTTGGCTCACCTCCATTCGTGCCCTGAGATCCCTGAAAATGGAGGAGATGACCGTGTCCTCCTCTGTCTGCTGCACCTCCTCCCGGGACGGCCAGACGTCATGCAGGTACACCTCCTTCCCCCCCGCCGTCACTCCTGGAACACCGGACCATTGGAGGGGAGAAAAATGGTATTAAGCTTTTTCTAAAAAGCCTTAAAAGGCAGGGTTGGTCTACAGAACGCTTGCTAACTTTGCAAAAACAAACTCTCTCAGAAGCTCCGCCCCACACATTGAAACGCCTTGTGAAGCCAAGCAGCATTGTTGTTGTGAATATACCTTTCAGGGTTCCCCAATTCATTTTCCCCAAGGGCCAAAATGTGTGAAACATGCCAAGCCAAGGGCCAGAGCGTCCAGGGTTAAAAACACAGACCCACCACACTAGCATGCACGCCTTTATACACGTACATCTGACTTAATTGGATGGGCAAAAATAGATGAATGTTAACTCACCAATCAGTGAGCAAATTGACAGCGATGGGTCACACAACAGATATTTCTGTTGTGTGTTAATAATACAATATGTTGATGCAGTTGATAAAATAAACCCTGGTAGATGCTAGTGATAGGGCCTAAGGTGAAGAACAAAAAGCTCCGGGTTAAAGAAAATCCCTTAGATTTCTCCGTACCTAAAGGCTCTTTCTCAAAGTCGATGCTCATGGTGCCAGCTATAGCATAAGCCACCACCAGAGGCGGCGATGCCAGGTAGTTGGCACGCACGCAGTTGTAGAGGCGTCCTTCAAAATGCCTGTTGCCGGATAAAACTCCACAAGCCACCAGGTCCCCCTAAAACAAAGCAGTTGAATAAATAAAAAAACAAAACGTATCATTGAACAAATCAGAGACCAACAGTACAGCGGATACAGTACCTGTTTGATTGCGTCCACGACGGCTTCTGGTAAAGGTGTTGTGTTCCCTACACACGTGGCACAGCCATAACCAATCACTTCAAACCTGCAAGAGGAAAACAATGAACAGACCCAATGCTTGTGCACATGTATGTGGTTGGCATGCATACATAAATATACAGACCCTAGCTGGCTGAGGTAAGGCAGCACTCCGCTTGCACTGAGGTAGTGGGTTACCATGCCACTCCCAGGAGCCAGACTGGTCCGGATATAAGGCTTTACCACAAGCCCCGCCTCCGCTGCCTTCTTTGCCAACAGCCCTGCCAATCACAACAGCAGTGCTATGACCAAAACCACAACATCCTAAATGTTGTACGTACATATGTATGCCAAAACCCTCCCTGATAACAGGACACTAGTCAAATTAGAGGTGTGGATAGGCATGTTAAAGCACTCATTCAATGAACACCAAATATTCCTAGTATTCCTGGAATTAGCAATATTGATGTGACACAGAGGTAACTGGGTCTTTCAGAGTGGACTGTATCCCCCTGCTGGATACTGGTTGCCGTTTTTGGTACTGTGAGTTAAATATACTTATTTATGGATCAGTCATATCACGCAAAACATTGAACGCTATGTCCGCGATAATAACAAAGAATATGTCTTTGTTTATTGTTTAACCGAATTATCATGTTGTGTTGTTGCTAGCAGCTAGCCACCCATTTGCTTTATAATCCCCCTGAAGTGGCAAGAACAGCTGCAAAATCGTGCTATGTAACCCTTCATTCATGTTTTAATACGTGCTTATGGGTACATGGCTGTTCAGCGGTCAAGGATGGCTGGGTTATTGTGCTATGGTATTATTTAACCTTAAATTCATGAAATAATGTCCTTAGTAGATACATGGCTGGTTATCAAAACATAACACCTCTGTCAATACACATTCCGGGGCTGTATGACCAACTGCTGCTGTGCCAACAATGTGCCAAGAACAACACCGAACCCCATTCTGCCTCTCATATCCTTTACTGTAGTCTGATTGGCGAGGCGTAATTAATGCACAATATTAACACCTTGAAAACACTGTTGAAAATAAACCTTGTGTGGTTCAAACCCATAAAACTATATTAAAAACGTGTTTCGTCGCTATGTGAGTACTAGCAGTCAGCAGCTGTAGCCACATATGTGGAAGAGGGGGAGTTTAATTTAAACGCAACAGTCACTGAAAACAGACCGTTCTCCGAGGGTGGTGATGGTAAGGATGCTATTCCACATAATCTATGTGCGATTTTCACCTAGGCTTGTCAACTACATTCTCTTGAGGAGTCAAGGAACTGTGTCAACACGTGAAAAGGGGCACGAAATCACTCCTGTAAGGTTGTAATAGGTCCCAAACATGGATAGGCTTGAGTGACAGCTGTCAGCAGGCCTCACCTGCAGTCAGCATGACAGACGGGTTGCAGTTGTTGGTGCAGCTGATGACTGCAGCGATGACCACAGAGCCGTGGTTCAGCTGGTACTCCCGACCACAGTGGAGGAGAGAGACCACCGCCTCCTGCTTCTCTTTGGAGACGTGGAAGCCTTTGAAGCCCACCTGGAGTGAGACCACGTTGCCTTATTCAGCTGAGGACCATTGGAAGGTGTGCCATGTTACATGTTGCAGATGTTACATAGAGGCACTTTCTTCTCGTTACCTTCTCATCCAGGCACCTCTGGAAGTCCTCCTTCATGCTGCTGATTGCCACCCTGTCCTGGGGCCTCTTTGGCCCGCTCACATGGGGCACGATGGAGGTCAGGTCGATCTCAATCACCTGCATAAAAGGACGAGTCTCTCCTTGTCAGTGCATCGCACAACCATCCACTTGTCTCGTCAAAGCTGTTGTCATGTTCCTCTAGGGTTTTCACCCAAACCTACTGCTCATGTTATGCCATTGTCAGGTCAGATGCTTGTTTGGAAAGCAAAACCATTGTTTCATTTCCCTTTCGCATTGCACTTATGTTCGGCTGTAGCCATGTGCCAACACATCAGAAACGCAGCACTGTGACAAACCCACTGCTGCATTATTAATTCATTTCTATGGTCTGTTTTGAGCAAATATACAGCATTTAAAAAAAGGCCAGAACGCCTGCTATACTTACAGCTCAAATCAAACTCCCTCAGAAGCTCTGGCTTACACATTGAAACGCATTGCGAAGCAAAGCATTGTTTTTGTGAGATGTGTTTGCAATTTTGTCGATTTTTTGTCTATTTACGGAGCAAGGGCTATGTAGAAGTACCATCTTATTTTTTCAGCATGCACAGTAACATTGCGAAATGTGAGGAGATATTTTGTGAATTTGACAAATAAATCAAACTATATCACGTATATATAAAACATTTTTCAGCTGAACATAAAAAAGCAGACATATTGTTGATCTTACCTCAGAATAATGGGGATCTTCTGAAGGATCTTCATATCTTCTAAAGAGTTTTACAGCCTTAATGTAATACTCTAGTATTTCAATTTTTTCTTGGCTAAAGTCTAGAAGGAGATGAATAATTAACAATTATAATGGCATTATACATTTGTTAAAAGTGACTGCAAAAGCCTTTGGTATGAACAATGGCAGCGCTGACTTACTTGTCTTTTGAAAGTGCTCGAGTGTGACTTGGTCAATGGGGAAGAAGCTAACGGTAGCACCGTACTCCGGACACATGTTGGAAATGGTGGTGCGGTCTGGGACCGACAGCTGTGACATGGCAGGGCCAAAGAACTCCACAAACCGCCCAGCAATCCCAGCTTGACGCAGGTGCTAGAAAACAATTGAATACAAATGAGCATGGTCTGAAAAGAGAAACTGGGAAGCTGCAGTGGCAGTTTGCAGTGGCACTCCACTAATTTACATACTTCAGGATAAATTAGAGATACACCAATCGACCGGCCAGCGACTGGAATCGGTGGGTTTTCACCTTGACCAGCCATGTCAATCGGCCGGTCTGTCTAAATATAACCCAATTATGTGTGGCGCATGCTTGCGCTCCAAAGACGTTCACTCGCCCCTTCTTATTTTAACCCTCTAAATCAGAGATCCACGGCCCCACGTATTTTGCATAGATGACATTTCATATCATATCTCAAAACAGCATAAATTATATAGTAGATAAAAGCATACCCAGTGAAGCTCAGTGTAATCAATTACAGTTACCACCAGCTAAAATAGTGGAATCCGATTACAGGTATTTAAAAAAAATAGATGATTACTTCTAGGACTAGTTTCACATTTAAAATGGAAGTTTGCAGAAGAACAATGCATAAATCAATCAGATGTTCTCTTATTAACCTTTCACCAACATCAATCAATAATTGAAATGAAGTCCTATTTTAATCTGATCCCCTGAGCAACATTAACGTTAAAAAAAATATAAAGATTTGGCACACCAACACAGTAAATTGTTTGGATGGCATTTTAACAGAACAATGTTTATGCATGAAGTAATCTAAAAGTAATGGAACTAAATTTGATTATATTACTAAAGGTAGGCAATTCAAACATTATGTTACAGACAATTTTAGTCTGTAACTAGTAAATGTAACGGACTACATTTAAAAAGTAGCCTACCCAACCCTGGTAACAAGTTACAATTCACCTCCCTTCTCTTTTAAACACTGGTCTTGACAGAACCTCTGCTCCCAACTGCTGTGGATAGACATTAAGTGTGTAGAGAAACAATATCCATATAACAGTGGTGTGAGTGGATGCTTGCATCTGAGCATGTCATCAGGCTAGTATTATGTTAAGCCTCTCCCCCTCAGTGAATTACAGTACTTTATGCTCAGTCTGTTTCAAATGAGCAACATGATCACACTGCATGCTACTAAAGTATGAGAATAATCAGAAAAACCCAGTTACCTTGGTGATGCCCAAGACAATATCTATAGAGGTGCTCAGAGGGTTGATGGAGCCCACCAGCTTACAGCCAACCACCTGCGGAAGGGTCATAGACACTGGCTGGCCCAGCATCACAGCCTCTGACTCAATTCCCCCAACACCTAGCAGGTAAGTGCAACAAGCATCAAAGTTAACGCTACAAAATGGCACTCTTCAATCTATGTGCAATCAAATGTATCTGCGGTCTAATCCCATTGCCTGGGGGAATTAAAAAGAAAAGAACTTGATGTGCTTTACCCCAGCCTAGGATGCCAAGACCATTGATCATAGTGGTGTGGGAGTCAGTTCCTACTACACTGTCTGGGTAGACGAAGCCGTCGTTGACCTGTATCACTTTGGACAGGTACTCCAGATTCACCTGGTGGACAGCACCCACGTCTGGAGGAACCACATTCACGTTCTTGAATGCTTTGGAGCACCACTGTTGGGAGGGAGTGGGCATAGAAACACTAGGTCAACCAACAACAACTTCATGCCTTACCGGAGGTGAATGATAAATGTACTGTATTTATACATCACCATTTCAACCTACCGGCCACTCAAAGCGCTGAGCATGATTTCCACACATTCAACACACACTGATGCATAAACAACAAAGCTTTCACTGCACGGCGTCTTGATAAAGTTACTCACACTCAATTCTACACAAGGAAAGTGAAACAAAACAACTACTCTACTGTACCTTAAAGAACTGCAGTCTCTCCTTGTTCCTGGTCATCTCAATCTCCAGGTTCTTCAGGACAGTGTCAGGTCTGCAACCCAGCAAAGTTCATTAGCTTCCACGTTTGCATCGCGTTTATGGAGAGACTACCACTGCACTGGTCAGCGGTGAGGGCCCCCACCCAACTTACTCAGACACGGGCTTCAGGTGGAAGGGACATAGTAAGGGCGTGTTTTCTATCTGCTGGACCGAGGCAGGAGAGTGTCCCGGGGAGGCCGGGACCTCACTGCAGCCCGCCTTGTTACAGGAGCCCCGCTGGCCCCCGCACTGAGAGCCCCCTCTGGCGTGAGGTCTGGCAGGTGTGGAACGCAAAGCACCCTGGGACGGGCTCTGGACCTCCCCACCGCCTGGGTTGGGAGCGTTTTGTATGGCACTGTGCAATAGGTGACCAAAGACGATGCTTCAAGCACAGCAGTTCACTCAGGTTGATTAAAGCATATTACAATATATCTTATACATATAACCACTATGTAGGGCTGTGCAATTGTGCAATCTAATTTTACTTGAGATTTAAGTTTCAGCTCCTAACGATCAAAAAAATAATAATAATAAAAAAATGTATGTGTATGTGTAATCTAATTTTTTATACACATCATTATTTCTTTGTAAACTTTTATTGTATTAAAGGAATATTCACAGCTGAAGGTGATTACACTGTTAATCTGTTTCAACAACCCCCCTCCTCCCCCCATAATTAATGCATGGCCTCGCGTTCCGCGTACGTGCCAAGTATGCCAAGGCCTTTACCCTATGCGGAAAAAGAAAGATTACATAAAGACAACAATATGGATCATATTAATGGCTTAAATAGTTAAAAATTTAGATTGGCCAGAATCTACAACAGAGATGGGTTTCTCCATAGCATAGCTACCAAAAAAGAATTACGAAACAAGACAGCAAAAATTTTAATAAAACATGGCATGTTTGACCTCCACATTAAGATACTGTGTGTGTCCGCTGATCGCCATATGTTATGTTAAAGCATCCTTGAAAAAAACACAGGACTGATGTCTGCATGCTGTTCTTCTGGGCTAGCGTCTCTTGTGAAAAGATGCTCACCACTTGCTGAAGTCAATCTGTAGAGAGTGGTCCACTATCAGGTCAGTTGGGCACATAGGATTAACGACACCTGGGTCCACGCCATGCTTGGCCACCGCTTCCCTCATGGCAGCGAAGTCAACCATGGCAGGTATACCTCTGTAGGAGCGAAGCAGGCTGTTTACTATTGTGGCCTTTTCATTGGATTAGGACAATATCATGACACACTGTTAGAGAGGCAAATTTTATCAATATTATACAAATGTGATACAACTAACAAGTTGGAATACGAGCGAATGCACACACATAAGAAAAAAAGTGTTTTGTTTCCTCATATAGACTCCATATGATCAGTCCTGAAAACTCACGTAAAGTCCTGAAGAAGTACCCGGGCCGGGGGGAATGGCACCTCTGCAACATTCTGTTGCCGGTGCCAATCTAGAATGTTCTGCACATCCTTCTCTTTAACATAAAAGCCATCACACTTACGAATGGCTGCCTCCAACAAGACACGGATGGACAGAGGCAATTTTTCTAAAATAAAAAAAGGGAAAAAAACCATGTGATTTAATGTATTACAAATGTAAATTGGTTTTATTTACAGACAACATATATATTTCACATGTATAAATCATGTAACAGTTAAATGGTCTGAGAAAGAAATCTACCATATGCAAATAAACAGGGAAAATAAAAAGTCTGAACTCACCATATCTGGGATCACAGAGTTTATGTGGGTTGAAGAACTTGAGACTGCCATCTTTCAGCAAGTCAATCAGGTGGCTGTATGGGTGCTCTTTAAAGGGAAGAAAACAACCAGTTTTATACTATCAGTTTGTATAATATAGCATCAGCATGTTATGAAAAGCAACATGGCTGCCTATTAGTTGAAGGAGCGGTGGACCAACTATTCCTGAATATAACAACAGTACTCAAGTAATTGCAATTTAAATTGCAATTACTTGAGTACTGTCAAGGTGCAACCTGGAAAACTTTATGGAAATGTCACTGACATTCAAATGTTTAAATGTTACTGTGCAAAATGTTTTAACCAAAACAAACTACATTACAAAGCGGGCCTGTGAAAACAACCCAAATTAAATGTGGTTGAGGGGGATCCTCATATCAATCATCTCGGCAGTTTTCTTGCCACACCAGAAAGATGCTAATTTGCCAGTTGTAGAGTGCCACACCAGAAAGATAGATTTATCTTTATATTTAAAGAATATTTATAACTAGTGTTTAGAATTACTATTTTATCATTATAACACGATAAAATGTGGCTTATCAAAGACAGAACACATATGGTTGGGGAATAAAACCAAAAATGTTTAACCAAGCCAAGCCAAAACCATAGCTGTGTGAAATGTATTAGCTACCGGTACCGTACAAATACGGTACGGTAACACTGTTGGCTGTAATTGTTTTCTAGGCTCTATTGTCAAAATCTCTCTTTTCTGCGCAATGCTATCTCTCTGACCCATTAATTTATTCTATGCTCCGGTCCATCATATTGGTTATGCAAAACCCGAAACCCATATTGCTGAACAGCTGATTCTGTCCTTTACAGTTCATCGGCGGCGCTGCTATGAGTATGAACAATGACAAATGCTAGTTCACTTTTATGTAAAGCCTAACTGTAAAATGGCATCCTTGATTTGTTGACAAAGGAAATCCATAATGGTGGCCTACGCTGCACTTTCCACGTATGCTTTCCCAAATGTCAAGAGAATACAACTGTGTCCATTGCCACGAAAATACAATGCTAAGTTCAACCTCAATTTGCTAGCAGTTTCTTATCATGAAAACCATACGGTACTAGCAAAATAGCTAGCTATCTATGCAGCGGCCAAATGTCTTAAGTAGATAAGCAAAGCCAATGTAACGATCACAAAATGTGCTAATACGAATTGACAGTGACACGTCGTGTGGTCGTAGTATAACCGAGCAGCACGATGCAGCCGTGGCTTGCTTACGGCAGTGTACATTGACTGTACCGTACCAGTAATTGATTTGCATTAGCTATGTTCGTGAGGTACCGTACCGTAGCTACGGTAGTATGCGAAAGCCAAGTTTGCTATGCTGTTCCATTGCTATCTGAATGTAAAATGCCAATGAATCTGGACATACATGCAGTTTGATACTGCTCAAATACTAGATTGTGACCAATCAAGTATTTGCTAAAAAAAAAAACGTCAGAAATCATTTATTTTACCTTTAGCTGATGAAGTGAGCGCCATGATGACTTATGCAATCAACACGACCCGTCCTCAGGAAGACGACACCTCTTTGGATACCGAGTGACCAATCGGAACGCAGAATTTTACATCCGATCCCACTGATGATCAATCGGTATTGTGTAAATCATAGTAGATTCTAGGTAATGTACACACACACACACAAAGAAAGAAAACATAGGTTAGTTGGACATTCATGAAAATATAAAACAGATGTGTAGGTATGGTAATAACATAACATTAAATTTGCGTTACAATGTATGATCACATATTTATTATTTACCAGAGAAATAGAATGATGGGTGTATTGTGGATAGGCTAAAATATTTTAGCTTTTTTAATTTTTATTGATCTTTTTTAAAATTGTTAAATGTTACGTTAATTACCATTACAACATAAGAAGAATATGAAACAATTGAGCATTATTTAATAAATTAGAGAATACAGGTATAAAACGGTGGTGTTTGGACAATAAAGACTTATATATTGTATTCATGAGGTATGCTATTATGTTTGTATATCTTTCAATTGAATGTATTATTGTTTTATATGACCACCCTATGGACTGGATATTAATATTAGCCTGTAAGGATAAATCACACACATTTATATCCTATGTTAATGAATGTGTATTGTTACTACAATACACATTCACAATACAAAGGTTGTCATTGCTGTGTTTCAGTGTGGCATTTCCATTTCAACAACCAGTGTTTCAGTTCCACTCAAATCGTTTTCTGATCTCCCATTTTAAAATAATTGGACATATATCATATTGCCAATATTGGCAGGCCCTGATGAGTATAATAATGGTTGTGGTCACATGGGTTCTTTCAAAAAATGCTAAAAGAGAAATGTCTATCTATCCTGTCATTTATACTCATCAGGTACATTCCCATGTCATTATATTGTCCAGTGCAGTTATCAGACTCACGTGTATGTCATGGTTGGTGACAAATACATCATATTACATACAATCAACAACAGCAGTTACCAACGCCAGTTTGATTAACATTATAGTGATTCCATATGACTTTCTGTCACACTAAGCACATCAGCATCTCCACCAAAACAAATGCTCCACGGGCCATGCCTACACATGCACTAACATGTATATGGCTATGTAAACAAGGACATAGCTCAGGATTACAGCACACAGAAAGGTATCTTATCATTTTAAAATGTATGCTCTAGCAAATGTTTTATATTAATGTGCCTTTATATTTGTGTATTTGCAATATAAGAGGTCCTTGGGTGTCTTGAAAGGCATCCTCAAATAAAATGTATTATTATTATTACTCTCATTATTATTATTATTATTATTATTATAATAGTGACAGTCATTCTCTAATCATGATGATATATATATTCACATAAAATAAAATAAAAGTTTGCTGCTATATATAGCAGCAAACTTTTATTTACTATAGTACTTATAGTACATATATAGTACATTACTATAGTAATGTTTAAAATATCACCTTGGCTTTAATGTTAAGCTGTGGAGAGGCAGCTGGACAGCCCGTGTAAACCAATTCATTTTCAGATCTGATATAATTGATAATCTATAAATAACATAAATTACATATAATGTGTGAGGACTTCAGTTAATGTTTAGTCCTTACATGCGTACTTCTTGCTGAGACTGCATTCTCTAGATTGATTCTACTGAATTCAATTGCATCACAACTGGTTATTCCTGTAATTATCAGCCATCTCTGATTTTTTCCATCATAGCATTATCTGTTACTGTCAGATAGAGTTCCCCCTGTTTCCAGCGAGAACAGACGAATCCATAATTCACACTCCAGATCAGTGGATGGCAGTAATGACTTCAATGCTACGGTAACGGTACCAACCAATCGAGGTCTTTAGTCTAAATATACGGAACATCATGAAACCACGGAACAACATACATCTTAAATATAACAACCTTCAAGCTGGCACACTGTGAAAGGCAAAGGAATTTCGTCCACTGGGAACACAATGGTAATGCTTTGCTACACAGAACTACAGCGAATGACCTTTCACCTTTGACAATGTTTGTTAGCGTAATGGCTAACAAATGTTATGGCATGATATATATTTAGGCAAGCACCCACCGTGCAGGCCGTAATTTTACAAGGCCCTCTCGATTTAAGTTAATTTTACTTTACGGACATTAGACGCGAAACATGGTTACCTTTCATCTAGCAAGTGTCCTTGCTGAGGAATACTGCCGGTAAAGCCGTGTTCGGTGGCTCCTGACCTCAGCACCTCGCCGACGTTAAATTAGACCACGTTGTTGTGTGTTTAAGTTGCCAATGCGATAACTCGGGAATTGGCTCAATGTTAATGCTGCACTGTGAAATCAGGATATATGCTCAGAGGTACCTTCATGCCATGCTACTAGCTTTTGATCTAACCTGTCAGAATGTCTGCAAATTGCTGATGTCATCATTGATCTACGAAGGCGTCATAAAAAAAACCATTAAACGTCAATTTACCTTAATTCTAAGGTTGTATGAATAATTTGGGTAGTCTAATTAATGTAATACAGTGAATTTACTTACACACAATCTAGAAGCTTGTATGTAGGCTATTTAAAAATGCTGGCTACTTTACTGAGTGTGTTTTTCATTTTACAGAGAGATGTTAATGTTGACTTTTGGTTTACCACTCACAGGTAATGGCTGCGGTAAGGTCTGTTATTTCAGATGTGACTTTAGGGGCGCAGAACTGCGCAGACCAGTAGAATGCAGCAGAAACGTGCCATCCAGATCATAGAATGGGAAGACCTGGACAAGAGGAAGTTCTACTCTTTGGGGATCTTCATGACGATGACCACCAGGGCCACCGTCTACCCCGCCAGCCTCATTCGCACACTGCTGCAAGTGCAGAAGGGCAAGGCCCTGTATTCGGGCACGTTGGATGCCTTTTGCAAGATCCTACGAGCGGAGGGCGTGAGGGGCCTCTACCGGGGTTTCATGGTCAATACGTTCACCCTGGTCTCAGGACAGGCCTACATCACCACCTATGAGCTGGTGCGCAGGTTTGTCTCATACCACACGCCCAGCAACACGGTGAAGTCACTGGTGGCAGGAGGGGCTGCTTCCCTGGTGGCCCAGACCATCACGGTGCCCATAGATGTGGTTTCCCAGCAGCTGATGATGCAAGGCCAAGGGGAACACCTAACCCGTTTCAAGGTTAAACCTAAAATGGTGGCCAAGCGCAAACTGATTTTTGGGCATACGCGTGACATCGTGGTGCAGATATGTGCCGCTGATGGTTTCCGGGGGTTCTACAGGGGTTATGTGGCATCTCTGCTCACCTACATCCCCAACAGTGCACTCTGGTGGCCTTTTTATCACTTTTATACAGGTAAGCACAACAAATCAGTTGGTAGGGTGGACGACAGTACTCATAATATGGTTACCATAAAGCAAGTTTAAAGTAACATGTTGGTGAATATGAGATCTTAAAAGGACACTCCCTGGTTTGTGCCTAGAAGTCCCTTTAAAGATGCATTGTTTGGTTTGAAACCATAGTATGTGTCTGCTTGTATGAGCCTCTCATCCAATTTGATCGTTTGCTTTGGGTCAAATCATCTGGGAATTTTGTATTGCAACATGTTTACATTTTAGTTGCAATATATCAAAATATTACTAGATGTGGTATTGTGGTAGTACATTTTTATGTCACTCAACCAATCTGGAAACAGTTGTTCTTAATGTTTACATGTTGCCAGCGTTTGTCAATGTTATCGCCATGCCATCCCCGTTACAGACATAATTCTGGTTTCCATCCATTACAGGCAATGGAAATTCATATTTTGAGTCAATGAAAGTGGGATATTGCAATTTGACTTAAAAGTAGGAACCCTGTGCGTTAACACATCTTTTTCTTAAATGTAATTTCCGTTCCCAGAGCAGCTGTCCAAGCTAGCCCCCAGTGAGTGCCCTCACCTCGTTCTGCAGGCGTTGGCAGGACCAATGGCAGCAGCCACTGCCTCCACCATCACCAACCCTATGGACGTGGTCCGGGCCAGAGTCCAGGTAAACGGTGAAGCCACTATACGTGTGTGTGTGTACATGTCTTGTATTGCACATAGGATGACTTGCTACAGTAGACACGACTGTATAGGCCAGGGGTCACCAACCTTTATTGAGCTGAGAGCTACTTCAAGAGTACTGAGTAATATGAAGGGCTAACATCCGGAATGAGAAAGTTACTTGATTCACCTTTTAATGATAATATTATTAATAAACATTCCTATATGTGAAGAGACTGTTTGACCACATGGTAGGCTACTGGTAATGCACAATGGTCAGGCAAGTGTCGATCTGCTGGCAACCGCCAAACCCAGACTCGTTCATCGGATTGCCAGACAGAGAAGGCTGATTCGTCACTCCAGAGAACATTTCACTGCTCCAGTGTTCAGTGGCTGCATGCTTTACACCAGGGCTTTTCAATTCCAGTCCTGGAGGGCCACTGTGCTGCATGTTTTAGATGTCTCCCTGCTCCAACACACCTAATTCTAATGACTGGGTTGTTATCAGGCTTCAAAAGACCAATTCATTAGAATCAGGTGTTTTGGAGCAGGGAGACACCTAAAACATGCAGGGCAGCGGCCCTCCAGGACTGGA
>JAODUH010000021.1:452567-480819 GCA_027564835.1 Typhlichthys subterraneus | reverse complement strand
TGGGAACGTCTCGGGATCCCCCAGTCAGAGCTTGCTGATGTTGCTCGGGAAAGGGAAGTTTGGGGTCCCTTGCTGAAACTGCTGCCCCCGCGACCCGACTCCGGATAAGCGGGAGAAGATGGATGGATGGATGGATTAATATTGTATTTTTAAAAAGCTGCCTGATAAATTGATATGCAGTAAATGAACCTCCACCAAAGATACATGAAATAAAGAAAAATAAATCCTCAACAAAGCAGCAAGTAAGCTACAAATATTTTATTTTTACTTTAAATAACGTCTAAATAAAGAGACTAAAGACATGCGTGTGTGACTTTTTCAGTTATCAAAAATATGGCAATGAGTGGTATTTTTCAGCAGAAATTTATCCAGGAGTAGGGTGCAGATTGCAACGCAGGACTGGTGAAGACTTTTAGAGAATGTAACTGGCAGCCCAATTGCACCATCCATGGACAGCACATGTTGGATGTAAATCCTAAGGGCAGTGCATATATTCACCTCATGTTCCGGCCTAATAGGTCACAGAAAAATAAAATAAAAAGAAATACAAAGAGTAATTTTTCATATATAAAAACTTAAAGACCTGGATATATTTCTACTTTCAACTTTTTTTTTACTACAGAAATTAAAAAGACAAAAACAGTTCCACACAACAGGGTTGGGGGAGGGGGGAGAGCTACTCTTGAAATCATCTCCCTTTGGTAAAAACCGTAATAAATGGTCTTGTATTTTTGCCGTTTCCATCCATATACATACTAACTTGAGCCATTCATCACTGGAGTCCACAGTAAGCTTGAAAGTATAACTAAGCACAACAACACAGATCTGTCATAAAAAGTCTGAGACTATGTACAATGTATTTACAGTGAGTGCCGCGTGTGTGTATGTGTTTTACCCAGAATGCAAACTGTGTGGTTATGTGTATCTGAGAATGAGCTGGTGTATTGGCAGAGGGCATTGCCAGCAACTTCTGTTTAAAAAACAATGTTTTCCAGGGCGGTCAGGATAATTTGTGTTAATAGAACTATATATAATATATATATACACAACACATATACTGAATACATGTCAGTATCCGACATTCACAAGATTTACAATTTTACAGTCTGAGACCAAACAGTGTTGTAAGGCTATTTTTATCACTTTCTTTTTTTAAATTTTTTAATATATTTTTTTAATATTTTCTTTTTTAGACATAAAATGCCAGTGCTTCCTGCTGATAACCAGACAATACTGTTTGGGATCTGACATTGTCTAATAATGCTGCCGTTTGTTTTGGAGAAGGTTATGCAGCCCTCTTCCCATTTAGTGATAGGTACATAGTTGTGATTTTGGCCTTAACGCAGGAACTGTTACAGATCTCACCTTAGCCAGTCTTGGTTGAGCTCCTCCTAGCCTACAATGTGGGGCATAAATACTCTTACAAAAAAACAAAAAATAAAACTTGCTCATCTTTCTAAATAAGTGCACTTGTCCACCAACGTATTTCCACAGATAGTCAAACGTGGAAATAATTCCCGCTTACATGATTAGACTTTATTCTAAGATTGAGATCTGAGATTCTGATGGCTTTAGATATGACCTCTCTGTACCGAACTAAAACCTTAGCTCAGCTGTGACTTAAAAAGATACCAGTCTCTCACTCACATGATAAAGCCTGCTGTTCAGATTTCTAAAGCCCGTTCTTGAACCCAAAAGGAAGGTTATCTTAAGATGCTGCTTGGAGCACTGATAAGAGCCCGTGGTTGCGACTGGAATGTGACGGTTCCTAGGTTTTGGCACCAAAAGGCCCCCCCTCCCCCGCGCAGAGAAAGTGGGCCCAGCTAAAAACGCTGGTCAAAAAGAAATCAGTAATCCTGCCGCCCTGGATGCAACATACAGGGTAGCTACCTTAGCTTGTCTCCCTGGTGAGCTTTAAAAACATGTTAAGAGGCTGCCGTCGGCATTCCCTACCGGTTTTTGTGATATCTAACCCTCCCCCAATGCCCCCCACCCCCAATTTCCCCAAACGGTGGCTATGGTGCTTTGGTGGGGGGTCCGTATTTGACACGGTATTTGTTGATGTTCATGCAGTGGAGGACTTCCGGGTGGCGTGCGGTAGTGCAGGGCAGCAGGCCGTCGCGGCCCTCTCCCAGCAGCCACTTGCTGGTGTCGGCAGACATGTCGCGGGTCACGTGCTCCTTGACCCACGACTCCACCCACGCCTGGAAGCGATTGTGCAGCCGCGTGCTCACCCGCTCGTGGGACTGCACAGATGGAAGAGGAGGCGAAGGTTACTGGTGTGTTGCTGGCCAACTCTACTGTTCTTTGCCTTCAATAGAGTGTAACAGTGACCACCTACTTTCTTGGGGGCTCTGGTGCCAGAAGAAAAATTCTCATTAATTTTCTCGCTCTATAACAACGTGAGAACACATTGCCTTATCCCCCAACCCAACCATCCATCCACATACATACATACATCATTTTTTTATGTGCAGTGGTCCCTTTATTCTTTCCAGAGCTGTATACTTTATTTATTTGGAAAACATGTACACACCTCAGTTGTGTGAATAAACCTAGTGGTTGAAAATTGCATTACAAAGACAGCTAGAGAGAAAGTGGGCTTCTGCAAGGCACAACCCAAGAGTGTGCCTCCAAGCTAAATACGACAGCTGGTAAATACCTGGTGGGCCCGGAGCAGAGCTGTGCGTCGGTACATATAGTCCTCCGACTTGAAGACGTACACCATCTTGTAAGAGTTCAGCTTGAACATGCACTCAATTTTCTCCTTTTCCAGGGACTTTTTGCCGCCCTCGGAAGCCTCCTTATCCAGCTGCTCGCGGCCCTTCTGGTACTTCCTGATCCGCCGCAGATTCCTGGAGAAAAGTGAGAGGGTGTGGATAATTAGAATGAAATGGAAAATTGAGAATTAGCTGAATGTGGCACAGTTCACATAGCATCACATAGAAAGTACACAAAAACTTAAAAGTATGGATTTCATCTTAATTTAACCTTCATCTTTTTTGCAGAGGAGAATGTCTCACAGACCTCTTAAAGCCACTACCCTGTACCCCTATTCATGTAAAGATATCCATTCCAAGGAAATTAATAAAGTGTATCATTATTCATGATCCAATTCATTGTCAATTTTGAAAAGTTTGGGACTGTGAAAGTAGAGAAACATTGTAACAATTTCTTTATAGTTACAATAACTAGATTTTATTTATCGGTCTGTCCACAGCCCAATGTTTAAGACCTATACAGAAATGGGTAATTGATTTGCAAAACGGTTAGACACTTATCCTTGCTGTCGTTATTAGAAATAGTAACTTGGTGTAGTTGACTCATTTAATATTGATCTTGTTCATACACTTTTGGTTATTAACATTTAAAAAGGACTGATCTCACATGCGCACACACACCTTGGTAGAAACACAGGCTTCTGTGCAAGATGATCCCGCAGCTCAGGGGAGGTCGACTCTGAATTTAAATGGCGCCCAACATAGTCGGGCCAACGCTGGAGACACAAGACAGCCTAACATGGATCATGGAACATGGATGCACACAGGGATCTCTTGGGTTCTAGCAGCCTTAACAAATGGATGGCCTACTGATCAAATGTCAAAGTGACTACAAGTCACCGGTGGTATAGGGAAGAGATAACATGCACATGGAGACCTCTTGGGTTCTAGCAGCCTTAACAAATAGATGGCCTACTGATGAAATGTCAAAGTGACTACAAGTATAGCGGAGAGATAAGGTGCGGGTCAAATATTAGCTAGCATCATTAGTCCAGGTAAACAGACAACGTCTACAAACAAAATCATCGCTGGAAAGCTGGAAAAGGTAGAGTAGCGTATGCTGTGCTTTGAAAGCCAATGCCAATTGTGGCCAGTTGTTGACAGTGCGGTCAATGATTTAACAAGGTGGCCGTGACCCCGCCCAATTAGTTGTTTTGACATTGTACTTTAGAAAGCAAAAGCAGAAAGGCATTGCTTATTGAGGGTAGTCAGCCTCTCACCTCAGCCTCCATGGGTTCGTCTGAGTTCTCCTCCTCTGTGTCCAACAGCTCCACGGTGAGTTGGACCTGCCCTCTGTTCCTCTGGAACATCAGCTGGACAGAGGGGGGAGGTGGGCGGGGTGGAGAACAGTCAAGTAAAATCCATGTTACGAGAGAAAACTTGACTCAACGTGGATCCACTGGCACCTAACTAATTAATTCATTAACACCATTAAATCCGGTCAGTTTACACAATTATTCATAAAGGTTTTATAATTGTGCATTATTTTAGCTGTAAACTAAATAGGATCGCTGCATGCTTGTGTAAATTTCCAATTTTTCCAAATTTATTTATTTCTTTAAAATCAGGATTTTCTGGGTTGGAAATTGCTCAATAAATAAATAAATAAATACATAAATAAATATAGATAGATAGATAGATAGAATATAAATAAAAAAATATAGGCCCTAGGTCTTTCCTGGTTTCCAACTGTACTTATGGTGGGCTTGTGCGTGATCAAACACAAATTATGTTAATGAGGGCTCCCCCCTCTCAGCCCCTCCCCTCCCCCCACGCAGCTCCTTGAGTGGATGTTTTCCATAATGTCTAAATCTCGGACGCTACTGCGGCAGATACCTTGAAGCAGTTCTCGTCCGACATGACCTGCTCGGCCTTGCGCTGGTACATGGCCTCTGCTGCGCTCCGTGAGGACTGGCTGGGTAGGGTGCCTCCTGTCGCTCCGTTGGCACTCTCAGCAAGGTAGAGGTCAGTGACCTGGACACAGATCTCATCGCTCACCATGTGCTGGAGCTAGATGGAGAAACGAATGAGTGCGGACACGGTTTACTAAGCATTCTTTTGCCCAAGCAATATTTTAAAAAGGCAGGATCAGTCATGCTTGATAACTTCCAGCTCAAATCACAACAGTAGGAGCCGCCTCACACATTGAAACGCATTGTGAAGCAAAGAGGTTCTACGGCTTTGTTGATGCGAGCGGTGTTCGCCACTTTGTTTATGTTACTATTTACGGAGCCAGGGCTGTGTTTTTTTTCAACACGCACAGAATGGTAAGCCAGCGAAATATGAGGAGATGTTTGTTGAATTTGACAAAAAGTTAATTAGCTTACATTTAGCTTGCAATAGCTGACTCTACCTTTAACACAGGATACCTGTATTCATTTTGTGTACACATAGCGGTCGATAGCTGCCATAAATGCAGATGAGGCATATTATAATAACCTTTGCGTTATAACAACCTCACACTAATGTATGTGATTGTGTTGATGATCAGCTGTAATAAAACACCTATATTCTGTTAAATAAAAAATAGAGACATTAATTAATTAATATCATATACAGCATAAACAGCATTGGAGTGCAGTTATTGCACATTTCATTTGCAATAATGACACTTTTTATCTTAACTGAACCAGCGGCCTTAGACGACCATATTAACAGAACACACTGCAACATGTAGTCGGGGGTGAATTGTGGCTCTACCTGTCGCACGATGCTCTGGATGAGCTTGTCCATGGTGAAGGCCGTGAAAGCGTGGATGGTGAACATCTCCCTGAGAGAATCCTCATACTGGGAGGCCTCCATGTTCCCATCCAGCAGGTTCCGAACCATCTCTAGGAACGCTGAGTAATAGTCCTCCACCTCGACTTCCACTAAAGGAGAAAACCATCATTAGCAAATCAGTTTACGCTGGGAAACAGAGCGTCGGTATGTAACAAGGACCAGAAAATACAAACTAAAAAAAAAGACTGAGATGGATTAGGATGCAGGAAGTACACGTCTCTAAATAAAATCGGTAAACTATTTCTACAGAAGATTCTCTTTATATATTAAGAATGAATTAAGAATGGGGCTCATAGGGGCTTGGAATCTCTCTCAAGAGCAGCCGGACTGCTAGATTAGCCGTAACATTCGTCCAGCGTCAAATAAACAAACCAACAAGGCACACCGAGGCGTGTAGCAGTGCGTGTCGTCGCTTACTGGGTTCCTTCAGCCTCAGCTGGATGGCCGGGTTGTCGTTCTTGTCCCTCTTGAGGCCCAGCACGTCCCTCTCCCAGTCACGCTCGCGCGTCTCCTCCTCTACCTGCCGCTCCGCCTGGCCGTACAGGCGGAGGAGACGGGAGCACAGCGTCTGGTGCAGCCGCAGGAAGATGTACCAGTTGTTGTTGACGTAGAAGAGGTTGTAGGCGTCGTCGTGGCAGCCGCGCAGCTTCTGGGCCGCACCGCCACCGCCGAACAGCAGCTTGGACTTGGCCGGGCTCCCGCCGACGTTGCCGTTGGGCTTTTTGGGGACGCCCTCCTCTGCCTCCATGTGCTCCTCCTCTTCCTCGTCGTCCTCTTCCTCTTCCTCCTCGGCGTCGGAGAGCTCGCCCCGCTGGGCGAACAGCATGTCGGGAATGAGGTGGTAGATGATCTGCTTGATCTTGTACTTGTCGTCCTTCTGAATGCTGGCCTGCCGCTTGACGTGGTGGATGATGAGGGCCGCCGCGTCCTCCAGGATCTGGCTGTCCTCGTAGCCCAGCGTCAGGTGGGGGCCCGCCGGCGGGCTGGCGTTTTCTTCGGAGGCCTGCTCCTGACGCTTGGGGTTGGAAGGGGGAGAGACACCGGTCAGCTATGGGTTCATCTTTACACAAAGTCTTGAAGTGTCACTTCACCCCTAGTCTCAGCCTCTTCCGTCTACTAGCACTACATCAAATACGGAGTGTTGAACGTCTGATACATACACCCGTTTAAGCTCAACGGCACTTTCTGGTAGAGAGGAAGTGGATTTTCATTGGCCGTTAGAATTGCTATAGTAATTCTGGTGCGAAGCTATTACGGTGCTTTTGCAGTGCGATTGAGGCGACTACCAGTGGGAGCTACGGATATTGTTGACTGACAGATTGACTGAAACATTTCAGGTGGGAAACATACAAGAGGGAAACCTAGGCAACCAAAGCTTGGAATGTAAACAAGCACCAGTTTTCAACTACAAAGCGATGTGGGACGACAGGCGGATCGCTTGCAGTGTGTCCGAGGCTCAACGCTCTGGTTGACAGCCCCCGCCTCCATTGTCAGTTCAGATTTTTGACTGATCCGCCAAATACACATTGACCTGTCAATCACATGAATGTTTGCACACAGCTCAATGGAGCTTTGCTACGGCAAACCCACCGGAGTGGGTCTGATTTTTCATTCATTTAAAAATTAAATAAAATAAATAAATAAAAATAAATAAATAAATAAAAATAAAACGTTTTTAGCTAGCTCTTATTGCAACATTCATATTTTAGCTACAGCTAATGTAATGGTATTCATTATTTGATGGGAAACCATTGAGGAATATTAAAAAGGTATGCTTCTGAATGAAATTATCCATGAGGGAAACATTTGTTTTAAAAGCTCACATTCTTCCTTAAACCCCGCCCGCCCTTCCCCGCTAATGTAAACAGCTGCGTTTTAACACAAATGTGCTGGGGCTGACACAATCAGCTGTAGCTTTACCAAACAGCACTGCTATCTGGAGAAGAAGAAGAAAAAAAAAAAAAAAACAAGAAGACTCACTTCGTCGTAGATGCTCTCAATTTCATTGAGCAAGGTCTTGGAGCGGAGCAATTTGGTGTCATTCTGCTTGAAGTTAATACCCTGATGGTCCAGAGACTTGAGGTAATACTTCTCGTTCTGCTCCCTCCAGATCTTGTTGAAGCCCCTCTGGGCTTCCCGCCACTCTTCCTCTTTGAGCTTTAACCTGTAACAAACAGTCTGTTGGGATCTTGTGGAATAAATCAAGTGAATGCCACTAAATAGAGGTAATTAAGGCACACTGCTAAGAAGGAAGCTAGTATGCTATCCATCATGTTTTTAGAACGCTCCACAATTATGTTCAGAACAATTACAAAACACACGTAACGCGTTATTCTATTTCAACATTAGTCCTGCCCGTTGCTGGGAAGCGGTGTGTCTCCGTCCAGCGCCTACCTCTTCAACACGATGGGAACAGAGACGGAGGGGTTCTTCTTCAGCCCGTCGATGACGTCCGGGGCCTTGTCACCGTATATCCTCTGGATGGCCTTGCGGTGCACCACCTCCGAGGAGCCGCCCAGGGCACTGTCCAGGCGGAACCGGGCCTGCTCCTCGGCAGACATGCGGGACAGCTTCCGCTGCACCGTCTCCAGCACCCGGATGGTAGCCAGGTTGGTTTCCAGCACCACGTCCAGCTACGGGAAGGGGAACAGAGGTACGATTAGTTAATATTTAGGTCGGGGGTTAGCTTCGGTATAACTTCACCCAGAGAATCAGTCTGGAAAGGCTGGAAATCATTGCAAACGTGTCAGAGTAGCGACTGAACTTACTCAATCTGCGTCATATCCATAGCTATACGGGCGTGGTTTAGGTTGGCCGGCAGCAAACTGGAGTGCATTTTTTGTTTTATGTTTTGTGACAAACAATACATCTAGCATGTTAGGTTAGGTGGGGGTTTTCATCTGAATGCACATTTCAGCCAGCAGTCAATATGCAGACCATTTGACTATCCTGCACACATTGTTTTAACACGTTCCTGTCCACCAAAATCAACCCAATTCAAAATTTAATTATTGTTCCCAACAGCTTGTGTGTTTCCCCTGCTAGTTATATTCATGAAATCCCTTAAAATTGAGAATGTACCTTTTCCTCTAGTCTTTCCCAATAAATAAGATGTTCAAGTTAAGTTTATTTATATAGCTCTTAATCACATTACAGTCTTTAAAGGCCCACATTTTACATGGAAAGAAAAAACACCCCCGACTTGCTTCTCCCCGTTCAACTTCTAGGAGAGAGCGCCTTCCAATCGTGTGGATGCACATGTCAAATCCCAGCATGTCGGTGCTCACCTCAAAACGTTCATCCTCACACCTGTAGATGTGCTCTTCGTATTGGGTCTTCTTGGAGCTGACGAACGTAGAGTCCTCAGACCAGGACGGGAAGGAGACCCAGGTGTCATTCAAGACCTGTACAACGCCGGAAAAAGCACAGTCAAATCAAATAGCGCGTCTTTTTCAGGCTCAGGTCAGGGACAAATGCGCGTTGCCTGTTGGTGAGGCTCCTTAGCAGTATTCCCGGGAGATAAAAAAAAAAACACTACTAAGATTAACTTCATCCCCAGATAATAGATTTGTTATTACACTATACATGAGGGAAAGGGTGGTAGACACACAGTAGGGGGGCTCTGTTCTTCTTCTCACCTCTTTGCAGAGCGGCGTTCTGCCAGTACACTTGGGCTGCTGGTAGCTCTTGGGCAGTGCTCGGTAGCTGGAACCCAGCCTCTTACAGGAAGCATAGTCAATCTCCATGGCGATACCCTCGGTGGCCCGCTCCTTGGGGTAGGCCTCGATGTGGGACAATATTTCTCGGTATCCCAGGAAGTTCTTGAACCAATTGAACAGCTCAGGGAATTTACTGTTTTGGGAGAGTTCAAAACAAGCCATGCATACGTATTTGCACTGCCCTTCCACAGAGGATATTAACCTCGTACTCTGTAGTGTGTAGTAACAAACAGGACTATTAGGCCCCGATCACACAGGAGGCGCTTTTCAGCTGCCAAAACGCTGTACACTGTGTGTGTGTGCATGAACAACTGGCATAGTAGCAAGCTAGCTAGCCTTGCAAAAAACGACAGTTTTCTTTACAAGCGTAAATAAAAAAATAAAAAAATAAATATAGATCCAGCAGATCTTCTTATACCGCTAATATACACCTAGTGGTATCAAACGACAGCCTCTACTCGTGAATGCGGTGTCCTACTAACAGTAAACATGCCCGCTACTCAGATCATTCGATAGGGTTATGAACAGGAAAAAACGCAGATGACGTCGGGCACTTTTCTGCTCTGAGTTGAATATGTTTCAACTCGAGGCGCTCGGAGCGCTTCTTCTAAAACGCAAGGCGCCCAGGGCACGCTAAAACGCCTTCTGCCAATAGAAAACTATTGAAAAAGAAGACGCCTCGGTGCATAAAGAGCGGCCTGTGTGATCGGGGCTTTAGAGGGGCATGTATGGGTCGAGTTAAACACTCACCCCAGGAATGGCAGCACCAGTTGGACCAGTTCAGCTCTGGAGATCACCTCCTGGTTAAAGATGACCAGGCAGCGCAGGAAGTTGTCGTACGCCTCTGCACTTCGCAAGGCCTTGCGCACCTACGCTCAAAACAGGAGAAATACTTCGATGGGGTCTAACATTTTCCTCTGGTGCAAAACAACTCAGTATTTGATTTAACTGGTCAAATTGGTTTAAAAAAAAATCATAAATATATAAATAAAACCATATAACTTATAGAAGAGGCACTTTAGAGGCATAGTTTAAGGAATGTTTTCTTTAACTAAAATGAAATACAAGGTGAGATATCTAAAACAAAAGTGAAAATCTCCCGACTAACTTTCTCAAAGAACAGAGATTCGGTGCCGACTCCGTGCTTGCTCGAGTCTGTCGCCGAGGACTCCTTCGGATTCAGCAACTTGGGCTTCTTCTGGAAGCAGCCAGCAAAAACATTGGGGGCGGTATTTTACAAAACCGTGACATGCACAGGACACGGCACATGGCTTCAAACAGCCTTGATCACAGCGCGGTAATGCCAATCGCGACGGGCCTGTGTACCTTGACGGGCGGTGTGCTCCCAGGGGCTGGGTGGCGGCGGATCTGGCAGCCATTTTGATTGGGACGCTGTTTGTTGTTGAGCTGCATCTTCTTGGCTGTTCCGCCGTGGTCGTTCCGTACGGACTCTGCCTTCTCCGCCGTGGTCTTGCTCAACAGCTTAAGTCATGACACACAAAAAGGCTCAACGACACAATCTCTATTTCAGGGGGACTGATGTAATGACATGACTAGGACATAGCAGAAACACGGTGATTAAGTAATGGCACTGTTTAGGGTTGCATCGGGTGACTCTAGGAAGCATTTGTAACAGGGGGGAGATAGCTCTGCTCCTCCGCCATTGCTTGCTTACCACAGAACTGTTTGCATCAGGGAGGAACTGCCCAAACTCTGACAGCAGGTCTTCTTGCTCCTTGAAGAGCCTTGCCACCTGTGCGTAGACCTCCTGCTCCGTCAGAGCTGGTGTGTAGTTGCCTCCTGCCTCTTTGGCATTACGCTGCTCCTTCTGTGATGGTTGAATGACAAAACAAAATACACAGTCACTGCCAACTTTCACATTTAAATATTTATGAAATAAAAAAAAAAAACAAACATCAGATCAACTTGATCAATATTCCTCTGCAGCACCGTCTCACACAAGCAAAGCGTAGTACTACGGCTGTGTTATTGTGAACAGTGCTCGCGACTTTCTTTGTTCTTATTTACAGGGCCAGGGCTGTGTACAAGTACCAGATTATTTGACAGCACAGAGAGCAATAAAATAGCTCAATTACATTTTGTGAATTTGACTGAATTTGACAAACAATTAGCTAGCAATAGCTGACTATCTTTTCAGCTAGCGACGTAAACAAAGTGATAAATACCGCTCACATCAACAATGCCGCTTTGCTTCGAAATGCGTTTCAATGTGTGGGGCGGAGCTTCTGAAAGAGTTTGCTCGAAGTTAACAAGCATTCCCGGGAATGATTAACCTTTCCTTTAACTTAATAAGCAGAGCTTTCCATCTTTGGCAAATGCATAAAGCGCTTTTAAAACTATATTTTTTTTTAGCCAAAGTCAGTGTTCCACCTGAAATTCTATGAAAAGACAACTGTATGAATTACTTTTACAGCTCGGTTTCTAACCTGGTACTTGTGAAGGATCTCCAGGAAGGCTTTGTAGATGTCGGGCTGGCCTTGGAAGCGGTTCTTGATTTTGTTGACGTAGTTAATGGCGTGGTTGAACTCGACAGGCTGGTTGTTGGGCAGCGGGGGTGCGGTGGGGGTGCCACTGAGTGGAGTGTGGAGCTGTATTGGCGGGGAGCGCGGAGAGGTGTACGCTGGGATGGACGGGTTGCTCTGGCTGCTTGGCGTCAGGGCCGGAGACTGCAGCGGCTACACAGAAGACACCACACCAGCATCATATTGGCACGGTGTTATGAGAAACTAGTACCCCCCACCCCCTTTCTTACACCAGGGAAACAATAAGGATTCTCTACCTCCATTGCTTTTTAAAAATCTGATTGGCTTCGGTGATTTCACTGAAAAGTTGTGTGTTTCTCAGCTAAATTACCTCTGATTCACAGGGGCCTATTGAAAATGTATTGCGCCCAGCGATATCATTTTCTCCGTCTTAGATTAGATAGATAGATCTGAGATTAGATTGAGATCTGTCCGGAGAAAAGAACTTCCCTAGTACAGAGAAAAGCACACGCAGGTTAACCTACGACGCCACGCCAACCACCCATATCACTAGGCGGCCCTTAATCAAGACTGCCCACACACCCATAAAGTCCCCACAATGCACTTTGTCGGCCACTCACCTTGCTCATCTTGGCAGGAGTGGGCTGTGTTAGCAGAAGCGGCGCAGCGGTGGTTGTCAGAGCTGGGAGCTGCGGAGGGTGCGGGGTGGGCGCGCCCGTCATGGGGATGTTCTGGACCGAGATGCCGTGTGGCGTGATGTGGTGGATCTGGCCGGGCGTGGTCACGTTAACCAGGTCGTTAGTCTGAACCTCGATCTTGTACCCCGGGGGCAAGAAGGTGTTGAAGCCCATGATGAGGTCAGGATGACCTTTGAAGAGCTGCGACACCCTGCTGATGACTCCTGGGGTGTCGATGCTGAAAATGTGGACAGCATGCTCCATACAGTTTAGTACAGGTTAATAATATGGGGATGAAGCCTAGCACTAAACTATGGTTGCTAAAAAAAACAGATAGCTATAGTAAATTGCACATAGGTGTAATCGCTTTCTGTAGTTAACCAGCATTAAAAGGTGACTGGCACCAAGTGGAATATCCCATCACAACAGATTCACAAAGGTAATTTAAATTTAACAATAGAACTCGCAAAATAGTTAAAATGACAGAATGTAAAACCACTTCTTTCCAATTGCAAATGTGTCATGGAACCATTACTAGGGTCTCTAAAATAATATTGCACTTTTGGAGAAGGCTGCACTAAGGAGGATTACCTAATGGTAAAGTAATCTATAGAACACATTGATTAATTAAGTTATTTAACTCGATGCCATACTTTGTATCAGATAAATATTAACAGTGGTCTTACCTCTGAGACTTGAACTCTTTCATTATGTCCAGGAAATCATTGTAGACCTGGGGCTGATTGCCAAACTGCAGCTTAACTTGGTCAAGATATGACAAAGCATCTTCCACCTGAGAAGGATTGTGCCAGTCAGACAAATCTCACATCGTCTACAACAGTGTTTTTCAACCACTGTGCCACGGCGACATGTGTGCCGTGGGAAATGTGCCAATCTCTCATAATTGGGATATCATATTTATGTTCATCTAAGCAGGCCCAGGTTTCACACTGAGTGAGTATAAACACATTGAGAGAACAAATTGTCTTTAAATATGCTGTATTAGGCTACAATGCGTCATGTAGTAATTATTTTGTTTGGTGGTGTGCCGCTGGATTTTTTCAAGAAAAAAAATGTGCCTTGGCTTAAAAAAGGTTGAAAAACACTGGTCTACAATACTCTACAACAACATACAATACAATAAGAACTAATAATAATACATTAATTTATACAGCACTTAAAAAAACGTACTCAAAGACACTTTACATGGTAATAAAATCAATAACAGGTACAGCATAAAAACACAATGACAGCTAGAGCTAACTTAAAAATAATAAGCAAAAAAAAAACAAAAAAAAAACGATAAAAGACAGAAAGCAAAAAGAAGACATGTTAGGCTAAAATTACTGTAGGTTTTAATTTTGACACACACACACACACACACACACACACACACACACACACAGCTATAAACCATGAAGACAAAACTCTTCCACCAAACCTTCAGCCTCTGGAACTGCTGCTGGCCCTGCATGGGGGCTTGGGGTGCTGCCGCATGGCCGTGGCCCGGCATCACGGGTGGCCCATGGGCCTGCACCGCCGGGCTGTGGTGATGGGCTCCCCCGTGAATCGGCGCGCTGGAGGTGTGCCCATGCCCACCGCTGTTCTGGGCCACAGTTGGAACCTGGGGGATGAGTCGTTGCCGTTAGCAACATGGTGGCAGCAAGAACATGGGGGGGGCGGGGAAGGGGGTGTGTATACTAATAGTCGCTGGTAACTGCATCGACCAGATTCAACAACCGGCAGGTTGCAGCACTACTAGAGTGAAAGAGTGGTGGTGGTGTGTATGCGTGCGTGTGCGTGCGTGTGTGTGCGTGTGTGCGTGTGTGTATGCGTGTATGTGTGTCTTTCAATACGACACTGATGTGGTAAGTTCAGTTGCTACTCGGACACATTCAAAATTATTTCTAGGCTTTCGAGACTGATTCTCACTGTGAAATTAAACTGAGGCCTACTCATCATCATTATTTAGTACCAGTACCAAACGTCGCTATCCTTAACATAATGTTTAATACTAAACGTATGCCATCTCATTCTGATATGAAATGCATGAAGCATTGGCAGCTAGCCTCGTGAGACCATCCTGGTCGAGCAAGGCTAGCTGCCTATGTCAGCCTCCAAAGCAAAATGCCGTTTGTGACTCACTTCTCGGGTCAATGTTTTGCTTCCATTGAAATGCACCACATTGCAATTCAGACAAGGCTCTGAGCAGTTCACATCGATGACTGGCCCAGTTGTAACAGCAGCGGCTATGGGGTCAGTGCGGCGGTAGCGTCAGGTACCTGGTATCCTGGGGGGACAGAGTACTGGACGCCTGCAGTGGGCTGCATGTTGTCGACAACAGCCTCATACACAGCCGGAGCTGGGGCAGGGGCCAAAGCCCGATGCTGGAAAGTCTCCGTGTTGCCAGGGAAGCGCCGCTGCTGAGATGGAAAGACCGCGTCCTGTTCCTCCAGTCGTCGTTTCATTATGAACTCATTCTAGTGTGAGTTTGAGAGACCTGGAAATAAACACAATGCAAATCCAGATTAAAACATATAGTTCTATGATAGTACTAATGAGTTGGGAGAGATTTCACTGAACAGTTCACTGATGACTGCGCATATTATTGTGTGTACATGTCATTCAATGATTTAAGCATACAATTGAAAAATATCAAATGGAACATGGAAAGAGACCGCTGAACATTCCAGGGTAGCGTAACCAATAATTTCAATCGTAGTCGATCGTCATTTGAGTAGGCTACGCAGTAAAGTTAAAAACAATAAATGTTCTTTTATTTTTTACAACAAATATTTGTTGAATCCAACATTCCTTATGTCCGAAAAACGTTGCAACATGTTATTAGTACAGTATCTATGGCCAATGAAATCTACAGACACCCACGTCACTGATGCAACAAACAGGTGCTCCTGTAAGAACGTCGGAATCGTACCATTCACAACTTACTCAAGCCAACAACTACAGGATAACGAAATGACTGGCGTCGGCGTAACCAAAACTGTACAGGGGAAATTCCACAAACATGTAATCATAGGCTAAACAAATGTAATAAATTCGCGTTTGATGGCAAGCCCGAGTGTTTGATACCGTATCATTATGCTAGGTTTTACGATCTTTAGAGCGCATAGCATACCAAGTTATACAATTTACATAAGAGAGCCAAACCGAGTGTGTGCTACAGTATAAACATATTGCAGCGAACATTTCTGCTTGCTGTTCAAGATCATTAACCAAACCGACTTGATGCTTCCCCCATTCAAATACAGTATGGCCTAACAACATAAGCACCGACCTCGAGTTCTAATACGACGCTTTCTCCACGCCCGCCATTTAGAGCGTGGCGCAGGAGTGAAGCCAAATAACAGTGCGTTTCTGCAGGTAAGAACTATCGCCGACCTGTTGGCTAGTTACGGTGTTGATGTTTCCTAAAATGAATCCAGCGAATGGCCCCGAGTAACTTGGCGACAAGTAGTTTTCTGAGGTGGGGGGGGGGGGGGGGGTGTCAGATTGGTAGTTAGCCGCTAACATGGCTAATGTAAACAACACGAGAGCCCGACTCTAACCAACATCTAGGCTAGCAGAAGCACATGCACTTCAATCGTGACATGGTTTTCTCTCATGGATAGAGTATCGCAACCAATATAATGTTCGATACATAATGGCAGTGTTACATACGAGGGACCAATGCGTAAACGAGCACATATTTACACCGCTTTGCTCAAAACGCTTGTTAACGATAGCTAGCTACCGTACCAATCCATAACCCGCTGAATGAATTGAACTGAACTCACCCTCCCCTAAACAGCAGGCTGAAGTTCGCAGATGATTGTTTAACACACAAGCTGTCAGTCGGTGAACGTTGAATGTGTCAATATGATAGAAAGAAGTTCTCCATTGCATTTATTTTAAAATAAACAATCCCAAGATCTGAACTGCCAAGTGAAAATCTATCGAGGAAAACAATATTCGTTCGGTTAGCTGAATGTGGGGGGCGCGGTTTCTAGAAAACGTCCCGCCCTATGTCCGATTGTATTGGCCATTGTCGTGGAGGAACCGCAATAGGGAGTGTTGCACCTTTTTTGATTGTGGATTTGAAAAGTCACTCATGATTACATGACCGCCCATTTCAGTTAAAGCCTACAATGCCACCAAGAAGTAAATATGATAACGTTTTGTAAACTGCAGTGCTGCACGAAGTAGTGCGACAATATTTCCAACCCTGCTCTAAACTACAGGTACCGCATGCATTCCAGAATTCCTGGATGAAGTCATTTCAGAATAGCGTTCAAGCAAGACTTCAACCCCCCATAACACATAAAGGGTATATTTATGTGTAGTCAATAATGCATAGAAGTGCGCGTTAAATCAAAATACACCACACGAGGGTGCTTCTTGGTACTTTTGCAACTATAACTCAACATATCCTATTTCCTGGAGTTGGACAACACGTGACCTGTGGAACGTATGCTATATTATGGGCTGTTGTCTAAACTCGCAGGATCCTCCCGGTCACATTGCCGTACTTAAGTACTTCGACGAGGAGGTCATAGTGTGGCTATTGTTATATTGTTGGCGGCCTACGTCGATATGGTGGCCAAACTGCGAACATCGTATTTCCGACTGGGTGGAAAACATGGATGTAGGTGGAAAGACGCCACTCATGTCGGGCATATCAGGAAGCTAATGTGGGGAAGGAAGGTCCATTTTGAACAGAATACAAACTCCGCCCAAACTGGTCCCTTAAAGGAGCGTGCCTGTGTACACGTACGATGCGTTCAGTGGACTGAACGTTTTGAACGTTCAATTCACCTTTTTACCGAATGACGTTTCATCAAAAACGTTCAAACCGCCATTTAACTACTTTCAACGTAGTTTGCTCCGGTTAATGGGCATGCTCAATGACGTGTAGGTGTAGCAACATATGGAACCTGTTGGTATTTTATAGTAGCTATTTGTATAGGCTTAGTCATCATAATTAGTTATTACCAGTACCAAATGCCGTTCATTACCATAGTATTTAATATGAACTATGCCATCTCATTCTGGTATGAAATGCATGAAATATAAAATCGGAATATATTCACACAACCATTGTAGATATATCCTTCAACTGGAACAGGTTATGTGCACTAGCACCAACAATTGGTTGTAATATAATCTTGTGAACATAGGCTACTACTGCTGAAACACGACAACAGTGAAATACAAACGATCGCTTTGTTGTTGTTAGCCATGTGAACGTTGTTTACCCCACAGCCAGCCAACTCCTCCCTGTTTTGTGGTCTGCTGTTCAGTATAGCTGCCGTTCGCGTTCATTGAACGTGTAGCAAACGTTCAACCATCCTGAACGCAGGGACAGGCGTCTTCCTTTGCTTTTAATGCCCTGCCCCTTTCGGTTTATCGCAGCCAATCAGTGCATAACCCTCGCACTACAAAGCCGCAAAAGGTGGAACTTCCAAAACAAGCCATCGCCCACGAGAGGCGGAGCTGAAACTATAACCCGGGATTCCTTCTTCCACTCGAGCACAGCAGATCGTTTCACATTTGGCATTGATCGTGGGGCTGCGAGACAACGATTTTCGAAAAATATGTGCAGTATTGCTGCACCTCGTTTTAACTTTTTAACACATTTTTTCGGTTCTTGCCTATCTTGACGATCCTCCATTAGGCCTGCAACTAGTCTACTGTCGATTGAGTCACGCTGAGTCGCTGATCGCTAGTAGATTATCGGATCAGCTTCTAGCCTGGCTATAGAACAAACCTATTTCAAGTTTCACGCTAAAGCACGAGGAAACGCACTGCGGGGCGGGCAGCACACCATTTGACCAAACCGTCATCAGAGTCAACTCGCTCATCTGTTCGAGCGATGTGCATTTGCTCTCCGCATACTGCGCTTAACAAAATGATCGTGAAACAAAGAACTCGTGGCATCAAAAAGGAAAATTAACAAAATGCCACTGCCAAATACGCAGTGAAATGATATTGCTAACCACGAAGAAGAAGGCCTGAGCGGTTTCATTATATATTTTCTTAACAGTATGAGCTGATCCAGTTGCCCTTACTAAACAATGCCAAAGTCAAACGAAACGGGAACTACCGCGAATAAACAAGTCGAACCATTATAATCGGGATATTTGAAGAGCCTATACCGAAACACGTTTAACTGACCAGTGTTTGGCAAAATTGATTATTTTAGTTTTACAAACCCTATTCTTTGTTTACTTCAATATTCAGAGTAAAATGTCTAACCTGTCTCAAAATTCGCCCCCCCCCCTCCCGAGCCATTAGCAAACGAGCTACATACATGCACACTGCATAAATATATTGACTTAGCCTATACACAAGATAAACCCTTAATAGTCACTTGAAATCATTAACAGTCGTTTATAACCGAGAAATTACGCCCTGCAGCCTTTGCGACCAGCCATGCTATGTTTTTGCTATAGCCTTCTATGACGAAACCCATATTAATTTTAGGGTACGATTTCCCTTCAAACAAAACGCTATGTAATAGCACAATTAACACAGTTTTATCTATGCAAGACATTGTGTTACATTTGTTTTGTTTAACCAGCTGTTACATACCCAGGAAAAAGACTCCTTACTCCGGATTCGTGTTTGTAACAAAATAGTTGGAGACGCCCCCCTCTGTTGGCATTGGCACATAGTATAATCTACGTCATTTTATTTTAAATATTACCCGCTAAAGGATTGCAGAGTATGCAGTCTCTACAACACAAGTTACAGTATATTCAACGAATCCACCCAGAACGGCATATTTGGTCACTGGCTGACGACCACTATTCAATATAATAAGGAATTCAATGCGAACAGGATAGCCTAAGTAGCCTACATTAATTGCATTTATTTAGCTTTTTTTCAAATGTTCAAGATGTAAATTTGGATGCCTTGGTATAGGATTCATTTCATGGTGTAGCCTAATTGGCAAAAGCAGTTAAATACATTTTAAATAATTTAGTTACAATTGCAAACAACCACCAAGAAGATGTTGAGATAATAGTATTTTAATACATTATATCTTGATTCAATAGTTGCACTAATGATAAAAGCAATACCTTACAATAAAACAAATATTACAAAATGAAAGTAGATAACTATGAAAACAGCTGTTGAATACAATAGAAAAATAAAATGGGACATATTTCATGTCCATTATGAAAGGATGTCTAAAACTGGAGTGCATAAGGATGCAAACATAAAACATTGCACTACAAGCAAATTCAATATGAATTTTGTAGTAAAGAACACATTCTTTCACCTAACTACAACAAAGTATGAAACACAAAATTTTGATACATTCACTAATAGCAATATAGACTACAGGGACAAGAAAATAACATTTATTCCAACCACAGGAGACTGAAATATAATATCGAAAATACACCGACACAATTTCAAGTGCCTAGGATGTACTTAATGACATGTACATTTTTGTTTGCAGTATTCTGGTATTGTTCATTTCTAGTTTACCCATAAAATACTACTGGTTTTTACAATAAACATGTGCATACTTATGTCAAAAAGTGACACTAAAAGTATGTGATACAATATACATTATCCTAATATGAACACAAATCAAGTTATCCCAGTAAAACATAGAGCTTCAGAATTACTAGTTTTGTAATTTCCACATATTAAACATGGCAACTATTCTCAGAAAGCACATGGGAATTATTTGAAAGTGCCAAGACAAACCTGTGAGAGAGAGATTTTATATATAATCTATTGCACTATTTGTGAGGTCTTAAACATATCTGACACGAGTGTGCCTCAATGGTATATGGCCTATCTGCTTTGAATGTATTAAGGGGGATGGGGTTGGATATAATTAACTGCCCTGCTGATTTTCAGTTTTACATGTAGTGACATTGATCAGGAATTGCACATTATTATATATAATAAACATTAAGTTTACTTGATCCAAATGTACCAACTTAACACCAACTAAAAAAAGATGAGAGCCATTTGTTCACTACAATGAAAAACAATTGGCAGAAAATTGTCACATTGATGCATCTTAATGTCAGTACATCTGTCATTGTCATGCTGTTTTCCAGAGAATTGCCTAGTTCCGGAAACCTTCCTTGATAACAGATTGGTCCCACCAGGAGGTCATGGACAGGTTATAGAAATCTTGGGGCTGTGGTTTCTAAAGAAGAGGCTATGAAACAAGTAGCAAAAATGCTCATTTTGAGGGGGGGTTGCTAGATGATTTACAATATCAGAACTATTACAATTATTTTTACTTCTAATAAACTAAAATACTGAATACAATTTTAAACTTTTGCTTATATATTTTATGCTATTATGTTATGGTTTTAAGAGAAGTGGTTTATAGCTTGAGATCTGCCCCACGCGCGCGCGCACACACACGCACTTCATGTGTATCAGCTATAAAAGCAAGGACAACTACTGGTTAGCCGGGAGCTGTCCTTGTCTTTGGGCGTGCTCCAGAATGGCATTGTGGCAAAAGTAGTACTGGTCTGGTGTCTGGATGCTGAAGGCTCTCTGCGTTCTCATTCGGCAAACTGTCTGGCACACATTCAGGGTGCCCACATCCTGCAGCTGAGACAGGCATATGTCCAGGGCGCAGAAGGTGCCTGGAAAAGGCAGGATTGTCAGTGGGAACAATAATATGGACAGATGAGGAAACTTATGGTAACATGATTGTTACTAAAAAAAGGATAGAATGGTGTTAAATCGAGGCTATTGGTCCTTTCTCAAGGCTGGTACTGACCAGGGCCCTGTTTCCCGAAATTCTACGATGATCTTAAGATGCACTTAAGTGCTGCGTTATTTTATCGGTGCGTTTCCCGAAATTATCGTTGTTCACGTGCCACATTAAATTCATAGTAGATTAACGAGGGCTCTGGACCACTCGTTAGTCCATCGTAACAGGACCGTAGCTGTTTTTGTACAACAGCACCTCCCTCAAGAGGCTAAAATCAACAGCAAATAAAGACATTAGAACGCAAATAAATGCTGGCTAAAAGCTATTGACAATATATTTAGACCACGGTAAATGGTAATCTGCATGAACTTCATAGTTAAACATGCAAAGCATAAACGACAGAGCAGAAATGAGCTATAATCACAAATTATTATTAGGCAGGTATGATGAGGTGAGGCGCAGGGACAAAGAATATGGCCAACAATGTGTAAAACAATAACGTGCTTTGTGAGAAAACGTTGAAGCCATTTTCTTTTTAACTCGCTGAACGTTACTGAGCAAAATAAACTTTGTAGCACATCCTTCTCGCTCTCAAAAGGTTTGTAGTGACAGCACTATCCCCGTCCCCTTCCTTCCCCAGAATGCCTTACTTAATTACTTTTTTTTTGGATGGATTAGAGGAAAATGTACAGAAATATTAGTGAAGATGTGTGTTACACAAACATGACCAACAGCAAGATTATTTGGATATATAAAAAATGGTATGTAGATCTAATGGGCTACATGACGACAGCTGTTTTGCGGTCTTACACATTTTTTTCCACCTGTAGGCTAGTATAATGTACATAATATCATATTTAGTAAGTTATTCTATCAATGAGTGAAATACACCTAATCAACATTCTCCAAATTAAATTCATAGTATGCTACCTTGGACAGCTCCCGTAACGCGTAGTTAAAGTTATGTGCTGCTTCGGGAAACACGCGCAAGTCTGTCATAGCTAACAGACTCTTCAGGCAACCTGCAGTGTTAAACCATCTTAAGTGCGTTGCTATCGGTAAACGGGGCCCAGTCCTGTACTGACCCAGTAATGCCCCAGGCTGAGAGGCGCCTCTTAAATTATGCCTTTTATGATAGCTGGTGTAAGGGTGGTCAACTCTTAGTGGAAAGGTCCCAGGCTTGATCTCTGGCCTTGATGTTAAGTACCCTAACCCCTGCCCGCTCAATACAAGTTGCTTTGGATTTTGTGCTGAATGACCCAATTGTATGCTGAATGACCCAATGGAAATTAGTTATTCTGTGTATATGCAGTTCACTAATCTCAGTAACTTAAATCTGAGTAAAGGCCTAATTAGCTAGATAGTAAAAATCAATCTGTCTTTTACCATTTGCAAAAACGTACCACTGACATTTGTATATTACACATGTATTAAAACATAAGTGCCACGAAGGATAAATTGGCCAGTTACAAAAATCACAAAAAGACAGAACTTTCTGTTTCTCGTCAGTCACCTGTTCTGCCGATCCCGGCGCTGCAGTGAACCACGACTGGAGGTCCCAAGGGGTGCCCGGTCCACTGGGGTCCCAGAGACGTCACAATCTTCTTCTGCTGTCTTTTCACAGCCCCCAGGAAGTCAATAAGAGTCACGGCTGAGGTGGGAACGCCATAATCAGGCCAGCTGAGGTACTGGAAGTGACTGACTTGTCTCTGTTCACATGTCTAGTGGGCCAGACAAACAAGTTAAGTACATTTAGTTCCGATAGCTACTTTTTTTTACTTGTATTTCACAATTCATTAATCTATACACTGTTAAAAAAAAAAAAAAGTATTTATATATTGTTAATATGACAGTCACTTTCTGGCACCCCTTCTGCCAGAAAAGTTTTTTTTTTTTTTAACAATATTTATTCTGTGGTGTGCTGATGAATAACTAATAACGCATTTCGGCAGAGGAAGACAATCGTGTTTAACCAACACGTTCTTCGAAATACGTGTTGTTTTACATTATAGTTGACTACTCAAATAACATTCTTTACAAGAAATCCACCATAAATCATCTACTGTATATCTGGCATCAATCTGCTCAACACATGCTTAGAGTAAAAAAAAAAAAAAAAGAACTCACATAATGTTGTAAATTTAAAATACTCTAAGGTGATAGCCTCAGTGATTGTTCTACGCTGTCTTTGTCCCCAACTGCATGGTGTTTGTACTTAGTGGCGTGACCTGTAGCATCTTCACAATGACGCAGGATCACATTCCCTTTCAAATGGCTGAACACACACTTTGTGTCTGGATAGTGATGGATATATTTCCCCAATGCGGCAGCAGTACCTCAGTGTTGTGGAGCTCCAGGGTGGTGTGGTTATAGTGGGAGTGATGGTCCACTCTCTGGTTCACCACGGCCATATGGCCATAGACCTCCTGGCCCCCTTCCTCCAGAGGCCAGTACTGGCCACACTTTCTGCGGCCACCCTCCTCTGTCCTGCAGTGAGTCCGCGCACGCACACACACGCGCACACACACACAAAGTTAGACATGTTTCACTTTTAGATTATATTATATTTCATTACAGGGGCACAACAGTTGGACGTCGTTACCTGGTTGTCATGACGATGACAATCACATTCTGTTCCCAGACCATCCTCCAAAAATCGCCGTAAGTCTTCTCCAGTGGACCTGAACGAGGAAATGTGTGTGTGGTGGAAAGGATATGAAGGTATTTTTGGTGCGAAACATCTGAGCGCCTGTGACAGTGACGTTGTAGTAAGTAGGCGCACGTGTGTATCAGGCAATTTAAAGCAGCGTTATATGTAGCAAAATTGTGAGCGTATGAATTTCTGACTTGTAGATTGAGATCTGTGCATCTTTACTTGAGAAGGTGTAACTGTTCTTGAAGGAGTTTGCAAATACTAAAGCATTCATCTCCGTGACTTCAAATTTACTGATACAAATGTGTGACTAATTTCTACAACTACAAATTCACTGTCACATGTGCTGGGATTGTTTGGAACCAATAATACCTTTATAAAAGGAAGGCCCTAATTGAGTTTGTATTTCTCTGCTTAGACAGTGAGGAGAGAAAGCTTTGCTGGGATTCAAGACTACTGTATGTATTTACACATCTTACTAGTTTAATCTAAAATAAACAAGGAGATGTTTGTCAACTTTAGGTCTAACATTGTGTCAAGGTGTGAAATAACAATGACACTATAAATAATTACATATTGATGTTCTTAATTATTTGTAATTCATTCATGTTTAATAAGAAAAAAAATCAGTAGTTATTCTTTCTTTATAAACAAAATTCCTACAATTTCTATTTCAAATTAAATTCAAATAATTGTCAGACTTTGAGAGGTTGCTGCAACATAGCTAAATTATTGCTATGAGGTAAGGGATTCAAAATGTATCTGGTAAAACATGCATTTCATACCTTGAGTACCAATGTATGCATTCTTATGTTTGTAGCCATCCATGAAGCTGGCATTGATGTAGTCTGATCTCTGTAGGGAGAAAAGAGACACACAGATGTAACGGGTTCCTCAACATCACTTCAATAAACAAAGATTATTAACAATTGACTAAATGGTGAGCGGTGGTGAACAGTGTTAGAACCAAACTGTGGATAAATGTTGGATAGCATTTGATAAAAACTGTTCAACTAGTCAGTTTAGAGTTGAAGCACACCTTCACCTGGCTCCGCCCGACTATTGCTCTCAGATCAATTGTTTTCGCTGAGATTACAGTCTGGAAACCCTGGTAACATTTGCGTTTTCACACCCACCCTGCTGGTGGCCCAATCAGGGTGGGTTAGTGAGATGACGCTGGTGTTTCGAAATCAAAATAGGCGATCAAAATAGTGGTAGCAACACCAATTGGTTAAAAGCTGTCCAAAAGCTGTCCAATAGTTTAAATATGTTTTAACCAGAGGTCTACACCTAGTAGGTTGAAACGATGGAGCAAGACCAGACCGTATTCAGGAAGTGACTACTGGGTCTGGTTATACCGTCCAGGCTACACCTTCATACCGTTAGCTATAGCATTGAATTTAAGGGTAGGGTACCCTGGTTGCAATGAAATGGTACCCCACACGCAGACTGAAATGCAATGGGCACATCCCCTTTAGTTTTAGTCAGGTCATTCCTAGATCAGACTACCGCAATAATGATCGATCGAAATTAACAAAATCAGTCCAATTTTGCTGGATTTAGGCTATTGAGAAAATCAGTTTAAAAACAATTTGTGAATTATAGAAATACAAATCTTGTTAATAGAACGTTGTCTTGAAGTCTGGCCTCTTAAAATAATGTTTGTGTCTGGTCTCGGTTTTTATAGTTAACGGTTCAGTCGGCGTACAGAAGTAGCCTATTAAATTAGTGATACTGTCAGTTAACAGTGTTAAATACGTGTAGCTGTGCAGGGCTGACATGTTCTGGCTCGGTGCAGAAAGCAAACAGGGAAAGCGTACCAGCTTTTTGCCGTGTGCTCACAGCTACGTACGAGTAGAACTGTACAAACAAAGAATTGGCGGGCGTGTGTGAAAGAGTGGTTAGTATGGTACTAGCAAACACAATTATAGGACATGAGGCTTGTAATAACAACGTAACTCAAGACCAACTAGACAAGAATAAATTAAAAAGTGAGATTTATAGTCCAGAGAAACAAACAGACACACATTCAAGAACAATGTAGTGAGCAAACCTCATTCCGTCTGGCTTTCAGACGCACTCGTGTTTGGTCAAGGCACAGGACGTCTCCATAGCGATTCCTCTCCTGATTGTACGCTGCTCTGTAGGCAAACGGCCACATTAGGATTAGGATTGCCATTTCAGAAATCAAAAACAGCACATGTACAAGTACATGTGCGCCATAACCACTTTCCCCCGTACAGAAATAGACTATAAAACACTCCCCACATCACCCTAAAACAACAGCTGCCTGCTTCTGGCAACTCACAGCGCACAGTGGAACGTTCCGGGTGCGTGTTCTCTGCGGAGCTCCTCGTACTCCTGGTGGATGCCCGAGCGCTGCAGCTTGCCCAGGTGTGCTAGCAGCTCCTGTGGACGCATAGCCTCCGGCCCCGGCGAGTGAACGGACGTCTCGTCTAGCGGGATGCCCACCAGCTCATCCACCGGGTCCACGCGGCCGTCCTGGCCCGCCAGGAGCTGTTGGTTCCAGCTGTGTGCTTCCAGAGGCAGCAGGCCCCCCAGGTGTTGGGGCAGACAGTCTCTAGGGAGGTGGTGACGTAGCTCCACCATTTTGACCATCTGAACCTGGAGGAAGAGGAAATGGAGTCCCCGGGAAAGTGTTACGGTGTTCTCAGTCCTCATCCCCCTCAGCAAAGAGGTGGAAGTAACAAACAACCAATGTTAAGTAACCTGTGTAACCCCAGTGGCATGTGCAGGTTGAAGCAGCAAATGCACTGCAATCGTACGTACCCTCTCCCTCAGTTTCTCCTTCAGCAGCAGGCTAAGTAAGTTGTAGGGCACCCGGAACCAAACGGGAGCGCCAACAATGAGCACTTTCTTCAGCCTGGCAGGAAACGCCCCCTGGTGGACACATAGTGGGTGTACATTTTAGATATGCAAGGCTGTAACATTTAAGACTTTTATCTTGCATAGTATAAATACATTTCAAATATTGTATAAGGCAGGCAACAGTGAGCCAGGTCAATAATCTCATAAAAACTATTAAATCAAGTTTTGATTGTTGACGGTTTTGATTCCTTTTGTTAGCATGTCCACATGCTCTAGGCTCAAACAATGACACATAAGCAGAAATGGCATTAACATGCAACAATATTCTCGAAGGCCCTTAAACCAGACATTTCAGATGATGGATGAATTATGACATTTATTGTCGGCTACAACCTTAAGTAAATTGAGAATCTTCTTGCTCAAGTCCAGCTCAAAATTGGTATAGTTGGATCCAGCCATGTCGTAGATGAACACTAAACCGTTCCTCTGTGTTTCAAAGCTGTAGCCAAAAAAATAAAAAATAAAAACATCATCTTAAATTGTAGACAGTAAGCTACAAGTGATGCTACGAAGTGTTCTACAAAAAGTGAAAAGTGGTTTCAAAAAAGGAGTTCCTAGCAACATTGTAGATGTTCTGAAACGTGAGCACCCCACCTCTCCACAGCCCGATCCAGGAGGTAGAAGAGTGCCTGAAGAACAACATGGTTGCCCGTCTTGTTTGGGTGATGAAGCTTAGCCGTGTACAAGGCAATAGAAGCACCCGATGGGTCACGCACACTCTGGAATAGAACACACCATAACCTATTTACCAGCTACAATATTATCAGGGATGGAGATTTCTCCTGATTAATCAGAAAATCATGATTTTCCAACCTGGAAGAAGCAACATGCGTGAATTATGCGCACCTAAAGTTTCTTTATTTTCTCTTTGGTTCGTGCTGATTTTCTATATTGTCATTATTAAAATCAGGTAAATTTACAAAGACTGTATTATAAACATTTAGCCTAAGTGTAGCTTTTCTAAATGTAAATGGTAACATGTACCGTTTATAGTCTATTAGATATGAATTGACGAGAGGATTTCAGTAGGCATATTGGATAAGCTTTGTGTATGAAATAACTTGATTTCGGAAATAGACCTAGACCTCTGTTGAAAATGTATCAATTATCAGTTATCCTACAATTATGAATATTTTATAAAATCAGAACATTTTAATTTGAAGATGAACCAGAATTATGTATTTCATGGTTAAAATTGTCAAAATTATCTTTAGTAGCATACACTGGATAACGGCAGTAACAGTTCAGTAGATGTGGAATTGTTGCTTTTTCAAAACTTCCTCACTCAAACACAGGAACATCCATGTAGCTTACAATATCTTGTGAGGAGGCCCTGGTGGTAGTTTGTGCGAGGCGTGAATGCGTACGTTCACTCCATACATTTTCCTGCCTTTTGATCCTTAGCCAATCACGTGATTTTATTAAAAGTGTCCCAGCCATTTAAATAATTGTTACATAGAGGGGGCAGGATGGTCTGTAGGGGGCAGGATGGTCTAGTGGGCTGGTTGCTGGACTTACAGCCGTAAGGTTGTGGGTTCAAACCCCGGTGCTGAC
>JAODUH010000021.1:412880-450380 GCA_027564835.1 Typhlichthys subterraneus | reverse complement strand
GGAAAATTACTGAGAAGCGGTTAACAATGGGCAGTTTGTACACATGCAGATGGCAGTTGCACACACAGGCACCAGTTACCCTGTAGCTGTGGAAAAGCTCTATGGCTCTGAGGACATCGAATTTGCGAGCCATGAGGAACTTGACAGCCAGATCCCAGGACAGAGGGGATACTCCATGCTGACTGGTCCATTTGTTGACTTCCTCCAGAAACTGCTTGGTGGCCTGAATCACAGAGAGACAAATGTGGTTACATACAGAGCTTCTGCCCATGATTGTAATCTCAGGTCGGAGGAAATGAAACCAGGGCATAAATGTGATACAGCCTCTGAGAAAGAACCATGAATGGCCTCAAATAAAAATTGACAATGTAAAAAGTGATAATAAAAATAAAGTTTAAAGCAATTGAGTCAGAATTTGCCCCAGGTGTTAACATAATTCATGTTCCGTCACTCCCGCTTACATAGCAAATCAGATTAGAGCAACACCATTTAACGTTCAGCCCAAAGGGATATTTTATATCCTGATGATAAAATAACTATTGAAATATGCAACCTACAAGACAAATTAATATTCAGCGCCATTTGAAAATTGGGCAGGTACCAGCTAAGAATATCGACTTAATTGTTATTTTACAAGATAAAAGCCCTATAACATGTCAGCATGTTGGGCCGAATCTGTATGTAGAAAAGACATCAGCAGTTACAGTAGTTATGTTCAATATTCTTTCCAATAGGGGATTTGGTTACGGTCATGTCATCAATAGGATGACATGACAGTAACCATCTTAATAGACACATTTATACAGATTTCCTCTTTTGCATTAATATATAACGTATAGTAGGGCTGGGCGATATGGACCAAAAATAATATCCCAATATATTTAGGTTGAATACAGATACATGAGATTATATATTGGTATTTTCTATAAAGTGGGCTAAATCCTTCAGGCATAGAGAAAAAACAGGAAACCCGACGGAAATGTGACATTTTTTATTTTTAGAGACATTAATTGACATGTGAGCTTTCTCTGGTGGTCACTCGCTCTTGACTACACTCCTCAGGCCAAATGAAGGCATGGAGGGAGAGACAAACAAATCAATAAAGCAATGAATAAATGCATAATACAACTATATCGATATAAATAATATGGTCTAATCTTATCCCTTTTGAAAAAAAATCAGATATACACCGGTATATCGCCCAGCCCTAACAGATAGCACTAGGAAGGAAGTTAATTATGCCACGATAACGTGGCATAATTAACTTCCTTATATGTAAATATGATAGGACATAGTGAATTTAGATTAAAATACAACTGCATGAAACCCGTTTAATCCTGTATTCAAAGATAGTTTTCATGAAACCTCAAACCATACAAAAGAGCCATGGTTAAATGCCAGACTATTTATGTAGAAAATGTACCCTGGGCCATGTTGTTTTTGGTCCAACAATGTTACACGTCAGACAGTCTGTAGACGGCAAAGTACCATGTGCTAAAACATAAAGGTCAAACCAAGGTCATGCATTTAGATTCTACATTGGAAATATGTCACAGGAAATGGGTGTTTTAACCCACTAACCCGTTACAGTATTTTTCCCTTTACAACATCACATTGCTTCATACTGACATAGTTCATGATTATAGCATTATAGTCAGAAGTGATTATAGTTTAGTTTCTAATTTTCCCCTGTAAAGAATGTCCTTATAAGTGCTTCTTCTATTCCCCAGATGGTAAAGAGCCTCTCCTTTACTCTGCCCAGCAGACCTATCACCTCCACACCCAGTGAATCAACCAGTTGTAAACAATAGGGGGCAATGATGAAATGCTCTGCTTCTTTGGTCAGGCACAGCGGTGAGAGGGTCAGGGGACGGGAAATCAGGGTCTGGGAGCCCACAGTTCTTAATGAATACTAAGTGATGGCTGCTGAGCACAAGGAGCTGGAGACAAGATGCCACTGTCTCTCGCTCAGGAAGACCAGTGCTTTCATGGAGAGATGTGGCCTTGTGTCGTCTGCTTGGCCCAATGGACTTAATATGCAAGGGGTGATGGATGTCTGTGTTCATGGCTGAGTTCAGCCATTTCTCATAATGGTGGTCTGATTTTTGATCATGAGGCATCTGAAATTTAAATGTGTCTGAACACTTAATGTGTGTAGCCTACTAGCCTCATATTGAAATAACACAATCATGTCAGTTTGACAAGTGATAAACTTGGTATAAGAGAGAAATACCACACACACACACACACATCCACAGAAATGGAGACAGAGATATACATCTCAATTTCTGTGGACATGTCTAGTGTATAGTCAGTTGGGGCAATGGTGAACCCCTTCTGAAGTATGATGAGAATGGAATTCAAGACCATGAGCTAAACACCTATTAACATCCAGAAATATCTGCATTGGGGATTTATATCGGTATGTCCTTCAATCAGACTGAAACCATTTTGCAAGCACCAAATCATCCTGGTAAACAAAAACACCAGCAAAGTAAATGAGCTAAATTTTTCTCAATGATTGGTTATCATGTTGGCAAGTGCTTAACACTACGCGCACCGGTCTGTGGAAAACAGTTTGAAACTACGTCTTAAGTAATGAATGCAACTCTCACACCGGCTGCAACCACAAGACACAAAGCGACAGGAAATCACTCATTTCCAATGAGAGATAGGAGACTAGGAGAAAAAGGCAGCAAAGAGTCAGTCAGAGGAGGAATATTGGCAACAATACTACGTTGAGCAGAGTTATGCAGTCTGTGACGCATCGAAGTGATGATTAGTTCAAGGGTTACAGCTAAGCCACAGTCACATTTGATCCAAAATGGAGCAAATACTATTATGGGTTCGCTGTGCTTACAGTTAATTACAAGTAATTTACATTATTTGTTGCATAGTCTGTGTGTACAAGGTTCTTTTAAAAGCACAACTAAATATGCTACTTTTATGTTTGATTTCAGGTCTGAAACAAGACAGAAAATACAATAAATATTAATGATCCACTACTGTTGATAAACCTCAATAAACATTGGTCTATAGCAAGAAGCTATGGGGTAGAGTGTGTGTCTCTCTCTCTATTCCACTTGTGTTAGCCAAAGATAACATCCTGTCAGAATGCTGTTAGGTACACTCGTGTTTCCAAGATTTCGTTAGTCTGACAGCTGCCATTTGTCTCTGTGACCCTGTTATCTTAGCCTTTTAAGGAGAGTTGCAAAACTCAAGCAAATTACCCGCCGTTTCTGGAGATGCCAGTCTTGTTTGTTTTTCCTGCAGAATATGAGTGTAGAGAGCTTGTTCTCATGATAACACACCAGAAGATACAGCATGGAGAAGTGACTTCTTGGAGGATGCATAAATATTTGGCTGGCGTGTTAATATTCAGAGACAACAGGAATGTTTTCCTATTAAGTTGTCCATGATTCTTCATTAGAAATCCAGTTATTTCAGGCTAAACAGTTTACATTAGCACAAATAGATCTAGGTGTCCTCAGTCTCAAGGTTCACTTCAGATACTCGGCTTGTATCCTCAAATACTTGTCCCAACCAACACCCAATAGACTATACGTGACACAATCCTTTTGTAGTTCAAGCCTACTACCTATTGCCTGGGATTGCCTAGTGATGACAATAGACAATGGCTCATTGTTAGTTTAATAGACAGATACACTGAGAGCAGGATCAACAACTTCACATTGGTTATTATGGTTTAGATATGCACCATGCATAGAACCTTTAGGTGAACTCTTCAACAAACAAACAAAGATCACATACAGCACCAAACCTGCAAAATATGAAGATTAAAAGGTGTATGGTTTGGGTGATAGCATATAATTTAGTTTACAGCATTATAACATTGCATATACTATGACAGGAACGTACTGGGCCATATTGTCCAGTCCACTCCTAATCAATTGTACAAACTATATATTACTTTCACCAAATATACCATTCATCATACCCTTGTGAAATGGTAGATATTTCTTAACATACATCTGATTTGTTCAATTACTACTTGTGAAAAGAAGAGAATAAAAACACTACACTGTCACAGTTCAGCGCAAGAGGTTTAGTTAAGAAACCCTGATTTAGATAAAGAATGTGTAAATATTTGGAAAACAAAATTGCATTTGGTTCAACACTGATGATGCTTTTCTAAAAGAGAAGATCTGTGCTAAACCCACTGACAAATAATTTCCCAGCTTCACCACAATTATAACAAGAACAAGCATTACAGGCATGCGAGTTGCCACTTCAGAGACACGTACACTTGTTATTTCAAACGTCTATCAATGCATGTTTGCAAAGGTATACCTTTAAACACAAATGCAATTACAACACTTTAGTTTGAGTGGAATTGTTAGAAGACAAAGCAACTTTGTAGAGTGAGCAACAGGTTTGTTAAAGTAAAGTTAACATCAACTGCAACTTGTCAATGTCTTCCAGTTGGAAAGACTACTGATGCATATGACAGCAGCCTGTTGGAGGCAGGATATAACCTTGTAGATACATTCGTACCGACAGCGTTCAGTGAATTGATCTCTCAAATGCCGTGCAGTTTGTAAACATTTTGAGGTAGAGTTATGCAGATGATTGTAAAGGGAGGTAAATAATACATGTATGGAGAACTGACATTTGTATATGACTTTCCCTAAAATCTTAGATTACATGCGACCGATGTTGCAGAGCAGCTTTTAAGTTTTAGCTCAGTCTGTCCCATTTGGCACGAGTCAATACCAAAACAGGAAGTCAATAACTTCCCTCTCCCTCACTCTTGACACACACACACACACACACGTGGAAATGCTTTTAACAGCTGCTTTAGAATAAAGGTCCACGATACTGCTGGCTCTCTGGAGAGAATACCCACACACACACACACACACACCCCTCCCTCCCTCCCTCCACACATACACACAGCTGAGGATCTAATAAGTGCATCCGGTACCCTAGAGGGGGCTGTGGCCCTTAACAGGAAATAAAGTAGGCAGATAAGGCTTTCTGCTAGCCAAAGGACAAGAACATTCAGGAGGACCGTCAGCCCCATAACTGTAGCAAAGCAGAAGACAATGATGATACAGATGTATCACAAAAGGGTTTGCTTCAAACAAAACACTCTTATACAATACATTACTGATCACAGAAAGGGAAATATACTATACATACACACCTTCTATTACAGGCTCAAGCTTCCCTGAGCTCAAAAGGAACAACACATAACTCCATGCCTTCCCAAAGCTAACATAATGTCCGGCAAGCATTGAGCCTAAAGGTCTGCCTTCTAAATTATGAAATATTGCCTAATTATTAAGATATATTCTATTTATGTTGGCTTCAAATTGCTTATTGTCATTTAAACAAATTACCTTTATGTGAGTAGAAAAAAGAGAACATAATCAAATTCCTAACCATTGTCTTTAGGCTAACATGTAGGTTTACTGCCCACATTGAAATAATGTTTAACGTGCCAATCAACAATCAAGCATGTTTATTTCAATGAATATTACAAATATCCATTATCAAGATCAAATGTCATTGTACCTGGACGCTCATGCATGTTTATTAGCCTTGTTGATTAGTTTGCCAGATCTAAATACAAATGCCCATATTAAGCTAATGACCCTTCTATAGGCAGTTATACACACTGTGTATTATTATTATTATGCCTACATGGGCTATACATTTGACCTCAAACGTGTTTTTGTAATCACATTCGCAGTGTCATTTAAATAGCGGTGAAAAGTTTGTTAGGCTACAGACAACGTTCCTATATACACCAACGATACTAGAAACGTCACATTGTAACGTACGGCTCCGCGACCAAGCACTGAATAATTTGAACCTTACAATAATAGTAAATATGTGATAAGATGGCTGTTATGCAACACTTCCACCATTGGGAAGTAGCTTGATGTAGCCTGAATGCAACGTGCAACAATTGGCCAGATATCGATACAGTTTTTCCGCTCTGCGTTTATGTCAATTTCGCAACAATTTAACCATTGCACGGAACTTCTCACTTCAGTAGGCTATAGTTTACTGCTGGTACCGGTACGCATAGGCTACGTAGTTGACCCATATAATGGACCAAGCATGTAGGCGTTATGTAGACTCTGCATGTCTGTACAGTGTAGTCGGATAAACTATGAAGATTATTGGGCCTACCTGTTCTTCCTCCGCAGATAAATTCGCTGCCATCGTATCCCCGGATGATCACCTTAAACAAGATGTGTTTTTCTCGTGAAGGGAAAAACGACGACGTCTATACCCCTCGTGTAAATGGATTTTGGGGTTGTCCCTTTCGCCTACGTTGCAGGCATTTGAAATGTTGCAGATTAGATGGATTTCTTGTAAGATGTAGGTGTTTAAAGTGGAAGACAGGGTAAATTAACTAATTAGTCTGCCCTCAGAAACTCAATGAAAATCGCTGATCTTGACTCAAATTCAACAAAGACGGAAAAACTCATCGACTATAGCGTATTTTGCGACGACTCGGTGAGCCTTGTATTTGAACCATGCCTACCACGTATTCACAATTGATCTAGTGCTAATCATTACTGACGCATCCATGCGATGAATTGCAAGTTTCAATCCCTGAACGTCGCCTTTATAATGTGTAGCCTACTGAAGTGGTACTGCAAGATCTATTCCCAATTATTAACTACCCCCTGGCGGTATACTAGAAAATAACACGACTCAAGACCCCTGCCTTGGCGCATTCATTCATAAAAATAACAGTTAGAGCACAGGAAATCACCATTTTGAGTTGTTGCAATATATATATACACATGCAATAAAAATAAAAAATATATATATGTGTGTTGGTGCATGGGCTGATTGTGGTTATTGTGTTGTCAGTTGAGGTAGCTCTACTTATAATTATACATTTACAGCTAAAACAGGACAAATTCAAACAGGCATGTGGTTATGTAAATTAGTTGCAAATAAACAACCAACCTATCGCCATCTATAGAGCCTTCTTTAGAAGATTTTTGTGCTCAGACCAATCAAACTCAAAAATCTAAATTGTGCTCAAGTTATCAGACGATTACAAATCAAATCGTGATTTAAATTATATTAGCATATTTATTTCCTTTATTAGGCACACGGTAATAACTATATCCCATACAGTCTGTATCAATTTGATAACCATAGAACATAACACGTGAAGCCCATGAAAAAGGGAGGAGCCAAGAATAGATCATAGATATTGGACAACATTAGTAGTAGGCTACATGGGAGTAGCTGTAGGCCTAGTACTACAATAAGACATCGAATAGTTTATCACCTTGCACAGGCCTGGCATTTCAATATTTATGTCGACTATCTTGTTTTCAAATAAATGCAGATTTGTTTGAATAAAGTTTATTTTACCAGTGAGCCCAAACTTAGTATAGTGAATCCTATCTACACAAAAAAAGTGTCAATTTTCATTGAAACCCTTTTCTGGCTTTCTATAAGTTCAGTGGCCTTTAGTAACCCATATTGTTTATGTAGGAAAGAGAAGCTCACTCAGGTGTGTGAATGACATGCAGTTCCTGGAAATTGATTTGGGGTGACTAATTCAAGCACAAACCACATAGCGAGATACAAAGTGTGTTGTTTGAATTTCACAACCATTTATGCCAAATCATATTGTTTTTGTAAAATAGATCAGATACGAGATTTATGTACAAGAGGAGAGGAGAGGAGATACATACTTCTTTGGGACCATAGCTCTAGACTTTGGCACATACTGGGCCTCGACACAGCCATGCATTCGGGCAGTGCCAGCTTTGCTCGTCAAACATTGTCTATATAAAACATAATTTTGGGGGGTGGTATTAACCACTTGTGTTTATTGGCCATAGCTCACAGAAAAGAAAAAAAGAATCAATAGGAAAATATGTTTAGTTCGCTTATGCACATACACCATGACATCCTTTCATTACTGAAGAGACGGGAGTTTTCTGTAGTTGTAGTCATCTAAATTCTAATAAAATAGCAATAAATTTTCAAAGCAGGTCAATAAAAAAACAAAACATTTATTCAAAAACACTTTAAAATTAAGTTGGATTTTTAAAACTGTAAAAGTAATGAAAATGCCAAGGACATTCTCAAGGCATGTGTAACATGATGGTTCATAACGCTCTTCCAAACCATTACTAGTACAATAAACAGTGGGTAGGTGAATCTTTTTAGCCATCTATGTCTTGAGTAATCTAAAATTACAGCACATACTTGGGAACCTGTGCACAACTGATAAATATCTGGACACAGAATCTATTGTGAACCATTGCATTTCTGAACATTGCAAACCAAGCAAAACATTTGCACAAAATGAGCCAAATAAGCGTCAAATAGGAAACCTCAAAATGTGTTGTCAAGAGTGGCTTGCATTCTATAAAACAGGTGTAAATCTATGCAGCTGTACTTTTTAGATGTTATGCAGCAGCCTTAATTGGAGCCAACTGGTGTAATACCATTAGTCAGTCATGCACATTCACATTGGTTGAGTACAGTATAGCCCCCAAGGCTCTTAGAGCACTGCAACATCAGTTTTCATTTCATAACTGCCATTTAGCTCTCCATGTGCATTTCTCTTACTGGCTTTGGCGGTGAGAAAGACACTGTGTCTCCATCTCCATTCTCCTGGCTTGGAGTAGACAGGTATTCCAATTCATAGCGTCCATTGTCAGCTGGGCGAACCTCAGTTGACATTTTCTTGTGTTCCAGGATCTGCTGCAGCTGATGGCTGGCATACTCTGGCTTGTTGGTGAGTGGGCCTTCTGCGACATCTATACCCAGAATATCAGTGACCATGTAGGGCCGGAGCCACCCCACTAGAGGGGTACTGCCAGGGGTGTAGTGAGTTTGCCGATGGTAAAACAGAAGGCCGTCCACCTGTAGTCAGAATCAGCAAAGTTTCCTTAAGCTTTAGTCCAATCAAAGCTTAATGAATTTATGTCAAAATATCTTCAAATGTGGAAAAAATAAAATAAAAATCAGATGTTCACAAAAAACGTATTACAAAAGGAAAACTGTTTTCTTACACTAAAGCTGTATTCTGCAGCGAGGGATTTCTGAATCAATTCAGCAGTGCAGTCTGTGCTATGAAGACTTACAAACCGGAACTGTTCAAACAAGGCAGAAGAACCATTGTTATTTAGATCCAAACACAATTAGTTTTAACTTGTGAAAAGTCCTATTGAACGTTCAGCAAATACATGGTACACCAGATTGCTTACCACATTAATTCAGACCGGCAGTGGAATTTGAACACACACATTTGAACATATGCTAAGCTTCACAATCTGGTAAATACATTTGTCATGGTTAATAATTCCCCATTAGTCAGATAATGGCGAGAGAACAAAAAAAAAAAAAAGATTTAATAAAAAAAAAAAAAAAAAAATAGTAGCATGTCTCTACAGCGCCCTTATCTTCAAATGTTATTACGTTTTATAAGGACATTGAATCAATAATCAACATGGTAAGTGTAGAGAAAAAAAAAGCATGACATGAGAAGTATATACTGACAGGGTTGCGTTTCGCAATCTCACATAGACCATCTGCCTCCTGGACCTTGGACTGGAGCCAGTAGAAGCGGAATTCAGTCTGTTGATGACAAACAGCACTGTAAACAAGACCTTCCCCTTCATGTTCTCACAAGAACAAACGGTGAACTGGGCTAAAAAGCACATCTGTGGCCCAGATATTGCTACTTAAGACTTGCAATTAGATTAGAATTATTGGGCTGCTGGATAATTCTAGACTGGTCGTACCGGACAATCATACACTGGGTGGCCTCTCCAACACATGACATCCAGGATGTAGTATGTTCTGTCCACTTCACTGTAGATGCAGTCAAGGATGGTGTAGTCTGGATATAGAAAAAGGACAAAAGAAAAGATACTAGACATGTAAACTGGACAATGTACAGGTGGTTGGGATCAACAGCAAAAAAAGGACAATCAAAAACACATCCCCTAAAACGCCACGCACAAAATACCACCAATGCCTCGTCACAAGATAGGCTACATATGTTTTTGTGGAAGTTATCCTGCATTTGCCAAAATGACATGGTAAAGGCCCCGATGTACTTGTTTTTGTGCAACGCGTACGCGTAGACAAGCGACTGCGCCGTGAAAGGAATTGTTAAGATACTTGCCTGCGTACCTTGCGTGTGCTTGGAGGATTTAAAATATATCCAGTAGGGGGCAGATCAGGGAAATTGGAAAGGGAATATTTTCTATGGCTACCTTGGAATTTCCCCAACCTCAACCAACATGTCAAAATGTGGAGCGGCATTGAGACATCACATAGATGTCAGGTAATTATAAAATAGCTCTACGAACTTCTCTTTGAAACTTTCCGCCATTGTTGTTCTGTGTTAAGAAACTGCTGTTGATCTGCCTGTCCGACCCTGATGCTGCCCCCATGTTCATGTGCTGTACGTTCATTTCTGAGGACGCGCACAAACTACGCTCCAAAGGAACGCAGGATACACGCCCGATACGCATCGTAGCCATCTTGCGTACGTGTACTAAAAAGCAATTATATCGCGGGCTTAAACCTGGCAGGTTGTGTGAAGCATCATTTGACTTCAGGATTCACACATTACAGTTCCTTGACATTTTCATGGCAGCCAGAATATCGCTAGTATCGCTAACAGAGGTCTAGGTCCGTTTACGAGATCAAGCCATTTCATACACAAGGCTTATCCAATATGCCCACTGAAAGGCTCTTGTCATAAATCACATTTGATAGGCTATTGACAGTACATTCAAAAAACTACATTTAGGCTAAATGTTTGGTTTACAAAAATGTATCCTAAAACAGATTTAATAATAGCAATATAGAAATAACGAAACTGTAGATGTACACAATTAGCGTGGGTCACTTCTTTGAGGTTAGAAAATCAGGATCTCCTGATTAATCATGAAAATAACATCCCTGAATATATATTGCTTTTTATTAAGTGTACATGCAGGCCACAGTGAAATGCTACTGTTGCTGAAATGTTTTAACTTCTCCTTTATGATAGCCGCTGGGTTTCGGTGAGAGAAACGGACCCCACCTACCTTTTCCCATGGCGGAATTGTGTCTGTTCCCGCCGGGAAGGAGGGAGGGGAAGCGGTTCACACAGTAGCCACTTTTGGTGTATGCAGCAGTGGACCCCTTCACGGTATATTGGAGAAGAGATGGGAAATGGCAAACAAATCAACAGCCAGTTGGTACAATGCTACTATGCTGATTTGTTGGTTGTTCCATGACTGGACGTCAGCTTTACAGTCTTTTTTTAATGCAGAATACCATGATTATTTGCTTATTGATAATTATTACTAAGAAGGTGTGTGTAAATCTTATTAAAATATTCTAGTATGATGAAATAAACGTATCTAACCAATTTACCATTGTCGAATAGCACAAGTCAGTTTGTTAGAGATTAAAACACATTAAACTATGCAAGGACTTCTGCTTTTTTTCTTATTATTCTGACGCTCTACACAAAAACTTCCCAGAAGTATCTCTGTTGATGTCAGCTTCTGCTATATAGCTGCTTATTGTCATTACATAACCGTATGTCTTATACTACAGATGGAATTCTAAATAAGAAAAGGTACTTTACGCATTACCTGCCTTGTGAACATATTTATAATAATCTATTTTAGAATTATTATTATTTTAGTTTATCAGCACTAAAAAAGAAACAACAAAAAAGAAAAAAAAAAAACGTCCAGTCACAGACTCCTGCTATACAGTTTTAAGAAACGATGTATTAAATTCCACTGACGGGTGTGAATAATTGCTTTGTACCTTAGAGGCAACAATGAGTGATCTTTTCCCAACAGGACAGACCACCATCAGCCAATCACTGTCTAGTTCTGGAGGCACGTCCACTAGCCACTCAGACAACATCAGCTGGGAGAGAAAGATAGCCAACAAATACAAATGTTATAGTCGTTATCTAGATAATTTTGGATATGGCAATATAATTAAGGATTTATCTTTTTTTTTTATCTGACAACAATATCTGGTAAAAGTAACAATAGTGATTTCGAATTGCATGAATGCAAGAGTATACCAATGCATCCTATTTCCAAAAGATATCAAATTAAATGGTACACTTAGTAATTTTAAAGTGTGATACAAAAGGTTAAGGAATTCATTCCAAAGCCTAATGCACCCTCTACTGGCCAACACAGACAATGCATTGGCATAATCAATTTATATTATATTCAATTGTATAATATTACCTGGTTGGCATAATACTTTGGCAACTTCCTTCTCTCAATCTCCATCCCCTCCTCATCTTCTTGTGCGGTGTCCTTCACCTCCGTCTTCTCCACATCTTCCTCCCCGTCACTGTCAGCCCCGCTCCAGTCCCCATTAGCCAGGCGCCGAGCGTGGTTGACATAGTTTAGCCTTTTGCTGGAATTTGTAAAGATTACATCAGGCATAAGTTCTGTAGTGCAGTGCAAAACATACACCTACCTACATGTAAAAATACTGCATTAAGCCAAATATGCAACAGTGACAATCATTTCCACAGCTGTCAGTTTACAGCCTCATTTTGAGTATTTCGTATACGTTTCTATATAAGAAAAAGCCTTGATAAAGCGCATATATATATATATATATCATATTTTCTATTTACAAAAACCTTACAATAACTTGGTTGCATAAGTGTGCAGAAATTCCTGCAGTTCCTTTAATGTTTTTGTAGGCCTCTTGGAAGCCTCCCTGACCAGTTTTCTTCTTGTCTTTTCATACATTTTGGAGGAATGTCCAGTTCTTGGTAATGTCTCTGTTGTGCCATATTTTCTCCACTTGATGATCTTCAGTGTGTTCCATGGTATATCCAATGCTTTGAAAATTATTGTGTACCCTTCTCCTGACTGATATCTTTCAACAATGAGCTCTCTCTGATGCTTTGGAAGCTCTGTGCAGACCATGGCTTTTGCTCTGAGATGTCCTATTAGAACAGCTGACCTTTATTTGTGATTAATCAGTCATTTTAAACAATGGCAGATGTGTAATGACTTATATTTAAAATGAATTTGAATGTGTTTGGTTAATTCTGAAAACAGCCACATCCTCAGTTATAAGAGGGTGTGCAACCAGGTTATTATAAAGATTATATTTAAAAATGTTCCCCCTCTAAGATTCCAGTTTGTTTTTAAATTGAATTGTTCTCATTATAGGTAACATTAAAAGGTGGAAAAAGTTCTGACATGATTTATCTCTGTCTCATTCTTTTACATCACAAAATCCTGGCATTTTAACAGGTGTGTGTAGACTTTTTATATCCACTGTAGTCAGCATAACGCTGACATTAAATTAAATGGTGAAAATTTCAACCTGACTTTAGACTTTACTTCACATCTGAAAATAAATTTTGTTTAAAAGCAATAAAGAATAAACTAACGTTTTCTGTAGTTCTAAGAATCGTCTGCGACGTTCACTTTGCTCCAGGACACTGTACTTGCTCTTGTACTGGGCTAGTCGAGGGTGGGCACAGGCCGTGCTGTTGGGCTCCTTGGACACAGCAAAGCTTGCAGAGAGGGCTTGGGTGAGGTCATCCATGGGGGCACTACACGAAATACTTGTCAAACATTCAATACATTAAAAATATACAATAATAAACATACATACTAGGTTATCAATATAAAACACTAATAGATTTAGTATGCTGCTGCTTTGATGATTTTAATCATATTGTAAGGTGTGCAAAAGTCACATGGCAATGGCAGATTATGCCACATTAGACACAGGTAATTGCCTGAAATGCCCATGTGCCACGAGGCTTTACATTTACTTTACAGAGGACAGGGGACTGGATTGTAAGAGTGAACAGTAAACACAGTACTGTCACCATGTATACTTCCAGTATTGCGCATGTTTTATGGACATGTGTAACCAAAATCACGCCGTACCGTGAGCATGTTTCTTTATTTCTCTAGTAATTATGTTTATTTATACTTTAAATAAAAATAAGCACAGCTGCAACACCGCTATCACACTGAATTTGGGGTTATGCTTTGTTTTACCCCGTAAAACAACTATCAGTCGTTAGTTTAAATCATTTGAGGGATCTGTTTTTGCAATTAAAACAAAACAAAAAACACAATCGGGTTGTGTACAAGTGATGTCATGCTATGATGTTAGATCTGTCCAATATACTGTATGCTGGAGTGGCTCGGCAGCATGGTTAGCATTATGCTAAATTAGAAGGCAGTAGCCACCATCGACAATGCGAGTAACTCCACAATCCATGCACGTTAAGTTACTCTTTAAAAAGGCATCTTCATAGGCACAATAGCAGAGTTATTCACTCTGCGACCAATTCAGAACATTCACAAAATATTACAAGTAGAAGAAATACCTGGATGAAGCTCAGAGCAGGAAGCTGCTGCTGAATCGTCACGTTGTCATCTTTCCCACCATTGGTTACTTTTGTGCTGCGTTCGACGTCGAAGGTGGGATGTAGGAAAAGCATTGGCTTTACGTGCGTTGAAGGTATTGTGAAGTTATCTGCTTCACTTGTTGTTACAGCTTCACGAACTATTGACATCAAGCCTGTGTTGTTCCATAACCATGTTAACTGTTAACGTTAAACCCACTAATAACATTCAACATATCTTATGTAAATGTGTGTTAATTTGTGTCTACAATTTCATTTCAGTGTTTTAAAAGGAAACCGTTGTAAAACATTATTATATTTCAATGTATGAGCAGCCACATTGCCATTGCTATATCAAGTATTAACCTCGAGTAGCCAAGATATCTCAATTACCCTTCACCCGAAATTCCCACATGGAATTTCGAGTTGAGGGCCGGGGGCGTATTTTATGTTGTGGAAGTACAAAATTTAGATTTACGTCATATGCTCGAACGCAGCATAAGTGGCCAGAAAATGTATTACCAGTTATGAAGGGTAGGTAAACAGGTTTGTTTGCATACTGTTGAAATATGTGACGCTATGTTTTAGGGATCGAACTTTGGCAATAACAAAAGCGTTAGTTTAAATATACCATAGTTCTCAAACTACCCTACATATACTGTAAGCTAGCTGCCCAGTGCCCATTGGTTTTGTTCTTATGGGGGCAGTGTTGAGCCAGTTTGTTGTTTCAAAAGAATGAAAAGGCAAGATGAAAAAAAATGCCTCAATTGTCCAACCCTAACGTCATGGAAATAGTTTCTTTGGTGCAGAGCGCACAGGATAAAAACTTTAGCAATGATATATTCATGTGATGCGTGCTGATGGTTAGTTGCTTGTTTGACGGATATGCTTTTCACCTCAACGATCGAGTGAAGATGCGCAAGAACCTGTTTACAAAGAAAACACGGCAAGTTTATCTGGAAGGTAGAGAGGTCTCAGAATGCACAGGGATACAATTACTCATTCCTTCGTGTTCCTACCAAACGAACTACTTTTTCATGGACATATTTAATCAAGGATCCTCTTTGGGCTACGGGATGTTTAACAAGTGTCAGACGACGGAACAACACAGTGTTTCAATACACTTTCCAAGGATTAGTGTTGGCGTAATTTGCGCAGCATTTTTGTAAAACGCTTAAGCCTGTGTTTGTATTGCACGTACTACAACCATTCTATTACAAAGACGGGCACTATGCCATGTATTTAAAGCCTTCATGCAGTTATTTTTAAGTTACCCGATATAGGCAATGCCCGTATCAGCTATGGTTGACACTGTTGCAGTTTTAGAACATTTTATTGTTTGATTTTGTTGTTATTATTATTATTATTATTATTATTATTATTATTATTAATATTAGTGTTTTGAGACTCCTGTGTCAACTAAACAACAACAATTTCATGTTCACAGATGTTCCCAATGCTGTTAGACGGGTTTAAATATAATGGGGGGTTACAATCTGCTGTTCCAGTGCGAAATGCAGTAGTACATTAGGCTGGGATCAATGTGCATTTAATACTTCTGATTTTGTATAAGCATTTGAGTGTCAAGATGTCAGTAAAAGCCAAAGCCATCTACACTTTTCAAAGTGAAAACAAAGAAGAAATCAGCATACAGGAGAACGAGGAACTGGTCATCTTCGACGATAAATCAGTGGATGGCTGGTTCCAGGGTGAGAACAGCCGGGGAGAAAGGGGTCTCTTCCCTGCCTCCTATGTGGAGATAATTCGGCCCCGCTCCAACTCCAACTTGACTGACTGTTCTATTAGCCCGGCAGGTTCGCTAGGTAATGACTCCTCTTATTTCCCACCGACACCAAACACCCCTTATGACATGCAGCAGGGCTACTTTGACGACGACGATGACGACTGGGACGATTGGGATGACAGTTCCACTGTGGTGGAGGATGACCACAGAAGAAGCAGTGGGGCCAATGGTCATGTCCGCCAAAGCCCACATTCCAATAACCCCAATGTGCACTACCGGGCCAAACCCTACATGGAGCGGCAGGACAGCATTTCCAGCTCACGGAAAGGCAGCATGGTTGGAAGGAACTTGAACCGATTCTCCAGCTTTGTGCGCTCTGGCGTAGAGGCGTTTGTGCTTGGTGATGTACCCATGATGGCTAAGATAGCCGAATCATACACAATTGAAATGGGTCCCAAAGGGCCGCAGTGGAAGGAAAGTCCTCAGCCTTTCTCGTGCTCAATTGAAGACCCCACTAAACAAACTAAGTTCAAGGGCATCAAAACGTACATTTCGTACCGGGTCACGCCGAGCCACACGGGACGACCCGTCTACAGACGCTACAAGCATTTTGACTGGCTGTACAACCGCCTGCTGCACAAGTTCACTGTGATATCGGTACCCCACTTGCCCGAGAAGCAGGCCACGGGGCGCTTCGAGGAGGACTTTATTGAAAAGCGCAAACGGCGACTTGTCCTGTGGATGAACCACATGACAAGTCACCCGATCCTCTCCCAGTACGAGGGCTTTGAGCACTTCCTCATGTGTGCCGATGACAAGCAGTGGAAGCTGGGCAAGAGGCGCGCAGAGAAGGATGAGATGGTGGGCGCTCATTTTATGCTGACCTTCCAAATTCCTAGCGAGCATCAGGACCTCCAGGATGTCGAGGAGCGCATCGACTCCTTCAAGTCATTCGCTAAGAAGATGGACGACAGCGTCATGCAGCTCACGCACGTAGCGTCGGAGCTGGTGCGTAAGCACCTCGGTGGGTTCAGGAAGGAGTTCCAGCGGTTGGGAAATTCGTTCCAATCGATCAGCCAGGCATTCACGCTGGACCCTCCTCACGGCTCTGATGCCCTCAACAGCGCCATCTCCCACACAGGTCGTACTTATGAGAACATTGGTGAGATGTTCGCAGAGCAACCTAAGAATGACCTCTTCCACATGCTGGACAAGCTTTCACTTTACCAGGGCCTGCTCGCCAACTTCCCCGACATTATTCATCTACAGAAAGGTAATATGCATTCCCATGACTTGTTAACTGTGTTTGTGTGTGTGTGTGTGTGTGTGTGTGTGTGTGTGTGTGTGTGTGTGTGTGTGTGTGGGTGGTCTTTTTTACATCATTATGTGAATGAATACTTGCATAAACAAAGATGCATAATTGATGTAATGGTGGTGGAGTTATTAATGTCTGGACTGCCTTGTTCATCAGGCATGCCAGGATATTACAGAAGATATTATTCTTTCACTACCCAATCTTATTCTCCTTATAAGCTCTGTGGGAAACATTAAAACGTGGAAATGGACAGTATTTTAAAATCCTTATGATTTGTGTAAAAACATATTGGCAATTCGTGTTGTATTTCCCCTACATGTTTTTTAAGTCAATGTATTTCCAATACACCTGAGGACTCTTCTACATCCCTCACACACACACACACAAACACACACGCACACATACTTACTGTAAATATACCCTGCTGCAGAGGTCTAGGGGGTCTGTGAACCCTATAGGGTGGCTCCTCAGAGGTGCTGCAGGGGGTCCCTTCAAATTATTTGAGCCCAAATGTGAGAAAAAATACATAAACATAACTAAAACCTATCTATAAATACATGAATCTGTCCATTATTTTAATGGATTAGCGGCTACACCATTACAAAGTTAAAATTTTAACATGGTATCATTGTTGACCCGGCAACCAAAAGAAATGGAGGACTGAATTTAAATAATTGAGAAAATGCCTTAATTTATGTTCATTCTGCAATACTGAGTTTCTTTTTTAAGACTACAAGTAATTTAGTGTTGACAGAACAATAGGCCTGTATTACACAATATGTGCTTTCAAGCAGGGGAACAAGCTGCGCTACACTACAGTGTAATTTTCATTACAGACTAATGTAGTTCTTGGTTATTTAATCTTTGTGGCATCTGACATTCTCCTCTAGGGTGTAGTTTAAATGTTATTGCCACTAGCATTTAGGAAGGGAGTAGCTGAAGCATAATACGGTTCATTTCCTTTAACCAACTTACCTGCCTGTAAAATTATACTATATCCCTGAACTGTATTTGCTGTATGATAACACAAATGCTTCCTCAATACCATGTACCTTAAGGCTGGGCATATTCAGTAACTTCAGCATACCTCCCTCATCAAAGATTAAGGGGGAATTTGATGAGACAATTAAGAAAGCGAGACAAGCAAGTGAGAATAATTTACAAGCATAGAGCCAAGCGACAGGGAGTGGCTAATGGGGCTGTTTGTCTAAATGAATGAGTAAGGGGGTTGATACAGTGAGCGCATGACAATAACTGGTTGTTCCTGGTTGTCTCTTATTTTGTACAGTCCATGTTTTGTGTTTTCATTGTTTTCATTATCATTATTTGACACCATGGGCTATTGACATCCATAGTAGGGGTGCACGATATTGATAAAATGTGATGTTGCAATTTTGATTAAGAAAATTGCAATATCGATATTAATGTCAATATTTTTAAACATAAAGTAAAAACACAAATGTTATGGGAAAATTCATGTCGGACTCGTACAACAGTATTTTCCAAGCTGCCGAGCAGGCATTCTTTTTGGCCACTGATGTTTCCTCTTCTAGCTCTATTATGTCATGAGCTTCCTCAGCCACATTTGACTTTTCTGTCTAAATCAAACACAACTAAGCCAACAGCCGATGGATGCATCTCTCCACATAATAAACTGAATATTGCACTTGCTGATACATTTTCGATATGACTTTAAGCAACGTGATATTGCTGAGTCGATATATTGTGCACCCCTAATCCATAGTAAAACTGTCTGTTATGAATGGTCAGCCCACATAAGTAGCCAGTCTGGGGATATATATTCAGTTGTCATCATTAATTACATTATCTTTTTAATACATTACCAAGGAAGACGAAGTAGAGCAAGATCATGTAACCTTCCTCTATTATCTATAGTATATTTTAAGTGGATTAGCTTGTAAACATTCAGGGACTGTGAATGTCCACAGTGTAATGGGTGGTAAAATGAAAGGTTAACTTCTCATCCTCTATTGTGTTGTTCTTTCAAAGTTAAACTTCCTAAAGCTTTGAAGGTGAGCCCTTATTAATAAAAATGTATTTATATTTTAGGGGTTGGTTACCTATAGTTCATAAACACAATTCATATAATTTCAGAATACATCCTGATGACATTCTGTGACACTGTAAGTGGATTTTGTTATCAGTCACCTGATTGTATTAGTACCTTTCAACAATGCAGTGAATCTGCCTACACATTTGCTCTCAAACAATTACCCATATCATTTCTGAGCTATGAGTTAGCTCAGAAAGGGTTGAAAGACCTGCTACTGGCTGAAAATAAGGGTGTTGGTAAATGTTATCACAATCAAATAGGCCAGCTGGTCCACATTATCAGAGTGTGACCTCACTTACAGCAAATACATAGTCACCTTTGCCTGACTACTAAATGGAGGCTAAGTAAGCCAAAATTAATTACTATTGTTGGTGCTACTAATGCTGAGAGCATAGTTATGCTAATATAGCAAGCACAGTTATGCTGTTATTGGATATATATTTAGCTGTGTTTTCCTCTGGCACTTTGGCATTTACTTAATTTGTTAATCAAATGTTTCACAACGCCCTTCACCATTCCTCGACCAGGAAACAACAAATACTCTATTTGGAATGCTCTTCTATATATACTGTAGATAGTAGCATTTGTTGAATCACTCTTGTCAGCCCAGAGTTTTATCCCATGATGTGATTACTCTGCAGAAGTTGATCCAGCTGTGGCAACATTCAGAACATGTTCAACCAAGATCATTATTTCCCCAGCTCACTTTTCAAGACTATCCCTTCCCTTCACAGAGGTCTTCAGGAGAAGAGTTCACCTGACCCCAGTGTATTCCTGTGATGTCTTTAGTTGTAGTGCTGTTGACATAAAATAATGCGGAGTGATTAGGAGTGGGAAGTAGATGTTTTCTCAGCAGTATCCTGACATCTTTTATATTTTGTACACAACCAATCAAGCATACTAACTTTTTATCTATAGCCATTTTATCCTGCACCCATGTCTTCAGTTGGATAATTATGTTCACACCCAACAGTTGTGAGGTAGCTGTTAATGTTCTCCTCCATTTTTGATCACCAAGGAGTACAATTAGTTTCAACTCCTTTTTCGATCTCCAAGGAGTAGTGTTGTCAGATGAAGACCAGTCTGTCATCGTCTTCTTGACACTACACTGAAAATGTGAATAAAGCAGTATTTATGTCAACTTTCCTAGTCGTCATGACGCTGGGCGCTTAGTCGCCAGTTGCTTTTTCGCTCACTGTCTCTCAGTGTCGCACGGCACTTACTGATTTGAATCGTGGTCAGTTTCTATGTAGCTGGCTGTCTGAATGTACAGCCAGTCAGTGTCACTGTGCCCTGTTAGCATTTGTTCTCGTGCATAATAACAAACAACACAAGAACTAAGAGTCATTCAGTACATTTTTATGATAAATCATTATTGGCTACACTGTTGCGTGACGGCGTGGGAGAAGCTCTGTGATGTCCAAGCATGCATCACATATTGGCGGTATAGTTTGACATTAGCAACAAGGAGGCATATTGCTGTATGACTAATCTAAGGCTTCAACAGGCATAGCCTTTTGAACCGTTACAAACCAAACATTTAAATCACTTTTTTATTTCTACAGTTTTTTGTTGATTGGTGATATTGGAAACTGAGACTATAGCTTTATAGTTTGGTGTCTGTTGTTGTCCAAGCTACAAAATGATGTCTGCTTCTTTTTTTCATCTTCTGAGCCCACAAATGATGTCAATATTAGAATAACTGTCTGTCTGGATAGCTGCCTGGTTACAATAACATAGTAAATCTACAGTAGTCTTAGACTCAAACCAGAACAGAGCTAGGGTTTCTAAACAAAGAAAATAGTTCAACCTTGATGTATGGATTATGCTGGCTGAGGACTGAATTAAATATTACATTTCCATCTCTGGAGATTTGTTCTCACAGGGAAATTAGGCCACTATTTGGCCTATGTTACTTACAATCGATTGTTGGTCGGTTTTCCCCTGGTTGATATTAACATTTTGAAAAACATATTTATCAAGTACTGATTTGAAATATATCGTAAAATAAAAGTAAAAAGCATCTAAATTAAATACTTAGTATTTAGGTATAGAATAATAGAAAAGTATTATATAAAGCTACTCAATAGCAGGGTATTCATAATTAAAATCCAAAGCAAATTAATGAGGTGTTGTCATGACAACAAATACAGTAACATCAAATAAGGCCAGCCCAGCTACATAAAGGAAAACAATGGAGTGCAACTAACCCGCCCCCTGGTGTTGATATCAGACTAATCTCATGTTCCGTTATGCAAGAGGATATCTGAGAGTAAAGCTTTGATCATGATCATGTTCTGGAATCAGCAGATAGCACCAGCATCCTCTGAATATACATGAGTATGTTGTATTTAGCCTTTGTAAATATATGAATCTTAAATTAAGTGGACAGTGTGTAAGGTATTTGTTTTCTAAATTTAAATACATTCATATTAATGGTAAAGTCAGTTATTGCAAGCTTATTGTAAGATAATACACTTATTCAAATTCAACAAATGCTGTATCTCCTCACATGTTGCTATCTTACCGTTCTCTGTGCGTGTTGAAAACAGAATCTGATACTTCTACACAGCCCTGGCTCGGTAAATAGTAACGTAAACAAAGTGGCGATCACTGCTCGTATATACAAAGACGTAGCACCACTCTTTGCTTCACAATGCTTTTTGACGTGTGAGACGGCAGTGCAGAGGACCGCGGAGAGATTTTGATTTGAGCTCGAAGTTAGCTAGAATGACTGACCATACCTTTAAACGGGATATTAATTTGTTTAATTACCAAAGGCAACTCTAGTACGGTACCAAACACCATAAGGGCATTCATTAATAATTAAATATGGATCATATTTAAGACATTGGCATTGGCCTACAAGTCAGCAAAGAGAACTAAACCGCCCTACCTCCCGACTATGGTCAGGTCCCATGCCACATGCAACCTGCACATTGACCACCTTGGCTGTCATTGCTACTAGGGCACAGACTTAAAACCTACCTTTTCAGAATCCCCCTTTGTGCCACTGACCTCTCTACCCCGAACACTAACAGAAGTGCTCTAACCTTTATCGTCTATTTCTTTCTTCTTTTACTTTTCCTCACCTTGCCTTTATTTTCTCCTCTTAGACCAGCACTGTATATTATAAAACACTTTGTTGGTAAATTAGGCTTCTGGCAATTATTTCTGGGAATTAAATTATGTGAAATCGCAATCAATTTATGTTGTAATATGTGTAGTTAAATAATTAGCTGTGATGACATGGCTGCTATCAGTATCCTAACAGAGTCTTGTTTTCTTACGATAACTGATGTATGGCTTGCTCAACTACAGACAAATGTACGTCGCTTTGGATGATAGCATCTGCTTAATGCTATAAATATAAATAATTAGATGAAATTGAATGAGTTAAATCGCTGCCTGCAGTGAAGACTAAAGGGTAGTTCACAGCTAGTTTCCCTGGGATATTTCTGGCATGCTGGCCAGACATCAATCTGGTTAAGAGGTTTGTTGCCTCTGATAGGGCAGCACATTACCTAACCACATGGAGCCTATATCAGTTTGAGTAAAGTAATCTGTCTGCAAAAGCTGTCACCTATGGCATTTTAAAAGCCCTTGTGTTCTGTTAAAGCATTTGTTTTTGAAGGCTTAACAAATATGTGAGTGTGTATGTGAGTGAGAGAAATATTGTGATTTGGTATTGGACATCAAGGATCTGAGATTAATCACCAGTCTTTTCTTAATATAAATAATATGGACCAACAGGTCATATTGTAGGCAGATAAAACCTGCATTTCACAGCTATGTGCTGCTTTTCAGGACAATGTTCCCCCCTTGTCGATGGTGGGGACTATAGAGAATGAAGACCCTCTCCATAAAATACCTTGATTTGACTCTGCCCCATTTTTCACATGCTGGTCTATCCACACGAGTCCTGCATTCCTTCTTGCACGGTGCACTATTCACGCTGAAGGACGTTACAGATGTCTTCAAAAAATTGCTTGTTTTTTTTCCTATCTGAAAAGTATCTATCCACCAAAAGGGCTGTAACACAAACAGAATAGAAGTGTGTCAACTAAGGCATAGACATTGTAAGATATGAAACTATAGCAGGCCCACATCTTCATACCAGTATACAGTACCAATAATATAGCAGTCACTTAAAAATGTTAAAAGTTACATTATGTTTATTTAAACACACATACATCCCCATTAATCACTTTGAATTTCAACTCTTTGTCTGTGAGAATCCTCCTTTCGAGTTGAAACTGTCACATCCCCACCAATAGGGCAAGTAGGCTACAACCATTGCAACATGGTGCTGACATTTCCACAATAGAGTATACGGAAGCAATGTACACCATCAGCTCAGATCACTACTCTGTACATCATCTGTCAAACATCTTGCCATGTGGGTTCAATTATGACCAGTTGAACTTTAAAGCAGACACTCTGTGGAAGGTTCATCTCTTACTTGGGAGTGAGTAACGCACTTGTTTGCATGGTGCGGCTTAGTACACTCAGAGTTTATATTTTCTACCGGCAGAAAAACACAGTCGTGTTGAGTTTGACCGTGAACGAGGCATGGGGGCAGTAAAGTGGTTCTGGTAACAAATTCCCCATGGAGGCAATAGAGGGTGGTTCTGTTTTGAACATTCCTTTTCATTGACGTAATCAAGAGAATTAAGTCCTTTCAACAGAATTAATTAACCCCGAAGAGGCTAAGATTTGCTTAAAGCACATTCCAGCATTCTATACTAAACCCTTGTCTTATTGTTATCTCTGCAAGTTATTGACTGAAGTAAACACTATAGTAGCTTATTCAGCAGTCAGCAGATCTTTATTAAACACTGGCAGATTTTCAAGTTCATTCACCTCAGCATCTCTTTTCTCTTCTCTCCATTAAGATGTAATGTACTCCTTGTCATCTAATATGTTCTGTGACAAAATGGGAGTAAAATTAATAAATAAAATAATCTCACCACATACTTCACCATCTTTAGACAAACAAATGTCCCCTAGCTGTGATTTGGGACTCTCTTCTAATGTATTAAAGCACATTTGTTCTTAATAGAAAATTTGCCTCTTTTCGATTACTTTGTAATGAAAACAATATTGACTAGTTTTGCTTTTTTGCAGTGGGTTTAACAGGCCTGTAATCTGAATTGAATTCTATTGAGGTGTCAACTTGTTAGTGTCTTTATTTGAGGAGGAGTCTAAGAAATTAAGTCACAGAAAATTTTGCTGTTCTACATTATAGTGTGAGCCAGATTTTGATTGTAATGAAACACCGACCTACACAACCCCTTTGTCTTATCAGAGTGCAAATTAAACCAGATGACATTTTGAGAATATGGTTTGATTCAGATTCTTCATTTCCATAGCGGCCTGCCTTGGTATGGTAAAAACATAATTTAGCAGTAGGGATCAAAAAGCTATGCCTCACAGCCATAGCTCCAGTCCTGCGAGGACTTCTACCTAAAATTGTCTTTTGTGCGGATGCTGTGTTACGACTTGGACCAAACAGTGAATTTATCACGGATATGTCACCATTACGGCGGCACCCACATTCACGCACACACCAATTTACTAACAGTTTATCTACAGTAAGCAAATACAGACTGAAGATAGGACTTCCTGTCTGTATCCTGCAGTGACCCTGAGAGGACTGTGGGAGTAGGAACAGGGCATCTATCAGATGCTATAGTTCTGTCTGCCAAGAGGATTGTGGTTATAGTAAATCCCAACCTCAACATGTTTTCCTCCCCCTCTCTCTCTCTCTCTCTGTCCTTAATGTCTCTCTGTCTTTCTCACGTCTCACAGAAACATACTGTACATGTCGACTAATCACACCCGTTGTGTCTTCTTCATGTATTTCCTCCCCTCTCTCCCCGTGAGGCGGTGTAAGTAACAGCAGCCAGTTCGTGGCTGATGAAGCTGTCATGTCTAGAATGGTTCAACTGTACGCACACCCGCGGTCATGAAACGCGCGGCCACAAAGGAGTGGCGTTTGGTTTGGCAGGATAAACAAATCTGGTGGCTTTCCATGTTTCTTTTTTCGGGCGTGTTGTGTACCATCATGCATTTGCCAACTGCATAAAATAACTATGCACGTAAACATAATTGAAAATAAATCTTTGTTTGAGATGAGACCTGGAAATCAATGATATGTTTGTTCTGATGCTGTTGATTCAACTCTCCAAATGCCCCCGATGGATGTCCCATAAACCCCCTCTTTGTCTCCCATTGCGGTGCACATTCTCCTCTCATGTGTTAAACAGAACACATGAATGTAGGTCAGAGCCGCAGACCAGACCGTAAGCCCCCATGCGTCTTCATTTGAACAGGCCTAAAGTGCTGTTCATGCTTTCCCATACTTGTGCCAGGAATAGGAAATCACAGACACTGTTAGAACAGAATCATTTCACTGTGGCAGCCGTACTGTAATAGCATGCTTTACGGCACTGTGGCGTTTTCAAGACACGTGTAAGTGTCCAAGTACTTATCTTGTCAGCGCGGCTGTGATAAGTTTTCCTTTGGTTTGTGATCCTAGACTGGCTCACTAGCTTGTGAATGTAGTAGGGCGACATGCCGCAAAGCTTTTTCTTTTTTTAATGCTCCGTCACTTGGAAAGTGATGTCATGGCAATCTGGGTGAATGTGGTTACAATTTGCTCTCCTCAAGTAATGTTTATGTGTAGAGTACCTTGAGAAAAAAAAAAAACAGATCTGACACGGTTTCTGTGGAAAACATTATTGAACATGACAGACACACAATAAGATCATATCTAGAATAAATAACACATCATGACGTAACTAGTCCTATAACACTGCTAGAGTGAGTGTGTGTGTGTGGACATAAGTGAAAACAACATTCTGGATTCATACAGTACATGAAAATAATTAATGCCATTTTAAATGGTGCCTAGCCACACAACACACACACCGACGTGAATATTAAACTTTCATCCTCGGTTCAACCTTTCCTATTAAAGAATTAGTATGCTATAACTATTTGCAAAGGCAGTAAGGTTGTAGGTAAAGGGCCTTTTGACAGTCAAAATGTAACCTAATCTATAAAAAGCACAAGAATAGTTATTTAAATGATTGTTATTATATACATTTCTTTTGTTTCCCTGCTAAAAAATCCAGCATTGCTGGTCATGGAATGTTGGTTTGCTGGTACCCCGGCATCCCATGCTGTTTTCTGGTGTACCAGCATCCCATGCTGGTTGCTGGTGTGCTGGTAAACCAGCTAGACCAGCACTACTAACCAGTATGAACCAGCCTGGACTAGCACTACCCCAGCACTTAACCAGTATGAACCAGCCTGAACTAGCACTACCTCGGCACTAACCAGTATGAACCAGCCTGGACCAGTACTACCCCGAGTACAGAAGTAGTTATATACATGTTTGCAATGGCTCACACTTTTACCAACTTGACCTTTGCCCTTCTGCTTCAAGGTGCCTTCGCCAAGGTGAAGGAGAGCCAGAGGATGAGTGACGAGGGGAAGATGGATCAGGACGAGGCTGACGGCATCCGGAAACGGTGTCGGACCGTGGGCTTCGCCCTCCAGGCAGAGATGGGCCATTTCCACCAGCGGCGAGAGGTGGACTTTAAAGACATGATGCAGGCGTACCTCAAGGAGCAAATAGCCTTTTACCAGCGGATTGTCCAGCAGTTGGAGCGCACCCTGCGCATGTACGACACCATGTAAAGACCCAAAATGGCCGCCTGGTCTGCGATGCCAAAAAGGAACAAACAAATAAGAGGAAAACAACGAGTTTGCTCTTGCTTATAAAATATTTCTGTCTGCGTTTAAAGAGTTGTAGATGAGACTTCTGGTAGCCATTTTAGGATGTTGTCATTAATTTTAGTTAGACTTGTTTAACTTAGACTTGTTTTGAAAAAACCTACTGTACTTTACGTTGAAACACAAACACAATGCTTTCTTAACGTCACAACATATTAGTACGCATTAACAGGACAATATATTGAAGGTGTTTGTAGCAAGTTAATCCTAAAAGATCATTTTCAAATGACTAGTTGTTCAGTAGTGACACATTAAAGCTTTGAAACAGGTCTATATACGAAAATAATTTAACCTATTCTTTAACATCATGCACTTTGGTATTACTAAGATTTTATTAGTTTCTTACATAAATAGGACCAAAAAGTATAAAAATTCCATCATAAATAACTGAAGTAAGCACATTGCAATGAATGAAATTTACAGTCTTCAACTGAAAATGAGCAAGCTTCAATATTTATGATAAAAACAAAATTTCCTTCCCTGATCTTTCTTTGCTCAGGTGTTTGGCTGCATAACTTATTTAATGATGTCTTTTCTCTAGGGTCTTATCTCAGAACACGCCACTGCTGTGCCTGTCTTGAGTTGGCACCAGACAATGTAGAAACATTAGCAGTGTAATTTTAATTGTGTAAGTGCCTTAGAGGAGCCGAACAATAATTGTTATTGTCTATCTGTATAGTCTGGCATGTGTTGTGTTTCTGTTAATGGGGCATGGTGGGAATTGGTTGTGTTTTGAGAAAATTTGCACAGGTTTTTAAATACTAGTGGGCCATAGAGTGTGTGCTGTTTCTTTGAGAGCAAGTATGTGTGAGAACGAGAAAAAGGAGAGTGAAATGTGTCACCTAATGTGCTGAGCAATCCCCACATATGTGATGTACATCACAGACTACACATTTACATCAGAGACCATAATATACCCAAACAATATGAAATAGTCAAACGGCCGTACTAGGATAAAGGTTTTGCAGGATTTGGGCCAATATGATCATTGGGTCTGATTATGTAATTTCTGTAACCAGATCATTTTCATTTGAAGATTTTCTGTTTTTTTTTGTTCATGAAAACTACAGTGTCATCATCATCATTTGTGTCGCGTGAGTTTTATAAGCATGATTTTTCCTATCTCATCTAATATAGTACGGCTGCACATTAAAAGGAATTATATGTTATTTGTTGTGATACATTGTTTAATTAATATAAATCACACTCTTCAACACCATGCTATCATATTGGCAATGTTTTGGACATTCTATCTTTAAACTCCATCTGGTAGGGAAGGTGATATCTTGATGGTAGCACAATGGTAATTATTAAGTAGTGAACTGGAAACTGTGATATATGAACATGCAGGATGAATTGTGCTGCCCTAATGTGGATTTGCGGTGTTGTGCCGCTGTGCTTTCTGTCTGAGTAATGGTTTATTACAAAATAATATCTGTCCCAGTAACATTACTCATTCTGTTAAACAACAAGTTACATGTTGGATAAGAAAATCTTTAGCACTGGCAACCTCAGATGTTTATTCTTGCAAAGAAAACAATACCTCATTAGATATTGTATTTTGTGCACTAACAATGTAATATGTTTTCCTTTCAAGCAAGAGAGAAATAACTTTTGCAAATGTTTTTGACATTGTACTTGTCCTCCACTTTTGACAAAGTTCTTTTCAGTGTTGGTAGCAGCCAAAACATTATTACTATTATTAAGATGTACTGAGGTAAATGTAGTCACACTTTCCATTTTGACGTGTCAATCTGATATGTCAGATATGTCAATATCCTAGATTTAGACTGTCCAGTCCAAATATGTAACTCTAGGCTATTATGCATCTGCCTGTATATCTGTAACTATATTCATAGTTAAGATATGTACATGAACATTTTCAGTAATGTCAATTTTTACAGTCTAATACCAAAGATAAATATTCTCTATCATGTTTTATTGTTTACCCAATTTACTGCGAATTTGAATGGACTAGTTTTGTATGGTTTTCAAATAAATGTTGGAGCGATTCACAAAGGATCTTGCCTATCCACTAGCCTAGTACACCATTCAAATTTTGCAAGCGCCACGATTTGGCACTTTGTAAATCGCTGTTGAAAACCATTTGTCATATGATGTTAAACAAATCATTATCACGCAATGGACCACCTTAAATGAGAACAAGACCCATGTCGTCATGAAATTCCAATCACAGGTGCTCAATTTATGTCAAATAAGTCTTATGGACCATAAGACATTTGACATATTGAGCTCCACACCAGCTGAACTACCCTGGATGCTGGGTGGCCGGTGGTTTAAAACCTCGCTGAAAGAACAAATGAGAGACATGTAGATGTGATATGTATATAAAGGCAATCATAAAGGCTTAGCTTGCTAAATCTGAATGTTTTACCAGTTTACATATTCTGCAAGACAAACGATGTGCAATGAGACCGACATTTGGCAAAGAAACAAACAATGTAAAGCAATTCTAAATTCTATTGATAACCTTATTTCATAACCATTGGCAGCCCTATTGATCATGGTTTTATAATGGCACCCTGCTACAAATTTGTATGATAATAATATAAAGGCCCAGCATTCCAAAGATGCCCGTTAACATTAATGTGGAGGGGAGTCCCGGATGTACGCTTTTGTTTCATTTATTGAAACAAGCATAAGCCATTTAAAGACAAGTAACCTGAAAGTCTTAATGAAATAAATGGTGGTGATCTCTGACATTTGTCTTTATTGTGCACACAGAAACTTTGTAGTATGATAATGTTACATCTTACAGATATATAACAGCCATAACACAACAGCCAATAGAACTGAATTAGCAGGTCTGCTCAAAAACAAAAGGAAAATAAGACCATTATCACCAGAAGAGAGTGACCAGGACGAATAAGAACAAATTGATTCTGATCACTGCGAACATTATTATTATTATTATTATTATTTTATTTTATTGTCAGTGTGAGAGAACAGCAGTCCTGAAGATATATATCCTCCTGCTCTCAGGCAGGCCTATAGTTGTCAATCACACCCCTGCTCCTTCGACTGAAACACCACAGTAAGGGAAGATACCAGGGAGAGAGAAATAGGAAATAGAGAAATAGCCACAAGCTACTGAATCAAACTTAGTATGCATTCATCAAGCTGCAAAAAGGAAGTATTTAAAGATTTTAACATTTGAGTTTTCCATGTGATTTATGCAGCATACTAGTAATAAATCCAGTATGAAGTATGAGGTCCTATACACTTTAAATATCCTGGTGCATGTCCTGCTGTAACATCCCAAAGCCCCAACTCAGCAAACATTTCACTGGAGTAGCTAACAGCGTATTCCTTGTTAGTAAATATGTGTTGGCAGAGGTTATTGATACTTCTGTCTTTTTTGTGCGCAACAGGTTCTGACATTAAAAAGTCAGTGTACTGTAAATCATTTGCTTTGTACTACTGTAGATAAGTCATAGGCATAGCCTGTTCATAATCTGTTCATACCAGCAAAAGACTTTCATGTACATCATTTCAATAACTTGCACTTTGTATACTACTTATGTCATTCATTTCTGCTCAAGCACTTTTGGTTAGATGCAATCTGCATTTCATTGCTTTGTATCTGTGACGTGCAATGACAATAAAGTTGAATACGAATAAGAAATATTTGTCTGATGACTTGCGATGATATATTCTTGGTGTTATTTCCAGCTTTGCGTAAAGACCATGAAGTTTCCATTTCAAACCAATATCTGTGTTTCAGACCTGTCCAGATATTGATCAGCCCAAGCAATTGATGAGGTCAATGTCAACAATGCTGGACAAGATTAAATATGTAATACATGAAAATTGTACAGGTGAAATTGACAATAAATACAAATAACAGTAAACAAACAGAATAGCAGCACAGACATTTGATGCCAACTCCGCTAGGATTAAAAACCAGATTAAAAAAGTGTGTCTTCAACAACGACTTAAATGTATATAGACTGCGCATCACGAATATACAATGGTAGGCTATTCCAGAGGATGGCGAGCACCCACCGCGAATGGGTGCTCCTCTGGAATAGCCTACTTTTTAGCCTGGCTTTTGGGACATTCAGAAATCATTTAGATGACCTCGGTGCTCTGACTGGATAACGGCGATATAAGAGTTCAGATAGATATAAAGAGGCCAATCCATTAAGAGCATTAAAAACAAGCAAACTAATCTTAAAGTCAATCCTGAAATGTACAGGAAGCCAACGAAAGAAGGCAGTGGAAAAAATGTGTTCCCGTATTTTTCTACAAGTTTAAAGGTGAGCTGCTGCATTCTGTACCAGCTGAAGGCGATTTAGGGATGAATGTTTTAACCACAAGTATAGGGAATTACAGTAGTCCAGCAGAGATGTTACAAAAGCATGAATGACTTTTGGGAGAGAGATAAGCATTAACCTTTGTCAGCAGTCTCAACTGGAAGAGGCTTGATTTGACCACTGAACTCATTTTCTTGTCAAGCTTGAAGGAGCTGCCAAAACTAACATCAATATTCCAGAGGCTTGAGTATTTAAGGCTAAAGAGCCCAGGGCACCAAGAGGATCACAGATGAGGTGACCTCATCCGCATATAAGAACCTCAGTATTATTATTATTATTACCTTATTATTATTCAAACGGAGGAAGTTTTAAAGACTTGTTTTAAAACTTTAAAACTTGAAGTTTTAAAGTTTTGATGTCCCTCGAACAGTCTAGCAGTCAGGTTATCTTGTTGAAATATGCCAGTCACTTCTTAATCTTAGAATACACCACTCAAAATGAACCATTGAGATGTAATGGTGATTTTATAATAAAGTTTAAAGTTCCATGCCTTGAGTTGTTTCCAGTGAAATGCTACCACTGCACTTTTTCTCCGTGTGAGAGTGTAGGAATGAAGAAGTGTGTTTGTGTGTGTGTATGCGTGTGTGTGTGTGTGTGTGTGTGGGTGTGAGTCAACTTTGTTTCCTTTTAAGATTTTTCCATCTGTCACGGCTGTATTTTGGATGAGATACCCACTTTTCCAGAGAAGGAACCCATTACTTGCGATGACTCCAGTCACGTGTTGCTAATATTATAACCAAGAATGACAGAAAACACTGTTTATATACAGTATACACTGTATATATTGTATTGTACATTAAACAGTATAATACAGTATTTACTGTATACTGTATATATCGCATGGGCACAATCTGAAGCACACCTAAATGATCTTAACCCCCCCCCCCCCGCAGGAGTGGTACATTTTGTTTCTCTGAGGAAAGGAGGGAATGTCTTTCAGCTTCTTTATCCTAAAGGGGCACATGGTAAAGCTGTTATGGCCCAAAGTACCAGCAGATGTCCATAAAAAAAACCAACCAGCGGAGTGACTGAAGAAAACAGGAAAAAGGAGCAGTTTCGCGTCTATAAGCTGTTCCTTGAGTCGAGTCACAGGATACCTCAAGAGGACACAGTGTGCCGTGACATATTCCTCATTGCTTCCTCTTAATGACACAATGGTAGGTCAGAGCACTGAACCACATCATTAATTATGTTTCACACAGCCAGGTCATTGACATAACTACTAAATCTTAGCTTTTTCATTCTCTTTTTGCAAAACATCCTCATTGTCTTTTATTACATTTCATGACTGACCCTCTGTTGTTCAGACATGGATGATTATCTTGCTATGACTAGGGTGTCATGGAGTTGACCTAGACTGGTTGCAGGATCATGGCACTACGTTCTGTGGCAAATACAACAGATGGCCAACCTGACGCAGAGCATGCTCTTCTCCCATATGCTCATCCTGCTAGACACAGGACAACATTCAGCCAGGCCAAAAGCACACCTTCAGACTTTTATTGTAAATTCAGCCAGCCACTTTATGCGGATCAGTGAAAGGGTTCCAAACATTTAAAAAAATCACTAGGGGCTTTTTGAAATACCACAAATGTGAAAACCCCATAATGCTCCGCTGCATTCTGGTCAGATTATATGTTTGCACATGCTTTTGTGACTCACAGGACAAAAGTTAATAACAATATGAACAAACTATATGGTTTACATTTATACAGGGACACAGGATTCTGCCATTGCTGTCTGATTGGCTTATATAGTGTCACTTCCCATTACAGTAAATACATTAAATGAATAAACAATTACATCACCCTTGGAAACAAACCAGGTCACGTCCAATAGCATTCACTTTTAATAACTTTCACAGAGCATGGGATACTTGGTGAAAACATATCCCTCTTCCTAGAATGGAAGCTCCTGGATAATTCTATATTATATATATATAGCACAGATTATGACTTATTTACATCAACTATCCTGAAGAAGTAAGTTGAATATCACTTACACATTTTTTGGAAACCTTCTACCACCTTTGAATGTTGCAAGGCATTACTAGATAGATTATGTGTACAGATTACATTACTAATAGAATACATTGCATTCTTCAGTGCAACCTTTGCTGCTGTTCCTTGTTACTTATATGTTTTCTTTTAATAGTCAGGGATATTATACTTTCAATACAATTACAATTGCAATTGGGTCATTTAGCAGATGCTTCTATCCAAAGTGATTTGTGGTACAGTAAGTATTAAGGATGGTTTGACATTGTGCTCAAGGTGGCTTACATGTAGATTTAGCATGCCTGGGCTCTTTAATGACTACCTTTCACAACTATAAAGCAGCACAGCTGTAGCCATGTCTCTGATGTGATGCGTGGGGGTGTGAGGCTATGGTACCTATCACAGTATTAGTATCTCTCATTAAATCGTTTCACTCCTCCCTCCCAACTCTCTACACATTGACAAGATGGGAGGGGTGCAGATGTCTGATGTCAGACTGGTTCCAGAAACTTTTTACAAGCCAGGCCCTCAAGGGGTAGGTTTTGAGACGGTGACCTTATAGGATTCTGTGGGTTGTGAGCAGCCTATTGGTTAGTAAGGTGATAACCACCCTAAAGGGGTGTACAGTGTGTACAGTCTGACTTTATGTATATATGTGTTAGAACCCCTTTGTAGAATGTTCTTATCATCCAGTTCTACATGAGATACTCTGGGATATGTGCCTATGGGGGACAATGTTATAACCCACACGTTATTTTGGTGGTGAAATAACACTTTGTGAAAAGCATCATCAAAGGAAATTCACATATCACACAAAATATGAAAATAGACTTTTAAAATGTACAGACCTTTGAAATTCTGCAACATTTTCAGGAATCTCCATGGAAACAGGTCACAGTCCCAGGGGACCTCGGTTGAATCCAGGAGTAAGTGTCCATGAAAAGGCATGGCAGCCCCATCTTTCCACTTTCACACGAGGTACGTATGCCGAAGGCAGTTCGTTCCTCACCCGAAGCGGCTGCCCTTCACCGCTTTGCCTGGCTCCAAGTGAGAACATTCCAGTGGGCTGGACTCTCCAGACTTCCACATTCTTCTGGAAAGTCCCAGCAGAGGCTTGCTGGTGAAGTTTCTGAAGATGGCCTCCTGACAAGCTTATAAAACCTCTATGGGGCCTCATTGTGATTTCATCACTGCTGTCCATCCTGTGATGTCATCAATCCTGTCTCAATAGGAGCTGTCAGGGACAATGTTTTTCTATACGTTAACACAAAGCTTAGCATTCCACCGTTGGGAGAGCCAATACTGTTAATTGCTATTAATTATTGCTTTCTGCTGGGAAATTACTAATATGTTTTCTAGTTATTAATTACATGTTAGCTAACAAGTAATTTGTTTACAGTTTGTAATTTGTAAACAAGTAACTTGTCAGCTACCGCAACTCTACTGGATAAGAAACAAGAAAATTAATGGATGGATGTTAGCAACATTCTCTTTACAGTAATGTGCGTATACAGAGTTAAAAATGCACAAGCTTTTGTGTGTTAGGGTGTGCACTAATAAACTATAGTAATAATAGAGTGTTAAGAGAGTATTAAGAGAGTAGAGTATTACTAACTCCTGATGGAACATTTTCAACATGATTCTTTGAGAAAGACACTTCCCAGACCTTTCCCAAGCCCCGCCCCTTTCACTTGACCTGTCCTAAGCTATTACAGCAAAACAGACAGTTGAGGAAGGTTCCTTCAGAGTCAAAAAATGCTCAACTGTAAGGGCCGGGACTTGGGCAGCACAACACCGTTTTGCCAAGTGATTGACAGGTGTGAATTTTTCCTAGAACCTTTTTGACCTCTAATGTGGACGAAGATAGGGAATGTTTTGATTACCAAAGCAAGACTGATTATTTCCTGATTTTGATTATGAACACCAATTTTAAAATTTTACATTCATAGATGTTCATGCTAAGGGTTAGAAAGAATAATTTTATAAATACATAAATAAAAAACATGCATATTCATTCCTTCAAATCCCCCTAAGGTGCATTTACTGTAAGAACCATATAACATATTCATATTAGTCTGATTGGTAGAGTGTGTGTGTGTGTGTGTGTGTGTGCGCGTGTGTGTGTGTGCGTGTGCGTGCATGTGTATCCTTGCTGCTGTGTCAGTGTTTTAGAACTACAGCAAGCCTGGACAGGACTTCCTCTCCTGAGAAGGTTCTGGAATATGAGCTTCTGTTTCAAGTGTAGATATACTATTAATTTTCCAGTTTCCACATAGGATCTAACTGTATGTCAAACATGATGTTTATTAGTAGGGATGTGCCATTGATAGGATGGAAAGAAAAAGAAAATGCCATTGGCAATGGCCTATTCATTTTATGTGTACATCAATCGTCAAACATCTTTGTACAATATTCTTTGCTAATTACACTTTTAATTTAAAGTGAATAGTGTGTGCATGTGTGTAGTTGCTGCTGTGTCAGCGTTTTAGGACTATTAAAACTGCAGCAAGCCTGGACATGTATGCTATTTCTCCCGTGATCATTTTCTGGAATATGAGCTGCTTCACCAACTGTAGATATATATTACATCCTAAGACATTCACACTCTATGGTGGGCTGTATAAATGACAGCTTGTGCTTGAAAAATACAAGAATAAGATACACAGACAACTGCTATAAGACATGCTTTGACTGGTATAAAAAGAACTACTTGTGTAGTCTAACTTGAGAATCCGGCCTCCAGCTAAACGCCATTGATAGTTATTGTCAGCAGAGGCCTTATACAGTAGGTCACCATATAATGTGGGATATTATACTTTTGTGTGGAATGGTTTAAGTCATTTAATTCAAGTTCAGTGCTTTTGATGAAACTGTCACACATCTTTGTAATTTTATCCGCACCTGCCACAGGAACATTGTTTCAAACTGATATTACATCTGACGTCCATCTCTATCAACCGTCTTGTGGGTAAGCTGGCAAGCTATATGGTTCCCTCTGGAAACAACAGCCATTTCCTCAGAAAGCTCAGTCTGCATTCCTGATACACTGCCCTTGTAAACAACATTCCAGCTAGTGAAACATAACCTCTGCCATCAATGTCACCTCTATCATTGTCTGTTTTTCTTATTAAATGTACATATTTTCATCAATATCACATCCATCCATATGTCAGCTGTGATTCATTACCAATACCAATACTACATTCCATTATTGGTAATACTAATTGTTGATTGTTTCTTTTTACAATATAGAACAACTGTTAAGTGTAACATACATTAAAATAACAGTGACAATTTGTGTATAATTGAGTAGTACATTTCCAAAATTCACTTAGTCCATATATGGTCAATTTTGAGGTATGGGTGCCATTCTATGCCTTGAATGACTTCCATAATCTGCAAATTAAATGAATGTCAAAATTCATTCAGTCCCAACTGAATTAATGAGGTTTGGAAATTAGATTCGCAAGATAGGAGAGTTGAGAGTTGTGTTCCAATGATATAAGGCTGTAGTATATCTGATCAAATCACACTACTGTGCAAATGTCAGAGCTGAAATGCGGAGCAACGGAAATATATAAGAAAAAGATTCCGTCTGTGTTGTTAGAAAGTATGCACCATTGTGTCGCTGTCACTCTGAAAGTGCTTTCTCCCATATATCACTAGGACCAGATTGATATATCAAACATTAATGTAGAAGCAAATAACCTTTCTATGTAAATCATTTATTTAGTGGATTAATTGTACCCTTAGCAATAAAATAAATCATAGCCAGTGATGGGCAAGCTACATTGAAAATGTAGTGAGCTAAGCTACCAGTTACTCTACGTTAAATTAAGCTTAACTA
>JAODUH010000021.1:368582-412780 GCA_027564835.1 Typhlichthys subterraneus | reverse complement strand
TATTCTGGTAGGGGAATGAATCATTGAAATACACCTAAAATTAATTAACCCATTAAAGTCTAAGGAAACAATTTGGTATGATAAGAAAGAAAATAAGAAAGAATGAAGCTCAAATAACATACAGTAAGGTTATTTTGCAATTGCAAGGAAAAGTAGAATTGATTGTTAGAAAGCATGTTATGGTTGATGACTTTATCAACGTTTACACGGATGACATGAAGTGGATTTGACACAAAATCATAACATTTGAGTAATTTCATTGTAGAAAGAGACAGCACTGTGTTGTGTGTGCTCCGCGACAGATAATGTTAGCGGCTAAATGCAGCAGGAAGCAATACATATTTGATACATTTTTAAACTGGGATTATGCTCTTCTGTTTAGAGGAGAAAATAATGCAGAGAACCAATGTTTAAATGAGCAAGTATAGAGAAATGACAAGCCAGGACACACTTTTGACAGGCACTGAATGGTCTGGCCAGGATTCAGATTATATTACTGCAAGGAGACATCTGTTTTTTCTTGGTCTAGTTGTGTGATTAGTTGTACTGTCTAAAAAGTGCCTAAAACATCTGGAATCATGTTCAAATCAAGTAATTTAAACCACACCCCCAGCTGTGACATCATTTCATGATTGTAACCAATCATCTCAGACCTATCCAGCCACTCCTACGCCCACTTTATCATATAACCAATCACATGAGGGCATGTTCAGATTGAAGGGAGAACGGTCTGTCCTGAATGGAATTATATGGGGCCTTTAAGAAATTATATTATACTATAGTTGTGCTATCAGCAGGGTTGGGTAAAGTAGGCTACTTTTTTAATGTAATCCGTTATACAGTAGTTACTAGGTACCAGACTAAAATGATAATCTGTATGGTCATTTTTGGATTAGCTACATTTATTAACATAAAATGATTACCTTCCGTTACTTTTAGATTACTTAATATTCAACATTGTTCTTTTATATGCCATCTAAAGCAATTTACTGCGCCAAATCTTTCTCTTTTTGTGGCTGTTTATGTTGCTTAGGGCATCAGATTAAAGTAGGACTTTCTTTAAATTGATTGACATTAATGAAAGATTAATAAGAGAACAGCTGATTGTTTTATTTATTTTTAATTTCCCATTTTTTATTTGAAAGTAGTCCTAGAAGTAATCATCAATAAAACATTTTATCTGATTCCACAATTTAACTGGTAATTTACTGTACTGTTTTTATCCTCTTTTTTTATTTTTTTTTATCAGTTACATGTAACTGATTTCATGTAATCAAGTACTTCCCAACCATGACTATCAGCATACCTATACTAACTAACATAAGCCTGTGTTTTTAGCGTGCTTGCACACTTCTGTCTTTAACTATAAGCACATTATGTCTGTGCCTCTGAGAAGAGGCACCATGTACTATAGTAGTGCATGGAGGGAGCCTTGCAGCTCTTGCATTGCTGGAACTGTCCATGGTGCTGAATAGAGACGAATACAGGCCTGCTGTGCCCTGGTTATGCCTTTGGGTTAGAGTTTATAGCTATGAATGATAGCTATATGAAAAGACTACAGATTGTGGTTCAGACGCACATATTGCACAGTGCTTTTAGACATTTTGTAGTGCAGCAGTGTGGGGTGTAAAGCAGCACTGCTATTCTGTGGTGTGGATGGCCTTGTAAATATACTTTATGTTATACAGAGACACTAATATCTCAATGACAGCTTGGGCGGTATTGCTGGTTTGCTTATTCAATTAATATGACAGGATTGCAATAGTTAGTTATTTTCTAATCTTTTCTAATCCAGATCCTATGATGGGGAAAACAGATTTAAAGATGCTGTGCATCTAGCATTTCTCAGCATCTGGCATTGGTCAGCATTTTCTCAGCGATCTGTGGTGTGCAATTTAAGTGGGCCATACCTACTCTATACCATCCTCACAGTGTTAGTGTAGCGATACATCATGGGAACTATGAAGTATAGTCACTTGCAGCTAAGTGATGATAGGAATGGGACAAAGGTAATATGTGTATGCTTCCATCAGGGGGTTACAGGCCTACTGCGCTCTCTGTAACTCATGTCTCTGTTTATTTTCCAACATTAGACCACTTAGTCTGCTACCACAAACTGTAAGTGCTAGAGCTTGTAGCATATACACAACTGTTATCATTGCTTTCGCTGAATAGCCTACTAATATTTAAATATTAATATTTATGTTGCTAAATAGTGATGTGCAGTATTTACTCTTCTCTTACATGTTTAAGCAATATAGATTGATAACCTGCTTGTTAGGCAGTTAATGCATCAGCACTCTTAAAAGGCGGGGTCAGTCATTCTCGAGAAAGCTTGCCAACTTTGAGCTCAAATCAGAACGCCCTCAGAAGCTCCGCCCCCCGCCCCCACACACATTGAAATGCTTTGTGAAGCCAAGCTGCATTGTTGCGAGCAGTGTTTGCCACTTTGTTAATGTTCCTATTTATGGAGCAAGTGCTGTGCAGAAGTGCCGGATTGTTTTTTTCAGCACACACAAAGAACGGCAAGATAGCGAAATGCTGGGAGATATTTGTTGAATTTGACAATACATGCATTCCCTTACAATTAGCTTACAATAGCTGATTATACCTTTAAATCCTGGTTAATATGCATGGCCACATGCTACAGAGAAATATCTTCCCCACCCTGTCCACACAACAAAAGCCCGAGGACAAGCTTGGGTGGCACCATGGAGGAAATCCACAGAGCTAGTTAATTATTGATGGGATGCTTTCAAAGCCGATGACATCTCTGGGTATCCATTGTTTCCTCTGATGTTGTTTGCAGCTCTTAGAGAGGACAGTGGCAGAACAAGCAGGTAGACAAACCATGGACTGAACACTATATTCTCTCCCATTGTGTGTGTCTGTAAAAGCTAGAATTTCTCATTTCTCTTTTTGGGAGGAATATTTGTCAAGCAACAGGTTTCTACAAAGAACATAAGGAGGGTATTGGGGTAAAGGAGGCCTATTTAATCTCAACACACAGGAAGTTACAGCATGCTTACGCCCAGGTACGGTACAGTATGTGTTAACTAAGGCCTGTTGCAGGACATGCCTAACTGCTGCCTAACACGTGAAGACACACCCAATAGCAAGCTGGTGCAACCTGCAGCAGTACCTGTACCAGTCAGCATAGCAGGCTTGTGACTTGTGTCCCCAAGGCATTGTTAAACGGTCAGGCAGGAAGACATAGCTTTAAAAACACACACACACACACACACACACACACACACACTGTGCTGAAAGATAGGGTGCCTTGGCCATGCGTGAACTGATGTTGATGACATTCACATGTAGCTGCAATGCCTGACTAGCTAACACTTCTCTGTGAGCCGGTGCAGAATTGGCTTCAGGACGGCATAATAGAAATAAAGCATTTCCTCAATAACATTACATAGACACAAAGGAATTTAGAAATTTGAGTATTAACTTATTAGAACATTCTAAATGTTCCCGTTCTGTGAAGGGGCAACATAATAGACCTGTGTCGAAAGACCTGGACTCATTTTAAACATATTTTAATATAAAATATAAAATATATTTTTTACGGCAACAATACCCGTTTGCCTTTTGATGAATGCTAGTGCTATTCCTGAACCGAGAATGGGTATGGAAGATAAAGACAGACATACAGTACCCCTGCACTGATTGTATTGTGATGAATGGTCACACAGTACATAATAATAAGTACTGTATACAAAGCTAACAATTGTAAACATGGTAATGTGGGATGTAGTCCTGACTGATAATAAATACATCAAATATATTCCATTTTATTCTGATCATGTCCTTCAGGACTATCTCACACACAGCTACACAGGGATGCCCTGCCCTGCTCTATTTTAACCCCAGCATCAACATCCATCCCTTGAGAGGCCCTCTAGACAGAGGTGACAGAGATAGTGTTGAACAGAGTAAACATTGGACAGCGGTAAGAGTTTGTGCATGAAAATCAAATGGGCTTCATTTAGCTTTCTTAGATTAGATCCAGACTGTATACCTTTCAAATTAAGTTTGTCTTATTTCCCTATATGATTAGCCTATTGGATAATAAATAAGCCCGTATGGACACGTGTACAGAAACCAGTGTTAAAAAAAGTTTTTCTTTTCAAAATGTGTGCTCCTTGCAATAGCCAGATATTTGCTAACTAAAATAATAAACAATTTATCCAATTTTGTCACAGGCAATATTAATATAAAATTATTATACATATGCTGCCCTTTACCTAAAACAAACCAAGGAACCTGAAAGCCGTGTTTGTGCTGCCTTCAGTGTTGGACAACTACTTTCTTGTAAGGAAGGTATTTTTTATTTATTCACCACCGTACTTCCACCAGCATCAATCAATAACCGCCATGAGCAGTGGTTACAAATGAGTGATATTATCAGTGGAATATAAGGACAGATTTAATGTGAACCTAGAATGTTAAAAAGCAACGGGGAAATGTTATCAATCACATTTAATTGTGTTCTGCTTTAGAAAGGAATTCATGTGACAAACGCAGAAGAATTCATTTTGAAAATATTTGTCTTCAATTAGTCGTTCTGCTTTTAATGGACTGGAAACCTGGATGCGTGTGAGCCACTGCATGCTTAAAAATCACAAGCATTATGGTGGTATTAAGTTCAGGGCCAGTCTAAAAAGCACTTTAAAACCGCTAGAAACGAAGACACAAAACGTGTGTTTGTGTTTGTGTGTGTTTGCTTGCTTGAGTTTGTGTGCGTGTTTTTAGTGGTATATGAGACCCACAGTGCCACCAGGCCTTCAATAGAGGAATTGCTAATTATGTTCACCCCATTTATCTCTTTCTCTACCTCTCTCTCTCTCTACTCACTATTAACAAACATTGAAATATAGCTACTGTACTAAACCGTAAGATAGATCTTACCGTTTGTGATATGTGTCGTGTGTGTGTGCGCGAACATGTTTGTCTTGTCACAGATAATGCAAGGTATGGGACAATAAATAAAAAGTGGGAGAGTGTGCTGTAGGCTACACAGGCAGCAGAGTGAATAAATCGGTTGCAAATTAATTGTCCGTGTTATGCGTCATATCTCTTTACTCCTGCACCCCCACCCAAGCTCATACCCCTGCGAGTACGCGCACACACGCACAGGATAAGCACATTTTCACCCGCGGTCCTATAGCGAGCACTGGGGATGACTTCCCCGGGACACACAGGCGCAGGCTACATTTCGAATATTACTGTCCCCTCCCCTAAGCAATCGGATTGCTGCTGCCATTGACGACGGGCATTCGGGCAGACACTAACTCTGTAGCCTATATTGGGTGCATATAGGCGGTGTAAACTGCATAGAGACGGAACGCCGTGCTTGGAAGAGAGTGCGTGGGAGTTCTCTCCACCTTCCATTTGCATTTCTTCTTTTCCCCACGTTCCTCCTCGGACGAGTTGAAGCGCAGAAGCAGTCCCGTTCCAACGGATGAGAGGCGTAGAACTATTAGTGACGCTGGACAGTTCGTTTGAAGAAAGTCGTGGGAATCTGGGTGGAACGGATGATTTCTTAAACACCCAGCTATGGACTTGCGATAGTGTGTCTCAATTTCTGTGACGGTGGCTGGGAGTTGCCTTTGGGGAGATGTGTAAGGATGCTTTGGATCTGTAACGGCTGTATCAGGTGAGTGTCCAAGGTTAAGGAAAATAATTGTCTTCTTTGGTTGGCTACGGTATGATCAATGTGATCAATTGTTGGAGAAAATCGAATTCAATTTAATGTCAGTTTGAGACCGAGTGTTCTGTTGGCGTAGATATGATCGATGTGATCAATTGTAAAATAACATCGAAATCAATTTACGTCAGTTTGAGAGCAAGGTGTTTAAATAGCCTATGCAACAGCCAGATTGACAACATAATGTATGGTAGCCCTTTGGTGTCAGTCGGCTATATTTTAATTTAACATTTGATTTCGTTTCGATTTAAAATATTTCTTTTCAAGTCCATGATGATTATGTGGAGGTGAAGGAGGACAGGGGCCGAAAACTCAACGAGTAGCCTACCTTGGTCATTGAATACACGCGTCTTCGGTAGGTTTAATGTCATATTTCCGTCAGAAATTCAATAAAAAGTCGTATTTTTATCAAATTAACTATTTCCAATTAATTGTCTGCCTGTATCTGCGCGTACATGTTTTCGAGCGCGCGTTTGTATGCGGGCGTGCGCGCGCACAAACACGTCCGCGCGGAAAAAGGTTTTAGCAATTAATCAAATTTAATAGCTCCGAGTGTGCGTGTGTGCGTGTGTGTGCGTGTGTGTGGGGGGGGGGGACGCCAGACTTATAAAAAAATCTTATATTTCTCCACCACGTATGTCGCCTAGGATAACGCGTTTGAAGAATAGGCTACAGTCGAGGTCTGCCCATGCCATCATATATATCTACAAAGATACTGTAGGCATATATCGATCTTTATAAATACCGATGGCGTTGTGGTCAGCCTACATACATATATTTTTCTAAAAAACGAGCTTAATTTACTTTTTTGTTCAGTGACCGTAGCCCACATCCGTAAAAAAATGCGCAATTGTGCTTACTTCCACTGGATGCAATTTGTGATAATAAGCCATTCCCGCACCTTGACATTATTCTAGAAATGTTCAGAGGCAGATGACACAACGTTATGTGATCTTGGTACCGTGTTCCAGTTGTTATTTTGTGCCTAGTTTCTGTCATATGAAAACAGATGCGCTTCTGTGCACTGCTTGATGCTGCGCCTGTGGACATTTATAAAGGATGGGAGCTCTGTTGGTTATATATAGCCGGAGGGAGGGACAGATGGGTGTGATAGGAGCAGTCTTCAGATTTACCTGCGTGAAACAGCTTGCACATAACGATTATACTGCCTGCATCGTCAGGGTGTGGTGCAGCCCCATTCATAGCCTAGGTGTGCAATATATTTATGTTTTATTTGTTATGTGTATTCTTTCAGTTACAGTATAGGTCCAGCATGTTTACTGTATTGTGTTGTGTGGTATAACTGTTGTCCAGCTGTGTCAATGATGTCTGTTTGTAACTGTTAGGAGGCTATACTGATCCCAGCCGTCCCGCATTATTTAACAAATGTTGAACCACTGACCTTGGTGTCTTGCAGAAGACGGTCAATAGGATACACCTTTCTGCCCTGGGAATGGCTGGGACAGATGTGGCACACACACACACACACACACAAAACCTGAGTGCCGTCATTCTCTATTGAGTTACAGTATTATAGGGCACTTTAATCAATGCAAGCGAAGAGGCAAAATTCCTCATAGTGGCCCATATTATGCACTGTATCTGATGTCATAGGAAAACCATGATATTAATAAATGCTTTATATTTCATATCGGTGTAAGGTTTCATTTTAACACATTCATAATCTAATCAAATAGAAACGAGAAAATACAGTATATGTCAGAGTTATTGGGATCGCGGTAAGAATAATGAATTAGTAGGGACATTGACCTTGTAAATGCAAGATCTTCTGGCAACGAGTAAACCAGGAGACCATTGGTTACCAATGAGCTCATGTTTGTAATGAAGTTTGTTTGTCTCTTGGAAGCCCACACCTCATGTGTAAAGTTGACACCTGCTACTGTGACAAGGTGTTTATTAGCTCCCAGTAGCAAGGCCATGATGTCAACATAATGCTATACCATGACACCGACGTGCTGTGGGTGTTCACTGGGGAGAGCAATAACACTGTTTTTGTATGATGTTTTAGCTTGATACCATTGCCTTGATACAATGGTGTGTCATTAATGAAAGGGATCATATACTATGAACTAGAAGCAGGTGGCGGGTAGAAGCCCTTGTTTAAAAGTCGATATAAGGAGGAAAGACATGGAGTCTTCCTGTATAGGGGGTTGTTTGTGACAAATCTGGATCTTCATCTCTCATCTGTAGTAAAAATAGCCGACATGCGTGTGCCTTTCAGTAATCATGTCAGTGGATGCTACTGTAATCTCACGTAGAATACCTTATACTCAATATACTATACTAACATGTGCTACATTTATTCCATGCAGATTGTGGCCCTGTAGGCTATTTTACTGGAACTAAATGTTTTAATTTGCATTTATTTATTTATTTACTATGAAAAAGGCCAGCATTTCACAATCAGAAACCAGTTTCCTGTATCTTAAATCTTGCAGTGGCCTGCATATGTCCTACAAAAATTCATGTAAAATGTAAACTAAATGTTTAGATTAAAAACAAATACATTTGATATTAACAAACTTAGTATGAAAACATTTCTTTCAGTGTCACTGCAAACAAAATACATGTTTTCAGATAACATTTTATTACAATTTCTATAGTTAATTTCCTGAATGAAAAAGAGCTTGATTTTGTTTTAATGAAAGAATCATCCCATGTAATACCTCTAGATTAATATGCATTCATATTGTTGCCTCCCTAATAACAATAATTATCTAGGCTTTCATACACATTTATCTCTGTTGATGGCAGTTGATATTCTGTAATTCACTATTGACTAATATAATTGAAATTAGTCATATATTCCATGAAGACCTTTAATAATTTAATAATTTAATACTGTTCACTTATGACCAAAGAGTAGGTTAAGAGTAGGAGAATGGCTAGCCAAACCATTACCAGAGTGTAACTGTTAAATATACTATATATTAACTGCTGGACTGAGATGTTATTACAAAACCCATGTACATATATGTATTATTCAATACAAAGATAATTTGAACAGACATTCTAACTCAAAGGTCATTAAATAGCAGTTGTATTTGAGACATGCACAGTGAATCTCTGTCCAATCTTTTTCCAAGAATTGTTAGGTTTTATTTAAACCTGTAGGGAACATTCACCTTTTACACAGATATTTGAAAAGCCGTTGACAAGCTCATACAAGTGCACATAATTATTAGCTGCCTCACACTGTTATGCATAATGTCCTAGGAGGAATCAGCGATGACTACCGGTACAACACTTACCAGCAAAACCAAAAAAAGGGGGGGAAAAGTGCAAATCATAAAAAGACAAGCATTGAATAATACAGGTAAATGGTTGCTGGCTGTAGTGCCTGAGAGACATATTTTCAACTGGCTGGCCAATGCTTATTTTTTGTATTAGATACAGTAGGCTCTATGTTTGATGCTGTGCATTGTTTATGTATACTGATATGCAGCATACTGTATATACATTGTTTGCTAACACCAACAAAAGCACTTAACATAAGGTAGTTGTAGTAGTAAGTGTAATACTACTACTACTACGACTGTTACAATATATATATATTATTAAGACAAATAATATATAAGGAACAGTAATAATCCCCAAGAGGGATTTCTAGAGTTCTAGTCAACTGCAACATAAAAGTTATGGTTTCACATGAATGCTCAGGGCACAAAATAGCACGCACAGCTCTTGTGAACGAGCTCCTTAGCCTGGTGACATGCCTGGGGTCCAAGGCATGAGGAGGTGTTATTTTGCTTACTAAGGGACCAAGCACATCCTCAGGAGAGGAAATCTGTATTCACCTTGCATGGACCAATCAATGGCTGTGCTGGTGGCCGTGTTGCCGGTCGGAATTAAACTGCGACACTCATCATGTGGATGATGTTATGACTGACACGTGTGTCACTTGGCCGAGCAACGGGCAGGTCATAAATTGCAATGGTTGAGGCAGTAAACGGCCCCCCTGACTGGAGACAAGGTGCGAGAAGGCTAGCCTAGCACAAAAGGAAGCGGTGTAGAAGATGCTAAGGCAAGCTCTACCACGCGACAGATACTTTTACATTGGACTTGTTTATATATGTGGTGGCCATACCAATATACACCTCGCTGTAAATATCAAAGGCTTTGACAGTAGACAAAAATATGTAGGCACATGCACACACACACACACTGCCAACTGAGACAAGGATTGTATGTGTGCTCCCATTCCACTATTTGGGTATTGCTTTCTCTCTCCATTTGCTTCGTATGGGACAAATACAATAATCCTGTTTGATATCTGAAAGTGCATGCATAATGAAATTTGAAATTATTCGTTGATACATGGTGTTTTTATTTGATTATTATTTTTATTTTTTTTACGTTTTGGTTACGCCTGTTCAAACTATGATATTCAGTAGCAATAGACAATAGAATAAATAACAGTAGCTCTAACACTAGATACTGTAGGTCTAGACTCTAGCCAATTTCTATAACAACACGTGAAGGTTCAATTCCAGTCCCTGGTTGTTATCAGGCTTCTAACGACCTATTCATTAGAATCAGGTGTTTCGGAGCAGGGAGACATCTTAAACACGCAGGGCAGCGCCCCTTCAGGACTGGAATTGAATAACCCTGCAGTAGTAGTGCACATGTTTTTTTTAATAAGTGTAAACAAGGTTGTGTCTGTGACCCAGGCTCGAGATGTAATGGCCGGTAAAACACCCTACTGAGATTCACAGTTCACTGGGTTTACTGCTGTGCTGCTGACATACCAGCGCTCTTCATTTCCTGTGTGGTGTTTAGCAGACTCCCACAAGGGACCAACATCTTACGCCATAGCCATATGAAGATCTGTAGTTTCAATACAGTGGAGGCGGACTGGAAATGTATTTTTAGGTTAATTTCCTGAGATTTTCTGCAACACACTTGTTAAGCACTAGCCAACACTTAATTTTCAGTGGGAGACTAGGTCAGTGACTACATGTGAAGCCCTCATCTGGTGTCTCTGTCCTCATATACAAGTGGCTCCTAATCCTATTAGATTTCATTAAGGACATCACATGTGCCTTCTTAGTTCAAAGCTGTCTGCTGCCAAGTATAGAAAGGCTACTCTCCTGTACGCTCCAATTACAACATTCTCAGGCCAGTGTTAATATTTTAATGCGCTTCAAGTCTCTGTTTGACAGATTAAAGTAATGGCTTTTCATCCATTAACAGACGGTCCTTATTCATAATGACAGACAAGTGAGGCTCCTGCCTTGGGGTACAATAGGGCACAGTGCTTTTTGGTTCTCTGACACTTATTCTCTAATTTTCTATTGTTCTTGTCATTGCTCTTTTTCACGCTCACTCTTTCACGTCCAAGCGAGCGAATGAGAGAGGGAGATGCAGGACTGGGAATGGTAGAATGATGAAAAACGAGTGCTAATACTATCGATGGTGGTATCGAAGTGAAAGTAGAGGGCGGAAACAAGAGGTCAGATTTCAGGCTATTGATCGAGGCTTGAGGAGAGATGCCAGACATGTAGAGGAGTACTCCACAAACAGGCTCGACACTATAAGCTTCCTGGATAGTCTTTGACGGGGCTTTTATTCATGAAAGACAAAGGGAAAGGCTCATTCTGTTGAATAGATGGAAAACACATATTTTCAAATCACAGCTAGCCAACTCACGTTTTGCAACAGCAGCAAATAACACTGTTTATCATAGTGAGAGTTGGGTGCTGTCTGCTGAGGGATGCTACACAATACTGTATATTTTAAAGTATTCCTCAATCAGATATGGACTACTGTGCAATTTACAATTTAGCAGACACTTAATAATTGAATTACAGTGAGTACAGTTACAAGTATTTAAGAGCAAGAACTGTAGGGATTACGCATCTTGCTCAAGGAAGTGTATAGGTAGGTCGGACACATGTCCAGGAGCTGGGAGTCAACTACACCAACTGCTAAGATTGCATATGTACACATAAATACAATCAATCATTCATTGCCAGCAAATTTCCTGATTTCCCATTCCATTTGGTAAATGGAAAATAGTTACTTGTAGGCTGCCATTTAACAGTTAGGCGCTGATTCAACTCAGCATGCTGTTTTGCTTGTAAATTGAAGCTGAAATGAAAAACACCAATGGTCCATACACAATTACATGTCCATCCCATTGTACACCATGGGTACAGAGGCAGGATAGTCTTGTAGTCTCGAAGTTTGACCTAATGCATATATAATGTTTACCTAATTGTAATTGTACTACCGGACATCTAAACAGCACTTAGGTCTGTTTGCAAGACGTCTGTATCGTGGCATTGAGAGACAGGGAAACACATTCGATCGGTTGGATAATCAATGGGTCAGTTTCTTGCGGCTTAGCTCTGGGGACATTTTTACACCTCGGCTACTGCCAGTCACAGTCTTCTATATGTAATGGGATGACTGAAGTGAGTTTAACCGGTAAGATAGTGCATGTGTGTGTTCTGTGTGTGTGTGTGTGTGTGTGTGTGTACGTGCTCGGGAGTGAGATTGATGAAAAAGTCACGCAGAGATCAAAGGCGAGAAAATGAAATGGCATTTGACCTTGTTGGACATTGACGGGCGGCGTGCGAAGTAGTCCAGCACCACTGGGGAGAAGGATGGCACAGAAGTGTGGCCTAGAACAGTATCAGGAGCAAAGGTGCACAGGTGGGGTTGGGGGTGGGGTGTTGTGGGGTCTGGGGACCTGGGTGTTGTGGTGTGGGGGGCTTGTGACCTGGGTGTATGGGTCCAATGGCGTTTAACCCCTCCGTCTCAGAGATTTACGGGCGTGTCTCTTCATGGTAAGTAGGGCGGGGGCTGGGGGTGCGTGAGGAGAACACTCCTAGGTGAGGAAACTCTTTTTCCTCCGGTGGACCTCCCATTGCACTGCGGTATAGCAGCACCAACTATACATTAAGGCTATCGCTTAAGATGACAAGTAATGGGCTTTGTAAATTGGCAAAAGCCTAAAAGAAGCTTCAGAATAAATCGTCCTTCCATAATACAACCCCTCCTCACCCCTGGCCTTAACCTGTGTTAGATATGCAAATATCTAATAAATAATTTGGCTGTTCTCTTTTGCATTTTGCAGTGTTGGCTCTTTGGCTCTCGCCATGTGCAAGGGGCATAACATTCGTAGGAATAGAGTCCCATGCATTTGCCTGCATCAAATGTCACATAAAAAATGCCTGTTGAAAAGCAGTGTGTTGACTGATTGCTATTTATGGAATACAAAGTCACTTTTCTCTTCCATGTAATTTGGCAACATGGGGGAACCGTGTTCCTTAAGACTATAGTGTTCAACAGAAAGGAACATACTTACTACATACAACTAAATATGGGGTGGCATCATTTGGTAAGCTCTAGGCCTTCTAGCCTCCGTGAAGAAAACCACTGCTCTTTGTAGGGACTCAAATGCATAAAACACTTACATTCTATAATGAATACACAAGTGGCAGAGACAAATCAGCGTTTGTTCACGCCTGATTGATGTTGGATGTGTCTATATTTGGGATGGCAGTTACATGTTGAATGTAGCCTATTATCTATTAATACAATATGAACTGGGATAGGTCTAAGCCTACCAATGGAACTGCAAAGATGTTTTGGCGTGTGTACGGCATTAGAAAGATTTAAAGGTCCAATAAGAATATTGCACATTGTTTAAAACACATTTAAGATCACATATATTCTACATACATATATACTGTACATACATATATATACATACACATACATACATATATATATATACATATATATATACGTATGCATATATTTTATTTATTTGTTTAAAACATGGCTTTTTTAACCTTTAAGACGTGCTAGATATTTGGTCAGCTAGTGTTACGGCTGCACAATTGTTGACAAGGGATTTGTAGTGTCAACTATAATGCCATCTAGTATTACTACAGAGGGTCACCTTGCCGTTGTTTCTCGTGTAGCATGTGCGTAGATTGCTTTTCTAAAAGTGAGATTGTGCTTCCTCCAGAGCCCCCCATGGATTAGCAAAGCTGGTGAGATGTCTCTCCCTTCTATCTTTATGACCTCCTCTCACACAAGCCAGAAACAAAGTACGAACGCAAAGATACAAGGACAGCTTAGGCAAGTAATTTTGCCTTTAATTGCTTAAAACTCCCATGAGTCCCATTGCTTAAGCACTCCAAAAAAATGTTGTTGTTTTCTTCCTCGTAATCTTTGATTATATATATGAAGGTCAGCATTTTCCACTAAGCTTCTTACCAGGGAATTTGGATCAGGTGGATTGCTTGTAGAGAAGAAACAAAAACTCTCATACTTGTGTGTGTGTGAATAGTGAACTCCATACTGCAGTTATTCTGCTAGCTGTGTTAAGCCACCTTATACATCATCGTGTTTTGTCCTGCCCGCTCCTAATTTCCCAGCCTGTATCAATAGCGTCATTATTTGGGGTTTTATCGGGCTAATTAAAGCTTCATCTTTCTGGCCGATCTCTCAGAGGACATGGATTAAGCTTCCCTATCTCTGTTCCGGAGCCACGATGGGGTTGGCCATGGTAGCTCTGTGCTGCAGATGCTTGCACAGGTCACAGACCAGTGCCATGTCCTTTGTTATTATCCTACATACAGTAGAAAGCACACATAAGGAAAATGCAGTGCAAAACATCAGTTACAGGAGGACCATTACATAAAAGGCACCCAGTTTTAAATTAAATTGAAGATTGACTGATCTGTCTATTTAGGACCAATCCCAGAGCCTACATTATTCATTTTCATTGCGTTGCTGATATTGTCAATATTATTGTCAACGTGTCTCAAGCAAACCCAGGCCATCTTAACAAGAAGAGAGACATTTGAATCGATAGCCTGGCACACCTCAGCCGTTATTCATTCACAATTAATTCCACATGGCTCAACAGGTGCTACGTCGCTGGCATATACAAGCAGCTGATGTTTTTTTTATTTTTTTTTATCTCTTAATTTGACTCATCGCTCGCCAGTGGAAAATGGCACAGTGTGAATTTCAAATAGCTTGTTGTCCTGGGTCATCTTCAATTATATAGCAGTTCTGGAAGTCAACAGATAAAAGCGTGGGGTCAACACTCATTAAAACGAAAGTTAGTCCATCCAGGTCAAATAAAAGGGAGAATGGTTTGGAAGACACCTGGAGCTGCACGAGATACACTCCAAACCCGTTGCTGATTGCGTAGGAGGTTTCTGCAGCCGTTTTGACTTTAGCTGACGCAGATAGAGAAAGGAGGGGGGATGGGGGAGCCTGTTCTGTTTTTTTTGTTGTAGCTCTATGCCATCCACCTCACAGCTTGGGCTGGCTTATGTGCATTTCCCATAATGCACCCTTGGCTTCTTGATAAAGCACTTATAAGAAATGTGAACCCACTGCTTTGCATTAGATAACTCTTAATTGGGTAAACAGAAGTGACTTTGCAAAGGGAGTTTTATATACTGTGTCATTCAATAGCTGCATGGGCCATAAATAAAGAAATGTTAGATACGTAGACCTATAGTTTTTTTCTTCTTCGTTTTTCTGTGGAGATGAAAATAAAACTGAAATTGTGACTTCATAGCAGTTTTTCAACAGTTTGACAACTACATGTCAGGTTAAAGAGATCCCTATTAGACTCAAATGACTTAGACATATTTTAAATGGTATATTTAAAATATGATAAAAACATATTATGACTCCACAGATTATGACACGTAGTCTGGTGTCATTACATTACAATTTCTGTAGTTCTATATTTGTGTCGCTTACAACCCTTTGTAGGCTAATAACTTGTTGACAATTAGTTCTTACTACAATTTTCTATATATTTTTTTAAAATGCTTCACCAAGAACAGCAAACGACTGTTCATTATTGTGGAACTGGTCTCAGCCTCTTCTGCCCTACGTAATATAAGCAACTCTGTGCTGAATGTCTGATGCATATAGCATTGTAAGCTCGACAGGACTTTCGGAAAGGCTGATAACATTGTCAGTCACACACGTCTGTATATCTGTAATTCCGGTGCGACACTAGTGGGATGATTTATTTACTAATGTATGTTTTTCCTTTTATTTTAAGCAGTAACCACAGCTTACTCATTTAATCGGTTTGCATGACCTGCAAACAGCCAGAGTCATGTCGCTAAGTAGTCCAACCTATTCTTCTGTCTTAAGTATAACGTCCAACTTGGTCATTGAGTCATGTCAATCAAAATACCTCTCGTCAAGTAACCAGCGCTGTGTCCCAAACTTTACATACATACAGACTGGCTCTGTGGGGCTATGGTGGAGTCGGCTCCACCTTGTTTAATTTTAAACTAGCAATCATTACATAATAGTTACTTAAAATAAATAAAAATAATAATAAACTGATATGTTAGAATACAGTATCTAGAAAACCCCTTTACACCTTCACAGTTTCATTTTAGAAGCACAGGCGTCACATTGCTATCAGCTAATTACATCTCATTTCCCTTTAAATGCTCTCTGTGAGCAGCAGGGCTAGCTAAGCAAAGGGGGCATTTCCTCTGCCATACTGGGAGAAAAGCCTTTAAATGCCAGTCACGATTAAAGTCAATATAGCCCCCAGCCACTCTGTGCAATGCCCATCACACCCATGCAAACGATAAACTGCCACCTCAATTATTCTTACTGAGATGAAGGCGAGATGAAGGTGTGTTTTGGTGTTGACTCGCCTATTCTTAGGGACCAGTGTGGCCTGTAATATGGTCAGCGGTAACATGTCTGTGTCTTATGGGTCTATAGAATGAGACAGATGTAATTGAGGGTTTTATCGTTCCATGGTGTAGTGCGAAATGCCTGCTGGTAAACACTCTGTAAGGGAAAGCTGTATTCACACACAATGGTAATTAATATCTTTAGCTTTGCCAATGAGACGTTGTATCCTGTTATTATTGTTCAGAGATGTTGACATTTAATTAAAGTGGGTCTGTGACTTTCTGCCACTAGATGTCTAAATCACCAGCATCTCAGACATGCTTTGTGGGCCACACACACACACCACACACACCAATGTGCATGCATGACCGGCCCGGCTATGAAAACAAACTACAGAGGAGTACAGCACGCGAAGCGGGAGTGTGATGGCATTTTATGCTCAGGATACAAACATTTTAAAATATCTGAAATATCATATATGCCTTCATCTATGAATTACTGCACTTTAAGCGTTATGTGGTTTGCATGCATATACTGTGTCTTTTATAGCTGACATTGCCTGATATGCAATAGCGGTACAATATAGGTTTAAATTAGATGTATAATCCTGTGTAATAATGAGTGACAGTACAAATACTGTATATTAGATAGATTAATATGAAAGAAATGAGGATTATTTAAATTAGGCCTAGTTAGAATATGCTTAATTAACATCTAACAAATATTACAGGAATATGGGGTGGAAATTGGATTTGTTAAATTTTTATAAAGCAAAATATACATACAGTATTTTGCATACAGTATTTCAGTTGTTCTTTGAACAGTGCATGTTGCCCTCTTTCTGAAACCGTACCTTCAGATAATTGGAATGAACAACTACTACAAAAGTGTTTTCATGTCCTCTTTCTCAAAGCGCCAGTTGTTGACTTTATTTTGCTAAGCTCCTTTGCTTTTTGCTCAATAGCCTGTGAATTCATTAAACTGATAATAGCAAGGCAAGTGTTTTAATTCAGATTCTTGGGAGCACATTGTGCAAGAAAATGGAAGAAGATGCTCTCTATTGAACAGGCCGACACTCAATTTTGGTTAGTTACATATCGTCTTAATATTATGTTACTGTCATTTCTATGTTGTTACTTTGACAATTTATATTTCAGACAGAATCTGTCAGAATTTGTTTGAGCAACACACCTGTAATGAACTAGGACAAAATAGGTTTCTAAACTTTTTTGACAAATGAGAAGACATGTAATGTACATACTTGTATGAAAAACTTTCATACAAGTAAAATCTACATACTGTACCCAGTGCTTGGCTGTATTACTAACTGCTCTCGCTAGATTTTACGCGAGACTTCGCTTTATCGGGAGATTGTACACTCACAGCTGTTTACTGACAAGTCCAGAAGAAACTTGCGAGTTCAGCATCAGAACAATTGTATGTAATGGTGGAAAGCATCGATGAGTCTCATCATACAGTATGCCAGATTTCTTTGTTATTACTGACCTTTATAACAATGTCTTGTACATCATCAAACTTTGTCACTAGCACAATGTTGGTTAACTTATTTGCTGAAAATGATCCAGGACTACGAAGTAACACTCCTTAACTAGACTTCACGTCCATGTTGTTCGGAGTAGTGGAAATACAATCTATAAACTGCACATTCTATAGCACGTTTGAATATACTGTATGTCCAGTTGGTTGACTTTATATTTGTTGTTTTCCTTCACAAACCCTGGCCTAGATTTTGTTTATAGTCTCTGGTAAGTAACAAAGGGGCCTGTAGAGGAGTGCTGACTACAAATTTGGGCCTTTGCTTGAAGAGACTTTCTTTAAGAGCCTCCTGGGGTCTCGTTAATTCTGGCCTCTGAATCCTCCTTGCTGAACACACTGGCAAACTGTGCAGGTCAGGCTTATCCCACAGGATGGCACACTCAAATGCATAGTCATCCTCTGAACCTACAATGAAAACACTGACCTTCAAATCAATTATTTCCCACCTATCATACTGTATTTATTGTTAGGACTATAGAGGGAACAGTTTAGCAAGCCCTGCTGAGGACCACAAGAAGCTGCTGACCTGCTCTGGCTGGTGTGGTTAGGAAGAAGCATGTACTGTCAGTGTGTGTGTGTCTGCATCCCAGCATTGGTTCGGTGTCTTAAAGCCTTTTGTCAGAGAGTTGTACATTGGCTCAAAGACTTCCTGCTCTGGGAAGCAGGGGGCAGAGCCTACCACAGAAAGCATCACGCAGAACACATCACTTCTAAGGGCACAATTTTATTTGTGTGTTAGAACTAGGCCTCCTGCCTGTGAAACACTTTCTCACATACTTTTGGGGTGGTGGGGGTATGGGGGAAGCTTTCTCTGGGGGAGCTCAATCTTTCACAATCTAGCTGTACCGGTCAGTTGCTTTCTGCTTAGCCGCCACCCGCCCTCCAAATCAGCTGCAGTTGCTCCTGTAAATACATTTGATTTCTGCCCACCTTCTCTGTGTATAATTCGACCCTGCTTTACAGTATGGCCTGGGGATGGAGGGGGGTGATGTGGTCTAAACCTTCTGTCACAATATTATTGAATTTAATTATATTTTATTAACTGTTTGACTATAATTGAAAAATTCAGCTAAGAAATTGTTTATATATAAAATAAGCATATTTCAAGACTTCCCAAATGATGCTAAAGGTTGTGGCACAGCATCCATCACAAATATTGACTAATTTTCTTAGCTTAATTTTGCAATGTTTCTTTTTAGTCCCACTACATTTTTATAACACAATTAACAAAAGTGCTCTATTTTAAAATGGAGGAAGAAGCAAACAATAATTCGTGTGAGGCAGCTTCTTTTTTTCTTTTTGCCATTTAAACCCTTTTATCCTTGCATACTTAAACTGTTTACTTGCTGAGAAGAAACATCTGTTTGTGCAATGCAGTCAGAACTGCTTTTATCACGCATAATAATCCCCCCTCCCCACCCCACCCAACTGAGTTGTGACACAGGGCAGGCATAGAAGACAACAACATCTAGAGGTGAAGTTCCAGGACAAAGGTGCCAACAGGTTTCATTGCCCCTGCTTTAGATAGGGTAACAGCTGGCCACTGTTGGAATTCTGCACCTTGATGCAACAAGCAGCTTCTTTCCTTGGATTAGGGCTTTGCTGCCCATCTGTCTGGTGTCAGCTTACATTTAAGCCTTGCCATTTGAAAGGCCCGGCTCCAACTAGCAATCCCACCAGGCAGCTTAGAGTCTCAATGACACTGGGGTAACCTTTCTGTTGAAATTCAGCCAGGGACATAATGGTGAGACGAAGATGACCTTATAGGGCAGGGAAAGGTCAGACATGTCCCCACAGATTGATTTCATTTTATGGATTTATGCATCTTACAATATGTGTGTTTGCATGTTCTTTCCTCTCTGGTATTATAGAAGGTAGAAACAATAAGGATGTTTCTGTATTATAAGTCATTTGATAGATATTACATCTGATTATAGGGGTTATATAGCACTGCAGCATTCTATTTGTAATATGCATAACCTGTACTGCACAGGGAAATATACGTTTCATTATTTGCAAATAATGAGAAAATACATTCTGAAATATTTTGTAAATGAAACCTGCACTACTATCAATTATAATATATGGAGTTGGGGGGGGTGGGGGCATCCCTTTGTGGGGTTAGCCCAGAAGCTGATTTAGCAGTTAGAAGAGTCATTGGCACTGAGACATTTTTACCATAGCATCAGCAGCATTTCAGGGATTCTCCCCAAGCTTATACAGATGTTTAACTAGAGTTTGGAGTATGATAAGGCTCGAAAGTAATTTCTGTGACAGGTCAGGTGTAGCTGTAGCTTTATAGCTGCAACATCCGTCTCCTCTCATGTTTGGTTGTAATGTGTAGATCTTGGAGATATAACACCGGCAAGTCCTCAGCACCCAAGCTCTTTAAATATGTCAACAGTGTAGTTTAGATTAAATTAAATTCTGACTTTAATATGTTTGGGTGGATTTTTATTTTGTTTACAATTTGTGGCTGATTGAAAGCTAAATGTAACACTAAATTAAACACTGATTTGATATTGTTAATTTGCTGAAAACAATATTTGAGGTTTTCATGAATAAATGGGCATAGGTAATGTGAGTGGGGAAAAGCAGAACTCCCAGTAACCAATCTAAACGGGAATATCATCAGCGTTCACCACATACAACATAATGCAGCATAGACTCATCTCATACTGATAATTAAATGCAACATGTGGTTTTTGGAGAAAGATTTCCAACAAATAATTGATAATGTAAAAGAACAACCGATAATGCGCCTTGCCTCTTTGTCTCTAGAGAACCGCTCACTTCACAATGAATGCCTCGCTGTGTGACAACAGAGTGATGTTATATAGGTGAATCCATCTCTCCAAACCGTTGATCTAGTCCTTACTGGTCTCGGCCCAGTGAATGTTTACTGAGAGCTGCGGTCTTACTGTATTTCTACTCAAGCACATTTGTTTTGTTGGAGAGATGCAGGCCCTTGCTCATTACAGCTTCAATTAAAACCTTTTTTCAGGAGCCAACTGGAGCACTGATTGTGATAAAGGATTGCATTATGACTACATGCCTGCAAGGGAACGATAACACCAGATCATTAACAACACAAGGAATGTTTTACCATACAATAGATATCATTTTTCATACTGATGGATACCCACCCATGTGCAATAATGTGAAAGCTTGAGCCTGTTCATTTACTCATACTTTACAGTCATTCATTCATAACTTACATAATTCAAATGAACCTTCCTAACCTAATCAGATCCATGATGAAGTAATCAGTAAGTGTATTATTTCAGGGGGATTTTGACCTCACGCGGAGGGGAATGACAGGTCTTATTATGACACTGATGTTTGACTGTGGACAATCCCTGAAGTTTCAGACATGAGGTTTTACCAACAAGGGATTATGACTCTTGATTGGGTTTGGGTGTCATTGGTAATAGAGTTGGACATAATAGTATTTCAGAGAGAGACATTCAATATGCAACAGCCACATGACAGAGGGGGCAAGATATGGAGTCAGGGCCCCCCGAGATAAGACTGTGCCTTCTTGTTAGACGCCCCAACATGCCTCCCAGAAAGCTTCACGCCACTCAATCTCCACGGACCTCTCGCTGCACTGAGTGGCGGCTTGATCAATGTGGGTTAGAAATAAGAAGGGCCAATGATGAAGGGAGGTCGGGTGCGCCATGGAGCACAGCGGGCTTCGATGCTTTAATCTGATCTCATCTGATCAGCTGGGCTTGATTCGAGATGGTATTTCACTCGATTACTGATGTTATCGTCAAATCCTCGCTCTGAACTTTGACCCCAGCAGGAATTGAATGACACTGAGTGAAAAAAACAAAAATACCCAGGAAACGACGTTTTCTGAGGAATCTGATATCCATCTGTCTGCCTCAAAAAGTTATCAGCAGCGACTGTGATGGCAGAAACGTGTCACCCCGTAATTAACTGTCAACCATAACAATATTGATTTTTTCCCCTAGTCACAGTCCGTCACATGTAATATAGGCTATTAAATCCACTGAAGCACACAAGTGTGTATTATCCTTTTCTAGTATTATGTGCAGCGAGAAAGATTGACCATCTGGGTAGTTAGGAATTGACTTTAGATTAATATTTATGATGAGAGGGTGGACTGCTTACCACTGGGAAAATTCAGTCTACATTGACAAAAAAAAACATCATAAATGGTCAGGAACCGCCTGGGGACTTATTTTGGCTGCACAGAAATTTTGTGTTCTGGACATTGTTGTTGGAGAGGGTTCATAATAATACAATCTTGTTGATAAAATGCATTTTGACTGGCCAATTATGTATTTTTAATGTTAAAAATAATAATACATTTTATTTTGGATGCCTTTCTTAACACTCAAGGGCATCTCACATTGCAAATACATAGATATAATACAGTTGGCTGAAATATACATACTATAGTAATAAATATTTGATCTGAAAAATATATACAAACAAAATAAAAGAAACCAATCAGGTGAGAGTGGAACAAAGGGTCAAACATCATAGGCAATCTTGAAGAGGTGGGTTTTGAGAATCTTAGCAAACGAGGTGACCGTGGTGGCATGTCGAATGTGCGTTGCGTTCCAGAGCCTGGGAGCAGAGCAGCTCGGCCCGAGCTCCCATGGTGGAGAGGAGGAATGGGGCGGGGGGGGGGGTGTGTGAAGAGAAGTGCTGTAGAGGAGGAGCGGAGAGATCGTGAGGGAGTATATGCAAGGAGAAGGTCAGAGAGGTAGGATACAGCCAGATTGTGAAGGGCCTTGTATGTAAGGAGGAGTCTTAAAGTTTATACGGAATTTTAAAGGAAGCCAATGAAGTTGAATCTGAATTGGAGTGATGCCACATGTTGAGATAAGTTAAGTCCTTTAAGAGCCAATTAGAGGGTTAACTTATAACAAATGGGTAGTAGTGTAGAGTGATGTCAAACATACTGAAGTCAAACAGGTTGTGTAACAGTTCTTTGAGCAACTTAGCCCATTATTTGTACTTTACAGTGTGACCTCTAAGACCCCTACTGTAATACTCTGGAAATGGCAGAATTAATTATACTCCCATTCAATACAATCCAACTATATAGTGGAGAATTGTGATGTCATCATGGACATTCTGTAATGATTGGCTGTGTATAAAACCATTTTTAATTATGTTGTTGAGGTGAAAGGGCACAAGACAGATGGAATCAGACTTAAATATGGTTTGTTTTTATGCCCTTAAAGCCTGCATCCATCCCTCTGTATCCAATCCCCTGGTGCAGTGCAGTCTATATTTTATGGTAAAAGATTGCTTGAGCTGAGTGTCAGGCACCACACATAGATCACACTCGCCACCATCCATCTTTGATTGGGTCCCTCTGCCCCGCCCCCATCGGTTTTTCTGTTTTTCTTTTTCTTTTCGGTTTTGTTATTTTTCCTTTTTTTTCACAGCACATTCAAGCTCGAAATTGTAGATGAGAGGAGAGAAAATACAGACTTTATGGTGGTGGTATGCACCACAGATGTGCTCATCAGATGCCTCTGACACCGCATGGATTGGATTACCTTTTTGAAAAATGTGGTTAATCCTGCAGGCATCTGGCCTGCATGTGGAATAATTTCATATTTTGGTGATGACATCGACATCGATCACTGGTGACGTGGCAATGTTCTGGATTTACCGTGTGCTGAATCCACAGCAGGTGCAGCACACATTAGAGTTAATTAGAGAGAATTACATTTCCGTTAATCAAATCATATTTATATTCAGAAGAATTAGTTTTTCCTCATATTTAACACATGAGGTCCAAAATATGACCTCTGTAGTAGTTTGTGGGGCTACAAGTGCCTAGTTCTTAATTTTTCATGAACCAACAGCTTGTGAAAATGCATTTGAAGGTCTTGGAGGGAGGGGGAGAGGGAGAGGGAGAGGGGGAGAGAGAATGGGAGAGAGAGAGAGAGAGAGAGAGAGAGAGAGAAATGACATGGAATTTAGATTTGTCTGTGCTCTCCATTATGAAAGCACATACCTTATTCTCTGTAATCTACCACCTCAATTCATCTGTCTTTTATGACTATCGTAGGGCTCACAACTGCTATCTACAATTGTGCAACGTGAGGATGAGCTTGCCAATCTGCAAAAAATAGCAGTGTAATAATATAAAATGGCATTTTTTTTATATTTATTAAGAATACAAATGTTAAGTGCAACACTATAAGAAACCTAAGTATCACCTGTATAATTTGTTTCCCCTGAATATGTTTGTAGCATGTTTAAATTGGTAATGTGCTAGGGGCAGATTTCAGAGGAATAAATGCTAGAAAATAAAACAATTTCCAGAGAAATGTATGACGTAACCATGTGTAAAATGTCTCACCATATATTTCCTCTTCTTCCTCACCTCTGCAGGTAACCAATAACATGGCGCCCGGGGAAGCGACTGGGCACAACTACCTGGTAGCATGTTGGCAGCCCATTCTTATCCTGATGCTGGGCACCGTGCTATCGGGCTCCACCACAGGCTGCCCGTCACGCTGCGAATGCAGCGTCCAAGAGCGTGCCGTGACATGCCACCGCAAGAAACTAATGACCGTCCCCGAGGGAATTCCCTCAGAAACACGGCTGCTGGACCTCAGCAAGAATCGCATCAGAACCATCAACCCAGACGAGTTCGCCACCTTTCCCAACCTTGAGCAACTGGAGCTCAACGAGAACACCATCTCCACCATTGAACCCGGAGCTTTCAACAACCTCTATGGCTTGCGGACATTGGGGTTGCGTAGCAACAAGCTGAAGCTGATCCAACTGGGCGTCTTCACAGGCCTAAGTAACCTCACACAGTTGGACATAAGTGAGAACAAGATTGTAATACTGTTGGACTACATGTTCCAGGATCTATACAACCTGCGGTCCTTGGAGGTTGGTGATAATGACCTAGTTTTCATTTCTCATCGGGCTTTTCATGGACTGAGTAGCCTGGAGCACCTGAGTTTAGAGAAGTGCAACCTTTCATCTGTACCCACAGAAGCTTTCACTCACCTCCACAGTCTGATCACCCTCAGGCTCCGCCACCTCAATATCAACATCATACGGGATTACTCTTTCAAAAGGCTCTACAGGCTTAAAATTCTGGAGATAGCCAATTGGCCATATTTGGATACGATGACTCCAAATTGCCTCTATGGACTGAACCTCACCTCCCTGACCATTGCTAATGCTAACCTGACAACAATTCCTTATGTAGCCCTCCGACACTTGGTGTACTTACGCTTTCTTAACTTGTCGTATAACCCAATCCATACGATTGAAGGAAATAAGCTCCACGATCTTCTCCGACTTCAGGAGTTTCACCTGGTTGGAGGTAGGCTTGCAATGATTGAGCCCTACTCCTTCCGTGGCCTAAACTACCTGAAGGTTCTAAATATATCTGGGAACTCTCTCAGTACCCTGGAGGAGTCGGCGTTCCATTCGGTGGGCAACCTGGAGACCCTGGCACTATATGATAATCCCCTGGCCTGCGACTGCCGACTCTTGTGGGTCTTCCGAAGACGCTGGAGGCTGAACTTTAACAGGCAGCAGCCCACTTGTGCGTCACCCGAGTTTGTCCAAGGTAAAGAGTTCAAAGACTTCCCGGATGTCCTGCAGCCCAACTACTTCACGTGTCGCAAGTCGAGAATCAGAGAGCGCAAGCCTCAACAGAAGTTTGTTGACGAGGGAGCGATTGTTCACTTCACTTGCCAAGCCGACGGGGACCCCGCACCGGTAATAATGTGGCTTTCCCCGCAGAAGAAGTTTATCACCACCAAGACGATCGGGAGGATCTCTGTGTTGCCGGACGGCACTCTTGAGGTACGCTATGCCCAAATTCAGGACAATGGTACATATGTGTGCATAGCGAGCAATGCAGGTGGAAATGACACCTCCCTTGCCCACCTACACATCCACAGCTATTCCCCTGATTGGCCTCACCAGCCCAACAAGACCCATGCATTTATGTTCAACCAGCCCATAGAAAATGGTGCTAATGGTACACGAGCCAACCTCCCTTTCCCCTTTGATATAAAGACTTTGATCATCGCTACCACCATGGGCTTTATCTCGTTCCTAGGCGTTGTCCTGTTTTGCCTGGTGCTGCTCTTCCTCTGGAGCAGAGGCAAAGGCAATACCAAACACAACATCGAGATAGAGTATGTGCCACGGAAGTCGGACGCTGGCATGAGCAGCGGTACGGCAGACGCTCCTCGTAAATTTAACATGAAAATGATATGAAGGGAAGGGTGGAACTGATTGGGGTTGAACAGAAAAATAAGTCAAGTGGAAAACATAGACATGATGTTTCCCTCCTTACAAAGCTGTGGACCCTGCTCTGTTACATTATGTTTTTCCCCCCTGACTGAAACAATGGAGAGAAAGAACATGGCTTTCTGGAGTAAGGGAAGATATAGTCTCATCAGATGTTACACGGTATTAGAAGGTTTTGTGTGGCCGGCGAGAGCATTGTTTGAAGGTCAATTTTGTCAAAGGCAGTTCATATTCCTGTGAATTTATGCACAGACAAAAATATATATAGAGGACGAGAAACACTAACAGACAAAATAAAAATGGCAGATCATATTTTTACCATTTGTTTCTTTTTCTGTATTTTTATTTTCTTATTTTGTTTTTATATTTTCCAAAAATAAGCAACATTTGTATTAAAAAAATATTATAAGAAAGAGATTTGTATAGGTTGGTGAGCACATTACTTGATATTTGTGATACCTTTGTAGGAGATGAAATAAATGTATGTACATGTAAATCATTAAACAACACATCAGTAAGTCATTTTTCTTTCCTGCTGTGTCTATTCTGAGCATCAGGCACATTCTAGATGTCCTGTTTCTGTCACGTTACTTGATGAATTATGTGATAAAAATGTATATCTTAATGATTAGTGGATTATCAAGATAGTATGATCAATATTATCATCGAAAACTTAAAACCTAGATTCAGTGTCACAGTAACAATGTATAGCCTGGCAACGCAATTGCAGATTGGTTAAAGGCTGCTCCACAATTAGTTTCAAAATGAAAGCAAGGTCTACACCCATTGTGCTGTAACGACTGCAAACAATCTCCATTGGAATGTGTCCAGACTCTATTGTGAATGTGGCATCTCGTTACACCAGGCTAAACAAATGTTCAGTATAGCATTATTCTGACTAACTTACATTTGGCACAATGTAAGTTGACTGAGTAATACAAACACTGAGTAATACACACACAACCAGACAATTTGTAAAATTATAAATGTATAATTATATAAATATAATTTTATAAATTGGCCATCACTAGGTATGTCAATATGTGAGATTATTTGAAAATGTGTACAGTACTATCAGTCAATCTTATCTAAAATCATGTGGTATAAAAGAGGGATCAAATTAAGCTTCTTCACTGATTTACCATGTTCTTCAATGTGGCTCTTCAATGAATCAATTTATACATGGCCAAAGTTTAAAGTTAGTATACAGTAATACATCTATTATTTTTAATACATTACCATACTGTAACATACATCTCCAGTTTGTCTAGAAAAGGGTAATGTCATGATTCATATTTCAAGTAGATATAGGTATTTTCAAATTCTTATTATTCTTGGCCTTTTCAGTTGCATTACATTGGTATATGATTGTGTGCTTAACATGAAGATGGGAACTAAAAGACTGTAGACTTTGGACAATATGTGCTCCTCAACCTGTAGAACATTTCTTTCACTGGTGCTCATTTTTCTGTGAAATTATTTTCTGGAAATAAATGATTTATTCATCCAATTTCTCTCCCTATTGCAAAAAGTCATCTTACTCTCTCAAGTCCATGGAAATTTTACATTTCAAGATGAGCTACATGTTTGACATCTGAAAATGTGTGATGTAGCCGGAAATAAAGAATGTCCCTAATAGTCCTAAATGGTTTTGTGTATAAAATAGGAGGTCACGCTCTTATTTTGTCAGGCACACACTGGACAGCTGCGCTTTGCGACTGTGTGCGGGAAGTTATTTATGATAGTTGACATTACAAACAACGACCCAGTAATGGGCTCAAAGTATGGACTGGATATGCAGATGTTTGAAGTGATACAGATGGTTTCACCCATGGAGCAATCTGAAGCAGCTTTGGCGTAATCTGTTTTGCATTATAAAAAAAAAAAAAACTGAATATGGCTTATGGTTTTCCCTCTTGCTGATTACGAATGCTCTCTTTGTTCAAAGTGTGGCTACTGTACCTAGCCAGTTTTTGGTCCCAAATTATACCAGGCTTTTGTTTCATCTTCTTCTTTCGTTTTTTTATTTTATTTTTTTGAACCTGGGCTGTGTACACAATGTAGTCCAAGCCAACTTTTTACAAAGAATATTAAAAAAGAAATCTATGGAAAATACTTTCAATTTGTTCTGTGCAATAAAGGTATTATGCAGATTTTTTTTTAATAACACAATTTTTTTGATGTTGAATTGTTGAAAATATGGTATGTTGTATTAAACAATCTATGGAGTTTTTTAAGATATGCTAGTCTTATCGTGATTAAAAAAAATACAGTATACAGTATATGTGGTCAAAGTCAACTTACAGGAAAATACCAGACATGTCACATTTTCCCCTCAATCATACGATCAACAAAATTACATGATTGTTATTTAATGAGCTCAATCGTTTCAGTTTATTAACCTATACAATTTAACAGGTCAATAGACATTTCCCGAAAATCAATCCCAAAATCTATTTCAAAGCAACTAATGTGTTTTTGAGATCCAACTAGGAAATGGAAAACCCCTGTCCAAATTATTCAACAGATATTTGAGAGAGAAAAAAGCTAAAGGGAATACATTAAATATTCTAATTGAATGGATTGAAAAATTATTTAAATTAGGTAATTTAAGGTCTTGTTCATATGTATTGGTGCTAATTACCTGCTTTCATCCTAAAACAATTAATCACCATTAGTAAAGATTCACTAGCAAAATAATATAAACGGAATATTACCAGTATTAATTTTAATTGCAAATGTAGAATCTTAATGGGCCACATTTTAAGTAATCGGTTATTACATAACAGAAAAACTTAAAAGAAATGTATCAGTCTTAGTAAAACGTACGCGCATAAGGTTCTTTGAAGGTTATGGAAATGGCCAGGGATAGGCTAGCCTAGTTCCATAAAACATGCCACTGCTCTGCATTAAGTTTGTCTCTCTATATCCATTCCATTTATTCCACATATTTGACGCCTTGGTTTGGAATCCATGGGGAATTTACTTCTCTCCTCAAGCAGTATCAAAGTATACTCATTTATCTTCTGCCTTGGAAACAGACAGGCAGAACAGAGGAGGGAAGAAACACTATTCTTGAAGCCTCAGAACCCCAGGGAGCAATGACGAAGCCATTGTTATTCCTCACATATTGGGTATGTGCTTGATTTTTAGGTCAGTAACAGACGTGCTATGAGTCTGCCCTCCTCGACTGAGCATGAAACCATGAAACTAAAGACACACCTCTGGGTGTTCCTGGCACTCATCCAGCTCCAAGCTGAGTGAGGATTTGTGTTGCCTCCACACGATAGGAACATCAGATGCCAAAAAATGGCTATGGTTGTTAACTCTTCATATCAAAGCATGGGTCTATGAAGTTGCATTGCCTATATGGCACACTATTGTCTTCACCCATCTATTGTCTAAACAATAATAAGCAATATGTGCGTGTGTGAAATAGATTATTAATTGTGTTTTTTATGGCGTAATGCCAAGCACCATATTTTGATTAAACACACAAAGGCATAAATGGTAAAACAGAAAATTGTGTCCTATTGCACATTATTTCTATTAACTTTAAATAAGACAATATATATAAAAAAACCCTTTGGTATAATTTATATTTTTGCCAAATCCTTCATTACATGTAGTACTGATTATTAAAATCAATATCACTATAGGTCACTAATTCTTATTATTATCTAAAAATGAAAACAATGGACTGCATGTATGTACTTCTGGCCAGCTGTTACATACTGCCAGGGTTGGGAAGTAGCTGATTACATTAGTTACTAGTGGAATCAGATTACAGGTATTTTTTTTTTTATAATATGATTACTTCTAGGACTACATCCAAATATAAAAGGAAGATTGCAGATGAAAATGCATAAAATAATTGGATGTTCTGTAATTAACCTTTCACTAGCGTCAATCAACTGAAATAATGTTCTACCGTAATCTGATCCCTTGTGCAACTTTAACGGTCACAAAAATAGAAATATTTGGTGTGCAAATGCAGTAAATTGCTTTGGATGGCATTTTAAAGAACAATGTTTATGCGTGAAGTAATCTAAAAGTAATGGAAAGTAATAATATTATTTTACTAAATGTAGGTCCAAATCCAAATCCAAATCCAAAAATTGTGTTACTGATTATAATTTTTGTCTGGTAACTAGTAACGGATTACATTTAAAAAGTAACATACCCACCCCTGCTATTGCTTTTGACCCTCTGCGAGGGAAATAGCTAGCTGCTCTCATTCTGTTCTGTTACTTTATTTCTAAGTTGTTATTGAAACAGTATTAGTACAGTGTTAGCATTAGTGGTATGAGTACAAACTATAGACTATACACTATAAAGTGCCTCTTTTTTAAATATAAAATATGGCGGTTCTAGCTCTATTCTAATTGAACTTGTGTTTTGACACTGTGCCTTTACAGTAAATATCAAGACCACATGCTGACGTTAATGAATTAACCCTTAGTTCAAGGTGTGGTCTTGACCATTGACTGTATTCATCCACCACAGACCATTTATTTTTCAGTTAGGAAAATAACGCTCAAGAGGGAAAGTTTTCGTAATGGAGATGGTCAACCAACTCAGATATCAGAAGTCAAGGAGATGAACTCAGGTTCTTCCAAGAGGGCTGTTAATAGAAAAGCAGATTTTTCAGGTTAAGCAACTCCCCAATGTGCTCTGTACCACCTGACAATATCCAAGTCCAAATCTGTGTTTGTTTTTTTTAATCTGCTGGGCTGCCAATCAGTAGCCTCTCCAAAGTCACCCCACACCTGCTTGTTCTTTTGTAGCCTGCCAACACCTCTCTGCCAACACCACAACCCTCACTGATAACCACACCTGGAAGCCACCCTTCATTACTGACGTCCACTTCTATAGCAGACAGACATTGGCTTCTGGTAAATGCATCCAGAGGTTTTTGAAAACGTTTCACTATGACTTCACATGCCCATCTTCCCCTGGAACAGAAGAGAGAGGCTCATTTTGAGGTGAGAAATGTTTTCAAAAGAATTGCTGGTTGTTCCTGATACAATTTCTCACAAGACGTTCCCACCAACCCCTCACATATATAAGATTACAAGGTATTTCTAACTCTTTTTTAGTAATGCTCTCCAGGCCTTCATTATATGTTAGAATCCAAAATGACCTAGCTCTGATAAACCAATAGGCTTATCATCAACTTTATAATTCCAATATAAGTATAGTTGTAATATAGTATAGATCATATGGGTCTGATTTTATAGAACTACAGGAGGTCTGTGACTATTTGAGGATAACCTGGTGATCTGGAAAGTTGACCCCAAGCCGGAAGTCAACATTTTCCACTAAATTGTAGCCATCTAATATCAGGTGTGCACCCACAACTAAAGTCAGGCTGACAATAAGGTGACACTCACAAAGACAGAAAAATAGTTTCATTGCTGGCTAGTGTTATGACCATCCAATGATAAACCTTTCACCTTTCTGTAGGCCTATATTCCTTGGAGAAATGTTATAAGTATTGCCATGAAAGAAATCTCTTTATGGTTGGCCAACAGCCGACCTTTCCGAGAAATTTCAAGTTCAAAGAAAGTACAAATCCAGTGAGCCCATATTAGTTTTTACAGATAGTGTAGCATCTAAGAACTTCTGGGAGCTACATTTACCTGTACAGAGTTGAGCATACGTGCTTGCTTTGTAGCTCTGGCAAAAGCCCAAGGCTAAGGCCTTTCAGCTCACCAATGTACCAACTTTTTGAAGCAAACAAAGCTGGACTGTGCATTCACAAGCAAATTATCTCTATCTCTCTTTTGCATGAAGCAGTGACTGGCATGACGATGCTACACCCATGTAGCCACAACTATTTATGAGGTTGGTAAAGTAGGTAGAGATTATACGATCAAGGTTCCACATATTGAAGAGACTGTATGTGCCAACATTTGTTTCTAGAGACACACATGGCAAAGTTGTTAAAGTTAGTTTTGTTTTTACTTTTTCCCTGCACAGAATTCAAAACGGGTTAAAAATGCATTGACATCACATTATATGTTTAATGCTTTGATTTCTTCTAAAGCCACAGTTACAGTCATCATATTTGAAAGACACAAAATATATATGACTTAATTAAAATATGATTTTTGGTGTTCTGTTCAGGTCCACACACACACACACGCACAAACAAATTAATCACATCAAATGTACTTTGGACATGCATGTGTCACAGGGAGAAAGTTCTATCATGGACACCAGCAATCACAGTTGAGGATGATTCCACTGTTAAAATGTATTCCAGGGAAATGGTAAAGTTACATTCATAAAATAAGCAGTATAAAAGGCAGTTGCTTTTACTGGCAATAGGTATTCAGTCAGCTCTTTTCTGGATCCGGGGTTCTCGGGTACCTGTCTCGTCCGGTCCCTCACTCCTCCCGATGATTCCAGACACTTCATCCAAAACAAGCTCCTTGCTCCTTCCCACACTCTCCCTTTTCAACTGTCCACCAGCCACTGACCGCGCCTCATCCCTCAATCAGGAAATGAGGTGTGTTGCTCAAAGAGTCTCAGCTGCCAGTCATTACTCATTAGTTCAGGATCCTTAGTCCAAAATACATAAAACCAATAAAACAACTATACAATAATGTAAGATTATAAAACATGCAATCTTGAAACCCCAAAAAAACACACACACACACAAATAAAACCACACAATAAGGATCCTACTTCTGACACGTGTGATTCATCTTTAGGACACTGATGTGTATGGGGATATAACGTTGTTTATTACAACAGTAACACATAGTGGTGGTTCATTGTTTTTACTCTTGGCATCCTGCAGACATTCACACCTAGCTATAGTTGCATTACTGTTTTAATTCACAGATTGACACCATCGTTGGTGAGTTGAAAACTGGAGTAGCGATTTCTATGTTTTACCGATACTCTCCGAAAAACATAATGTGTGTAGGTATTTTTGCTCGGGTAATGTGTGATAGTTCTTGCTACAGCATGGACAACACAATTTACTTATTTATTGAACAACCACATTAAAGAGTCATGAGCTCTGAAATGTAAAAAAAAATGACAAAAGCTTGCAGCTGTCTCCCATTAAACCCTTGATAGACTAGAACCCCTACACACACACGCACACACACACACACACATACATTATTTCAAGGGGCAATTTGTTTGCAGGTGAGTGGAATACCAAGGTGACTGGGGTAGTTATTATTCCTGTAAGGAAGTATTAAATAGGTAAAGGGGGCAAAGGAGGTAAGGATTCATTGCATGCCTTAGCCCTGCCTCCCGTTGATTGGTGTAAGGCCTAAATATGCCAGGGTGGAATAATTGAGTGCTCGGTTGTTGTTTCACCTTGGAGTGGATTAGCACTCTACAGTAGAAATGATTTGGCTTCCGCGTGCATTTCAAGGACAACATCTTACTGGAATTCAACCGGACAGATGAGGCAGAGGTGCCAATGCGGGGCAAGATGATGCCTCCCAATGAGAAAGGACTGGCATGGCATCACCTATTTGTCAACATGGCTGCAGGTGAGCAAGTGTTCTACCTTTCATTATCTTAGCCATCTGCCTTCTGATTAGATTTTCTGTCCTTGTAGAGAGCTCACGTCAAGCACATCTTATAGTTCAGCAGACCTTATACAGAATATACAGTACCAAGGCACAACATATGTGACTGCATGTGTGTGTGCGTGTGTGTGTGCGCGCACGCGCGTGTGTGTGTAAAGTAGAGGCATGACAATATGCAGGTCTATTTATCATTTATTTTTTTACAATATATTATTTGTTTTACTGTTTTATGATTTCAATGGGTTTGCTGAAATCTCTCAACTGATACCCAACTTTAATGTCTGTCGCCGATTGTATAATGGTCTTGGACTAGGCAGATACAGTATGCAGTGGTGTAAGTACTGTAGAAATATTTAGCAACTGTATTAAATTTGGTGTTAGTATTTATACACTTTAACTTTAGTACTGCAACTTCTGAATCTATCTCAATGACTTTTAGTGAACCATTTTATATAAAAATATTTAATACACAATTGTCCTGATGGTTGTGTTGTTGTGGCCTGGGGTTCTGAACCTGTACTAAAGAATATTGTGACATTTATCAATATATTACTTTAGCATTTAAATTGATACTGCAACAAAACCCACCAATAGCATGTTGTTCACATCACGGAATATTTAGCAATGTAGTTTTGAATCTCCAAAAAGTATTTTCAGCAGTTACAGCAAGCTGAAAACCAACATGAATAAAACAGAGTTTTGGTTTAGTGTGGAGAGTTTCCTGGAGTAAAGCTTGCATTTCCCATGAGCCATGTTGCCTTGTGTTGCAACGAGCTACAGTGCAGTACCATGACTGTGGTGCATGTTTGTATTGAGGAGAATATTGTAATAATGATGCAACTGTAACTGTAAATCAATGAGGTGGCAAGTATTAGGGCCACTAGGTTCAACATTTTTTACAAGATGGGGTGCGTGGGGTGGACGGTAATATTTTAAGATTATGTTTACAAAATAAATTTATATAAAAATAACTTGGCTATTCTGAGATTTTATAGTGTTACATTTGCAACAAAAAACACACATTTATTAGAAAATACTTTGATATTACTATAAAGTCACAAATGTATGAAAATAATCTCAGAAAACATTGTGATTTTTTGGTCAAGGACCCACATCGCTTCTCCATGCTTGCAATGAATGACATAATCATGTCACTTTTCAATCAGATATTATGGAAATATTCATGGTTTTCGCCAACATTATCACATTATCATAGCCTGGACTTTGCAAAGACATTGCCAGCACCTACATCTCTCAAGGTCCACACCTTGAGGATGGAGTTGATCTGTCGTAGCCTATTTTGTCCTGCTGCACCACAAATCCCATTTGAATTGCTCCTATACTGTTTGTAACCATCTACTGTAAACCCTTGCTATTGCATATGTCCATTGCATTGCATTGCCCAATGTACAACAATATCTCTTCCAGAAGTCCAGATGCTTAGAGAGCCAAAAAAAAAAAAAAAGTCAAATATTTCTGTCTGTCAACGTTGTCACCTATTGTCTACTTTTTCTGTCTTGGAGACACGTCACACAAACCTGGACATGAAAATCAGAACTTCAGAAGTGCAACTACATCCATGCACTAATAGCACGCTGCAGCAACACACACTCTCTAAATAGTTGATAAAGAATGCACCGAAGTATTAAGATGTTAGCTGTTATTCCAGCTATGAAGAGTTCCCAAAACACAGCTGCGCCTAATCAAATGCATGTTTTCAGAAACTAAGTACACATCCACCCATCAACATCATGATCAGATGGTTGAAGAAATGTAATAAGCGTGATAGTCATACTTCCTACAATGGATGTTTTATCAATTATTCTTGATTCTGGAACAATTTACTCATTAATTATCGACTGCTCTCAAAGTGATCATTTTAAGTCACTTATATCAAATTAGACACGCCATAATGACTGTGCATTCTGTTGCTACACCGAAGTACTCTACTTGCCACTCGTGAAATTAAGCAGTTGTAGCCGAAGGAAGCGACACACTCAAAAGTTCAGATGCACGAGTTTATTCAATAACGTTTCCACAGCAACACAGTTGCCCATTTCCTAAAGGAGTAATAGCTGCATTATATCTTATCTTACAGCAGACCTATGACAGTATAGCATAATGATCCTCATTGATACCACATAAGACAAGGTAAGAATATAAGATAAGATAGACTAAGCACCATGTGCTGCAACCTTGTATGAAAAGTGCTATATACATAAAATAAACAAACTAATACAAAGCAATATGGTTGCAAAATGACCAACGTTATAGAGACTTTCCTGAGCAGACCACTTTGGCCCTTCTTGTACAGGACATCTGTATTGTTGGAGCGGTTTATTTGGTTGTTGAGGTGAACAGCCAGGTATTTGAATGTCTCCACCCTGCCCAAACCCTGGATGTGCACCGTTGTAGTCCGGGGTGGTCCACCACCATCTTCTTTGTCCTGCTGGCATTGATGTGAAGGGGGTTTAACTCACACCAGTCCATCAGCGATGAAGCTTCCTGTATTCCTGGTCATTCCCTTCTGATACACATCCAACAATGGCAGTGCCATGTTGTCGCCATACACGATGACAGCAGGGGAGGATGTTGTTCTCTGACTGAACCAACCCCCACCTCTGGGATCAGCAATGGCAGCGATGCATCACTTTGCTGTACAGACATTACAAGCCCTAAGCTGGTTTGGCTCTCACAACAACAGTCTCACTATAGGAAACCCACAGAAGAAGCTTCTCTCATTCGGCAAGACAAAATTGCTTGGCTTTGCTCAGCCTTCAATTATTTAAAAGTAGTCAGGCAGGGGAAGGCGAGGGTGAGAAAATCCTGTTTCCCTCCAAATTACACCATAGAGGAGAGCTCTTGAGATGGTTCAGTCACCTCTCAGAAAATGTATCAAGTCATACAATATCATGAGTGGGGGATAAGTTGCTTTCAGCATTTCCAAATTATTACAAATAATTCAAGTGTAATTGCACCCTTTATTGTGTTTTTGTTGTTGTTGTTGCTGTAAACAAAGTAATAGTATTTATCTGTGATGAGACACATCAGTGCTGGTGTTATTGACACAATTCCAGTTTTTATAAAAATCAGCATCTTATGGGCTGAACACATAACTACACATATACAGTACAGTGTGTTACAAATCACCCCAGGACCTGGCTGGTTTTCAACGGTACACTTAGTACGCTCATACGCCATCAAATTCAAATGTTAACGTTAATGGGGGTCCCCCTCTCAGCCCCTTCCCTCCCCTCACTCAGCTCCTAGATCAGGCCATGGGCAAAGTCAAACCCGGGGGCCAGATGTGACCCTTTGAGACATTCTACCCGGCCCGCCTGTTACATCAAACTTTATTTTTTTTATAATACAACATAAAATTACTTGATGAGCTCTGCAGAATGTTACTTTATTTACTGCTGCGTAAACAATTACATGGTTAAAGTGAACTGTTACGTTTGATTATGAAAATGGTATTGCATTGGAATAGCTTATATGTAAGTTAACTTAGTTAGCTATTTTGTGTTTTATTTTCAAATGTTTTAGCATGTTGGTTAAAAACGTAATGCCCCCCGTGAATTTGTGACATTTTCAATGTGGTCCCCAAGTGAAAATAATTGCCCATCCTTGTCCTAGATGCATGCACAAGTTGTAGTGGGTGATCAGGCTCAGATCTGGGGCGCAGTTATGGGGCTGACTCCCTCCGATTTCACTGAATCTAACATACGGTAACATCCACTCTAGTTTAGAATGAACATACACAATGAACATGATATCATAGGGAGGGATGGAGAATGAAGGAATGAGCAGAATGTGTGTTTTTGTGTGGTCGTATACAGCAGACAACTGTATAATAGATTTACAGTACATACAGCACAATTAATGTCTCAGGATAAAGGTTCACAATGTTGTTGCTCTTGTATAAAACAACAATATTAGACTTTTAGTCTTGGTTTGAACTAAAACAAATAGGTCAACTTTGTTTCATATACTGGCTACATCAAGCTACCAAATGTTTTATTGTACATAGCAATTTACAGAGGATTCATATTTATAACGATGGGCAATACTAGAATACTGTAGTCATCATACACTTTTGGTGCCTCTTCCATCACTTCAGCATTTATTTATTGGGTTGGTCTTGCATCATCTTATGTGGAGAGTTCTGGGACGTGAAGATATGCATGTGTAGGCTTTTTATTTTTTTATTTTGCTCAGGGTAGGTGTGAGCGCAAGCTTGTTCCTGTATTCTGCACGGTTCTTCTTCCTTGTTTTCAGTTTTTCCAATTCACATTTGTGAATTGAGAACAAGTATTTTACTGTTTGCTAGTTCCAGAGTAGACTCACTTTCAGTATATCGAGTACATTGAAAGTACAATGCACAATACACAATAAGCAGTGTCAGGGCTACACAGAGAAAAGTAGATTGATTTTTGTAGTCCAGGCTCACTACCTTAATGTATACAAAACAAACCCAATTGAAGCTGTAGGTTTCCACAGGAATACAAAGGGAAGGTGACAGTTTGCTGTAGGGATAGCTAATACAGTTGAGTAAAACCATTGTCTCCTAGCAGCCTACTGTATGCTGAGCATAATATGACATTAAGTAAAAACAAATGCGGTAGCTGTTAATTCAAATTGTTTTACACATACAATTTGAATCCAACAAATAGCAGATGCACAAATGAAATGCAAAACATATTGCTGAGGTTATTCACTGCAAAAAGTGACAGTTTCCATGTTAACAGTTCAATCTAATCTAAATTTCAGTTCAACCTATGAGAACCTGTTCTTTCCTACGGCCAGATCTCAAATGAACGAATGAGGAATGGACATTACTTTATACCTGATATGCCATGTCTGGTTTTGCTATTACATATAAACTTCCTCAATGAGACAGTTCATAGGAAACTATTGGGAAATAGTAATGTTGCGTTCTACCATCTATTATGCTTGTCAACCAATTACAATTATGTGACGGTAATGTACAATAAGTGGAAGTATACTGCAGATGTCTGTTTAATTATTATTTATAATAAATCCGATATAATACAATATAAATATTTATATTGTATTGGAAGGCAACAACAACACAACACTTTCATACTGAATACATCCACCTACACTATAGCATTTAGTGTAATTTTCCATTTAAGGGCAACATCACACCTTGCAATGGAAAAGTAAAAAAAAAGTAACGAGTAGAAGAGTAAAATGCTACTGTCATTATCCAGTATCATTAGATGTGATCTGAAGCTATTATTTTACTGAATCTACCTTTTAGTTAAATTCAGCATGTTTATAAATGCTTAAAGTTATATTTTTTCACCTCAGTTGCATTATAGTGGCCCTGTGATTTCCACAGTGTGTGGAAATCTGTTAACCTGACATGCCATATTGTTTGTTACAGCACCATCTAGAAAGACATCCATTGAAGCTGTTTGGGGAAAGGGCAGGCACTTTCAAAAGATACTTGGCAGGTGACTGGATGAACCACCTGTTTATCACTGTCTGTCACAGGCTAACGTCACACCTACCTACACCAAGCATCTGTCTTTCGACATCTGTGTGCATGGGGCATGCAAAACAACAAGCTGATTGACCTTTCCCGAGCCCCGCCCCTTTTTGCATGTGTTCCAATAACAGTTGAGCATTTTTTTATCTGATGGAACTGTCTGTTTTGCTGGGTGTTTTTGCTGCATGTATCATATCGGTTTTACCACCAAAAGACATATAGTAAGACATATCTTAAGACATATAGTAAGACATATTGCAAGCATTGTGGCTAGGGAGAATGATTGAATGGGCGCCGCACAGGAAATATCAAACAAATATAACAAAGATATGGTTTATATTGTATATTGTTTTAAATTATATATATACTGTGTATATATATATATATATAAATATGTATATATATGCTGCAACCAACCTGAATTTCTCCTACGGGGTATTAATAAAGGAACGTCTCATCTTATTCTTCAAATTCCAGTTGAGTTGTGATTGAAGAATTATCCTCTTGTAAATCTCCAATGTTGAACTGAACATAGTGAGTGAAGAACACATTCGGGGTATCTTGGTCATTAAGAGAACAGAATAAATTCAGTGAGTACAGTCCCTAAGCAAATACATTTCTAACAACCACAAACTAGATTCCAAGCCACTAGGGGCAGTGTGGCAGGTGATATTTCTCCTCCCAGCATATTCCCATTTGAAGCAGCTACGGGTAATCGGCTGCTTGTCTTGTTATATCATCCTGATCTTGTGAGAAATGTATTAGCACTGTCTTTATGAATGGAGGGGTTCCAGACTGATGCTCATGGTGAAATGAAATTAGAGCTACAGTAGTGCTCACTTCAAATGGCAAGATTACGAGTTGTGGTTTTAGGGCAAGTGTCATGAAGCCAAGTACTGTATCTGGATTACTTTGTTTTTGGACTGTTTGGGACTTTTCTGCCGAATTAAACACAGAAAAAGGGGAAAAGCGGTTTTAGATGAATGGTAGCTTTAAGTTAATTGGTCAAATTCAGAGACAGAGCAGTGGCAATGGATGGCAGTAGCCCTTGTTTCTTTGTCTCACTCCCTCTCCACTCTATGTTCCAGAATGTGGTCTGAACCCCTGCCCTATTTGGGAAAGAACCTTGGTTGATTTACGCTCACTCCCTTAATGGAATAAATTATTTCACAACCTCTGGTGCTTGGCCTTATAGAGGTGGCACAATACATAGCATATAGATGCAGGCTCAATGTACAATGCATTTGCAGCTGCACCAAAACATATGTGACGGACACAATAATATTGCGCAAAAAATGTTACTACATGTACCGTACTAGTTTTTTTATATATTGAGATTCAACATAGGTATGTATGTTAAATCTCAATATATTAAAAAAAAAGTAGTACAAATATTTTGAAGCATTGTATTTTGTAACTGGTATACAGTACATCATTCATCTAGTGACAAACATGTCAGAATTCACTGGCTCACCTTAAGAGGAAAATCATGCTTTACACAATCACTTAATTATCCCGTATCCTCAAATCTCCTTACTAAGAAAAGCCACAGTGTACAATTCAGCAGTCAAATTATTTAACTTATTCATTCAGATAATTTAGTTCAAATTCAACACCTGACTTCAATATGGACAAAGGTACATTCAGTGCAGTAGTATTCTGAGAACGCATATCGTGGAAGAAATTACTTTCCATCTATCTTCACATACGGTAACAGGAAAAGCCATGTTGTACTTATCTTCCTGTTCCTCTGGCCCAAAGCTTACCATCTGCAGTAATAGGAATTCTTTACATTTGCATCTACTGTTATAGTCACAATGCTCTGTTAATTTGCCTCTGGAGTACAAAATCCTTCAATGTACAACATCTGCTATTACAGTATCTTCATCTCTAGGCAGCTAATGTTAATTGACACTAGTGTGTTGCACATTTCCCAGTTCAGCTGTGTAGTGTGCCATTGTGTAATGTCAGCAATCATTCTGCAAATTCAGTCCAACGTGGATAAACAGTATACAGTTGCTGAAGTTAAAAGCAGGGTCAGTCATTCTTGCTACCTTCGATCTTAAATCAAGAGAATCGCTCAGCGGTCCTCCGCAGAGCAGCCTCACACATTGAAAAGCATTGTGAAGTAAAGCGTAGCGCTACGGCTTTGTTGATTCGAGCGGTGTTCGCCACTTTGTTGATGTTACTATTTACGGAGCCAGGGCAGTGTAGAAGTAACAGATTATTTTTTCAACACGCACAGAGAACGGTAAGGTAGAGAAAGGTTTCTATTTGTTGAATTTGACAAAAAGTGTAACTAACATTCATTTAGCTTGCAAAAGCTGACTAAACCTTTAAGGCTGAACATTATATACTGCACAGACTGGGTTTTTCTTTGTTGTAATAACAAATGTTTTGTGTTTTCGGGAAATACTCCTGCAAAGTTGTGATTATTTCTCTGAAAAATTGTGATTATAAATAAGTCACACGACTTCAGAGAATGGCACTCAACATAACGTAGTGAAATAAAAATAATGTGTGAAAAAGAAAGCATTTGGAAGGCTAGTGGTTGTTTTGCAGTACTCACAATACAGCTTCTGATTTGTATCCACATATATTCCTATATGTACAGTATACTGTCCTGTATACAGATCACACATTCTGATCTAATCTCGTATCTTATCTATTATCTAGGGCAGGGCTATTCAATTCCAGTCCTGGAGGGCCGCTGTGCTGCATGTTTTAGATGTCTCCCTGCTCCAACATACCTGATTCTAATGACTGGGTTGTTATCATGCTTCAAAAGACCAATTCATTAGAATCAGGTGTGTTGGAGCAGGGAGACACCTAAAACATGCAGGGCAGCGGCCCTCCAGGACTGGAATTGAATAGCCCTGATCTAGGGTTTACCATCCAACCTTAAGAAAATGAAATATATAAATACAAAAAGTTTTTGATTTAACTTATTATCTTTCATAATACATAAATAAACAACACAAAACAATTGCTATCGGCTACAGTTGAATCTACTGTACTGACATACAGACCTGATGTAAAGCCTGATTCACAGGCTTTTCATCTCAATGTGTACAACATGACATTGCTATACTGTATACCCAATCAATCAAATGGCATCCTAGATACTTATACGCTAATTAATCTATGTTTCTGGAAAAACTACATCCACAGGGTGCTCAATACATCCTGCTGGGATTTGCAGAAATGCACGTTTGTGCATTCATAATGCTGATTCATTCTAAAAAACAGCAAGCAATACTGTATTGCTAGCATCATTATTCTCCGTACTGCAGTATACACTGTATGCGTATCACAATTGTATAGACGGCTGCCTTTGGAGCTTGGGAGTCTGTGGTGTCAACATGGGCACTGCATGACATAACGTTATCCATACAGTATGTTGTCTAAACCCATGTTTGCTTAATGTCAGAAGAATGCATGTGCAAACTATACATCCAACAAAACATTTAAATGGAAGCTCGTTATTAGTAAACTCATTTCATATCACTTCAGCAAACCATGCTAAAACCTGTTTAATGTGTGTTTTTACTGTACAGTATTACTGTAATCTGTCTTGTACACAGATATGTCATTATCTGTATCTGCCTTTGTTTACATCAAACACCATTCCATTATTTGGTTATTTTAAACAACAACGTGCGATTACTTTTTACGTATCAACTAAATAAAAAATAGCCATAGGCCTACAAGGGTCATGTCACATCAGTGAAGTTGTTTGTAGACTTATGGATGTTGTTAGATGTTGTTTGATGGAAATAAAAGATAATTGGGCAATAATGTTTCCTTAATACGCCAGTGAGCATGGTGGCTGGATTTTACACTATCATGTCCACTGTTGAACAGGAGATGAAAACGGAAGAGCTTGTAACAAGCAATGCGATCAAAATACAAAGCAAATGGGTTCTTGAGTTCTTTTTCATTTCGTAAATCTAGTGTTGCATTAGCTGTTGAAGGTGTTTGGTGACAATCAAAAGTGATTGTCCAATAAAATGAATGAATGAATTGATCAATTATAATCTAGGACACAGAGCAGAAATAATACATAAACTACCTCCCACTGACATAAAGGTAGGACTAGGCCTATATTTGCACGTTTTGACTGTTTCAGCCAAATAAAAGCAGCTGTAGATACGGACGGCAATCACTTTTTATCGGACAACCACTTTTGGGCACGACTTAAAATAGTCTAGAGTGAATACGGATTTTAACAAAACTCTGTGAGGCAACACTAAGTGTGTGACGAAAAGGTATGTTATTTTCACCTGCTGTTACTAATTTCTGTTAAATCATCAAGTGAAACATGAAATCAGATAAGGCCAATGGTAGGTCCTCTGGGGGGTAATCTACACTAAGTGGTAACGGTAATATATGAAACATGTTTTAGGGGTGTAGTCTCACATAGCCAGGCATTATATGCGTCTGGGACACAGCGCTGGCTAACCGTCAAGTTCCGCCTACCTAACAGGACACGACGACCAACTACATAACTCAAGGATAAAATCAGACGTTTAATTTATAGGGAGGAATTCCATTAGTACAATGTTGGAGGTCTAGGGGTTTTAGAGCATCAAGTTATTGCATTCACTTTGTATTCTCAAACTAAACATTGTGAATTAATATCAAACGTTATTTACAAACATAGAGAGGTACATGTGTAATTTCGCTGTTGAATGACAAAGTAGCCTACGCAGTTGATACCCACAGATGTCAGTGATTGAAATAAGCAGGAAGGCTAAGACAGCTCAGTTGTCTTGGTGGGTGATACAACCCTCAGATACCATGGCCTTCATGTGGTTCTCATGTACAGTATTGTCTCCATTAGGGGTCTCTGTAAGTGAACGAAAGTGCAAGACAATATCTTTAGTGTTCTTTGTTCCTG